>OY755217.1:2358654-2958654 GCA_963576765.1 Draba incana | reverse complement strand
TTGTTTTCGTCTTTAATGGTCACTTCACATATGTGCATCAACACATTAACCTGAAATAACCAATACAACAACTAAGACATCAAAAGTATTAAGCTAGAACAGAGTGTTGTAAACTATAATGTCATGTGACTTTTATTCAAAACTGTTATTTATACTCTATATAAAAGACATAACCATTGGGAGAACCATTGGGAGATTATTTTTCGTGGTTGTTTATTTTGAACAAATTGATAGTTCATATACAAGTATAGAGACTCAATCATAAATATATTAAGGATAATAAAACCATTACTAAATGTACAAGAAGTACATAATATTTATATTAATCCCCTCCTCAATATGGGAAGAAAAAACAAATACGGATTCAAGAAATAGTTATCTACTAACCGCATCAGACATGTCGCAATGGAGCTTGGTTACAGAATCTCTCCGACCAAATTCTTGAGCAAATCCATACGCAATGTATGACTTTGGCCCCATGTCTGGCTTCAAGAGTTCATTCGACAGTGTGGCGGCTAGGTTCAGTGGTCCCACATATGGGTGAGTGTGCTGCTTGAAAGGCAAACTGCACAAGAATTCTGTACAATGACGTTTCATATTATCTATGAAAGTACCATAGGGAGGCCAATCTTTCAGCTTCAAAACTTTTGGCCAACCCTTGTCATCGTAACAACCCTCTTCATAACCGGTAAAGAATTTCTTAAGCTCAATAGGTATCTGCAATTAATAGTAACAAATTATAAATAGGTTGTTAGATAACGAAGTGCATAGTAAGTAATTACAAACGTGACCACAAGAAACAAATGAGGCATTATGTTGCCTAGTGAGCCATAAATCTGACTTGAAATTACTTGATGCATCATCCAGAAATGGAAAAACCGGAATCAAACTAAATGGAAATGCCACTAAAGTAAAAAGAAACATCAGCCGAGAAGAAGAAAAACATTTTACCATGTAAGATGGGTCAAATGAGCGTCGATTATAAATGTATTTCCATATCAAAAAACGTACTTACAACAAATGCATGTCTTCCCTATTTCTAGAACAAACAAGCACCAAATCGTTTTAGTTCAATTTAAAATTTCCCTTTCTTTTTTTTTTCCGCTTAACATTTAAAAATTAGCATTTCCAGAAGTTTTCTTCTCAGTTGACCAAAAAACACACGGCACTAAGATATTTTTAAGCAAAACATAGGAATTTTTTAAATTACAAGACGTTTATGCAGTACTTAGAGATTTTAAAATGAGTAACTAATCATTTTTGAAACATTAATTTAGTGATTTGTTAAGGATGAATTAGTATTCTTGGGCCATAAGGAAATATAAAAGCCCATATAAATGTATTTTTTTTTGTGAATAAGCCCATAAATATTTAGGGTTTTCTGATGTCTCTATATTTAAAGGTTGAAAAAAAAAAAAAGCCGGCTCAGGTTTTTTAACGCGTCTCTCTCAGGTTTCTTCAGCTTTGATTGTTTATCCTAAATTTATCTGAATTTTTTTGTGATTTTTTACAGAAGAAGAAGAGGAAAGAAAGAAGTTGAAAATATGGCTTATCAAGCAATGAAGCCCACGAAGGCTGGTTTGGAAGAGCCACTTGAGCAAATTCATAAGATCAGGATCACTCTCTCCTCAAAGAATGTGAAGAACCTCGAAAAAGGTTTTCAAATCCTTGCCGTCTTAAATTCATTAGAAAACTAATTTAGGGTTTTAAGGAAATGAATCTAAATCTTTGTAAAGGTTGGTGATTGGAATTAAAAAGGAAGATTTTTTTGATTTGTTGCTTGAATGAAAATGTAGTGTGCACTGATTTGGTTCGTGGAGCTAAAGAAAAGAGACTCAGAGTTAAGGGGCCAGTGAGAATGCCCACCAAGGTTCTTAAGATCACTACCCGTAAAGCTCCTTGTGGTGAAGGTATTGCAATTAACTAGTGAAGGGTTTTGGAACCATTTCTTAATTACTAGAACAAACATAAGAGTGAAACACTATCATTAGTAACCATGTGATTGCTTTTGGTAACAGGAACCAATACATGGGACAGGTTCGAATTGAGGATTCACAAGCGTGTGATTGATTTGTTCAGCTCTCCTGATGTGGTCAAGCAAATCACTTCCATCACCATTGAACCTGGTGTCGAGGTTGAGGTCACCATCGCCGACTCTTAGATGTCTTGTTCCTTTTCAAGAAACTGTTTTCTTTACTACACTTGTGTCTTGTCTTGAGGAGATTTTGTCACATCAAGTTTTTTAATGCATCTATACTGAACTATTACTAGGTTTGAAATCCTCTATTGATTGGAAATACTCTTTATCTCTTGACCAATTTTTTATTGGAAATATTGTTTTGAAGATTTGAAAAGTTCTCAATGACTTGAAAGAAAGAGTAGCCATCTTTTGCAGGGGCAAATGATATCATTTAACATAAAACTAGGACAATGTACGATTAGTGAACAAATCTAGTGATCCCTGGTTGAACCATCTCTTCAGCATACAAGTCAATACAATGGCTTATGTAACACAAAAATTAAGACTCTGAGATATTTTAACGGATATATGTATAAATTAAGTTCTTGATTATACAATCTAGTGACCGTCCTCTCTCGTACGGGTTTCTATGAAGCTTCATATACAGAGAGAACATGCACCCCTTGGTCAGAACATGCACCCATTAGATTTATTGATCTCATTTTAATGGATTTGTCGGTGCACTTGATGAAATTTATGTAACGGTTTATAAACAGAAAATGATTTGTGAGCTTCAATGTGTTCCTCATGTTTGATATAGACATGTTTCCTACGTAATGTTTCGTCGAGATTGCAAGATCTGCCCCCATGATATATGAGTGTTGGCGACCGCGATTCGAGATGATCCAATGTTTCATTTACCCCATAAAGTACGTATTATATTGTAAATTTTAGGTATGATAACAGTCATGTATATTTTGCTCGCAAGGAACGTAGGAAAGGCACAATATTTCATCTCTAATAAATTTGTAAAAATGGTCAACCCCCTCTAACCAGCAAAGAAATGTTTAATAAGTGGCATGCAACCTTACGTTTTTTTATCTAACAAACATTTGGTGTTTTGGAAGAAAAAATAGAAGGTGTTGAATGAATTTTCTAGATATGATATTGCCACACATAGAAATGTTATATTCACTACCATAGGTCCACATAATTTTATTCCGTCAGCATAATATTAAATACTCCAACTTTGATAATATCGAAGTTGAAGATGATAGTATACAAGCATAACATATTGAAATTGATGAGTATGATGAAAATATTTGTGACATAATTGAAAAAGAATTAAAGACAAGAATATATATGCAAATAGTTTGTGATCAAATTGCTTGAAGAATTTGATTAGATAATCTATGAAAAAATCACCACCGTCGTTTGAAATTATGATAAAAAAATATATATAATTTTTATCGTAAAATCCTATTTTATCATTTTATTAATGAAAACCATATATTGTCGACTTTATAAATAACACGAATTTTCAACATTTTTAATGAGTATTTACTCCCAAGTCTGATCACAGCCAAGTTTGAAATTCGAAAACATTTATTTGTGTTCGAATTTCAGACTTGGCTGTGATTCAACATTTTTAATCACACAAACATTTTTAATAATCCAACTTTTAAGGTGAAATTAGTCGAATCACAGCCAAGTCTGAAATTCGAACACAAATAAATGTTTTAATACGTTCGGATGGGTTGATATTAATCGTTGGACGTAAAAACAATTTAAACAAATGTTTTTTTACACAGAGAACATTTTAGAACGAAATGTTGTATAGTTTTTTGGATTTAAATTTTGTATGGTTGTAAATATTCATTTAAATTATGGTAGTAAATATTCATTTCAATTTTGAAATTATTTTTCACACCTACAATTAAGGAAAATTCGGTTTTATTAAGAATCACAAAAATGTAACACGCTATTAGCTATAAAGTATAACAAATCACAACTGGTTTTCTCCACCGGGCGTTTTCAGTACCGCTAAGGCCGATGGGAGTGGCCGATGACAATGTCCCGTGGAGTTTAATAGAAGAGTTTATAGGGATAAAGAAACTGGTTTATACTTTTGAGATTTAGCTTGGCCAATGAGATAACTGATGGCATTTTTCAGCATAATTTAACGGACTATGTCACATGGTAATGGCTTCTGGAAATTGCTATTGGCTATTTTCATCGCCCATACCGATCTCACGGTGCCCGATGGGAGAAACCAATAAGCATATGTCATCTAGACACTGGCTTATGTTCTAAGAATTTTGGGGAACCACTTATATTCTAAAAGTTATAGAAAATGTACAATCGGTAGATTACATATTAATAAAAAATTTGTTTGTTTTCATCTCTGTAAGTATGAAATAATCTCTATAATTATTTTTCATTTGTACAATTATTTATATATATAAATATATAACAAGCGTTATAAAACAAAACATAATATAATTTGAAAATCAATTTTGAAATTATTTTTCAAACCTATAATTAAGGAAAATTCGGTTTTATTAAGGATCACAAAAATGTGACACGTTATTAGCTATAAAGTATAACAAATCACAACTGGTTTTCTCCACCGGGCGTTTTCAGTACCGCTAAGGCCGATGGGAGTGGCCGATGACAATGTCTAGTGAAGTTTAATAGAAAAGTTTATAGGGATAAAGAAATTGGTTTATACCATTGGTCTGTTTGAGATTTAGCTTGACCAATGAGATACCCCGATGGCATTTTGCAGCATAATTTAACGGACTATGTCACATGCATGGTAATGGCTTCTGAAAATTGCCATTGGCTATTTTCATCGTCCATACCGATCTCAAGGTGCCCGATGGGAGAAACCAGTAAACATATGCCATTTAGACATTTCTAAGAATTTTAGGAAACCACTAATATTCTAAAAATTATAGAAAATGTACAACGGGAGATTAAATATTAATAAAGATTTTGTTTGTTTTCATTTCTATAAGTGTGAAATCATCTCTATAATTATTTTTCATTTGTACAATTATTTATATATAAAAAAATATAACAAGTGTAAAACAAAATCAGAATATAATTTGAAAATCAATTTTGAAATTATTTTTCAAACCTACAATTAAGGAATTTTTTTATATATTAGAAACAAATCATACAAGTAAAGAATATAATGGTACTATAGCATTCTAATTCCAACTAAAATATATATCACAAATTTATATTTTTGTTCAACTTAGTTTTTCATGAAAAGTTTTTAATGAGGCAGTGTAAGACATGACATTGAAGATGATGAATATTCAAGGAGAAGTATTAAGAAATTAATAATATTAATCATCATTTGACACTAAACTTAGCTAATTAATCTACATGTATCATCTTTTATACTTAACAAATGTTAGACACTAAGTAAATTTTACCTATTTAAGTGTCATTTATTTGTCGACATTTGTTCATGTAATCTCTTCTCCTATAAATATGTAAAGGAAAAGCATAATTTTGAGTAATAATAATTCAAAAAGGAGATATAATTCAAAAAGGAGATTGTATAATAAATAATTATTTTATTATAAAATTTTAACCATTTATTTAGTTAACATAATTTATTCTGTTGTCTAATATATATAACTAACGAATTTGTAAATGTGTGTATATATATATAAATATATTTTTTTGGTCAAATAAAAACAATCAATACGAAATAGTTGAGAATCACTTCATAATTTTATATCTATGTAGTATAAATAAGAGAAATAACTAATTTTATTTCAAGTCAATTATTATTCTGTGGTTAGAAAAAATTGGTTATTTTTGTTAAACATAAATAATAAGATAAAACATATTGTTTGTCTATATTAAAACAAAACAGATTACATGACACATGCTTCTGTATTACTTAACAAAAAAACAAATACATCATTATGTTTTATTGCTATGATATATATTTATAGTCTCTTCTTGTGTGATTTTAAAGCAAAACACTTTAACATGCCTATGAATAAAACTACTAAAAATAAGCATGTCTGCAAACTCATGGCACTATGTATTTACTAAACATAAATAGCAACCATTAATTTACAGAGATAATTGCCATTTTTCTGTCATAATGATGTTACATCAAACAAATCGGGAAACCGGGAAAAAATCTTTAGTTTTTATTAAAACAAAATGTATTTATGATAACAACAAATCCCACTAGAATTATCGGTTATTAAAAATAATGAAAAAGAGGATTTTACAATAAAACTATTGACTGAGGGAAAATAATTGAAGAACCTAAATTAGTGGCTTAATAATCATTTTTATAGCTATACCTTGAAAATATCTAAATAATAATAATAATAATAAAATAAATAAACAAGAAAAGAATCAGATTATTTATTTATTTATCCAAATTTGTCGACAGATTAAATAGCGAGAAGAATGACGAAGAACTCTTAAAAACGACACGTGTCCACCATCCCAAAGACTTTGACGATTTCACCGTTACCCTAATCTTATCTCTTTTTTTTGGTTAATATTATTCCTTTTTTTTTTCTTCTTCTTCTCCCTCGTAAAATCTCGACCCCAAAATAAAAATAAAAAGTGAGATTTTCTCGCACAATTTTCTCGTCCTTTCCATCATTTTCTCTCTTGACTCGGTCGACGAATATACCAACCCGTTCCTCTTCCTTTCTTTCTGATTCGAAAAGTGTTTCAATTCCAAATTCCAAGTGTTTAAAGAATCTAGATTTCCCCAAAAAAGGAGATCTTGTTTCGGTTTTGGTTTTTTTCCGTTGATCGTCTTCTTCTTCTTCGTGGGTTTGAGAGGAAAGTGTTCTTTTTTATTCAATTTCTCTTCTGGGTTCTTCAATTCGATCCCACACAAATAATAAAAAAATCTTCTCTTTTGTTCCTTTGTTGATGTTTAGGAATTAGGTTTTTCGAATTCGAATTCTCTGAAAACCCTAGTTTTGATCGAGGAAGAGTTAAACAGAAAAAAAAAAAAAATTTTATTGATTCATATTCTTTTGTCTTCTTCACAAATTCGTTGTTAATACGTCTCATTTAGCGATTCCGTTTCTATCTAGGTTTCTAGGGTTCCTTAAGGAAGCTCTGAAGAATTTCGGTGCCTAGTATTTTTTTGTTGCCATCTGAAATCAAAGAGTTTCCTTTTCGTTATAGATCCATCTTTTAAATCAATCACACAGAAAAAAAGATAGTTTTTTTTTTGTTCATTCGGATCTGATCTTATTTTTCAACCTTAGGGGGTTTTGTTTTCACATTTTCTGGGATTGGGTTATTGATTTTTTGTACAAAAGGATTTTAGGGTTTGAATTGTATATATAGAGGAGGAATAGAGGAAAAAATGGCTTTGAATTATTCACATAGACACTTTTCTGAGGAAAACAAGGTTTTGCCTATGAAGAAGATAGCTAATGGGTATTCGGAGAGAAATGGTGATATTTTTTCCCAGCCTTGGTGTTCAAGTATCGAAAAGGGTGATTGCTTTGATTATGGAAGGAGTAAGGGAGATTCGGGTTCGGTTGATATACTCGATATCTTACCGTCTGATCCGTTTGGTATGGATATCAACAATACTTTCACTGCCATTACTGGATGGCTTGAGGACTTGGAGGTTGATTATAAGTATAACCAATATGGTAGTGATGAGACTGGGATTGGTGATGGTAACCAAAAGCTTTTTGCTGGATTGAGTTTCATTTGGAAAAATGCAATGCGGTTTCAGGAATTCCCAGAGAGTAGTAGTAGTAGTAATGGATTTGAGTCGTTGTACGGGTTTGGTGGGGCGTTTGATGGTGCTTTTGTATCTACTAGCAGTGTGGATAATGATACGAGGAACGGTGGTGAAGTTGAAGGAAGCAGTGATCGCTGCACGGACGAAGAGGAGAATGCAAACGTTCATCCAGCGTTTGGTTTTTGTCTGTATCATTTGGGAGTGAAAGATCTTCTTTCGGTTAGTATGGTTTGCAAGTCTCTGCGTACTACTGTCCATGATGATTCATTACTGTGGAAACATATCCATATTTGTCAACCGTTGAATGAGAAAATCACTGACGAGGCCTTACTGCATTTAACTGAGAAAGCTCAGGGTGCTATGCAGTGTTTAAGGCTCGTAGATTGCTCGAGAATTACAGATGATGGTCTTAGACGGGTTTTGGAGCGTAACCCACAAGTAGTCAAGGTGAGTTTTACGTTCTTTACTTTAAATTTGTAAGCTTTTTACAGGAGTGCTTGGTAGAAGTATAGATGAATTAAACCTAATATTGTTCTATGGTTTGCAGCTTAGCGTCCCGGGGTGTACAAGGATCACTATTGACGGTGTTTTGAGCATCTTGCGGGATTTGAAGTCAGAGGGGAAGGTTCAAGTGAAACATTTAGGAATTGGTGGACTCTTTGGTGTGACTAAAGATTACTATGATGAGTTGTTTGATTTGTTGGACATAGATGTTGGTGTGGAGCGGAGTTTTGAGAAGCCACGTTTTTACCATAGAGGAGACTCGTGTGTGTCATGTGATGATGACCGGGTGCTAGACATTGAGATGTGCCCGAAATGTCAGAATTCTAGGCTTGTGTATGACTGTCCAGCAGAAGATTGTAAAGGGAAGAAGGAGGAATGCCGTGCGTGTTCTCTTTGCATACAGAGGTGTTTTCAATGTGGTCGGTGCATCAATGACAGCGAATACGAAGAAACTTTTTGCCTCGAGTTCCTGTGTTCTGATTGTTCGAAGCCGACCCCTAAGTTGACTCTCTAAGGATAACACTCCAGGCTCTGATCTGAGCCTTTCTTTTCGTTTTGAATCGAAATGGCTCAGTTCTTCATGGTTGCAGTTACCATTGTATCTTATATATATATATATATATATATATATATCTACAGGTAAATTTGCTTGCTTCTCCATTTAGATATGATCTTTATCTCTGCATAAGTTTCATACTGAATCCAAGATTGTTTTTTTTTTTCAGGTGTTATGATCTTCAAGTATTTCCATAAGAACTCAAAATAAAATATGTTCCCTTTTCATCTTTTGTTGGATACTATTATTGTTATGAATGTAACTTTGGATTGTTCTTGATCTTGAAACACACAATAAACACCAAGTTTAAAGATAAGTTTTGATTCTGTTGGGATTACTCACGCGCCACATCACATCACAACACAACACAACACAGCGCGTGGAGACCACGCGCATATGGTTGAAGAATATATATAACAAACATAATACATATATTTTTTTTCTGCATCATCTTCTTCTTCAATCTGCGAAAGAAACATGTTTGTTATTCACCAAAAAAAAAAAAAAAGAAGAAACATGTTTGTTTCCGGTAACAATAATACACACGGGACATAAACATGATGATCGATGTTACATCAAACAGAGATCTAATCCTGGGAGATAGTAGTGGAGAGGATCATGAGATTGAGATGAAAGCAAGGAGGAAGAGAAGAGCAGAGACATGGGTACAAGACGAAACTCTAAGCTTAATCTCTTTACGTAGAGAAATTGACAGTCTTTTCAACACATCGAGATCTAACAAACATCTCTGGCTACAGATTTCTAACAAAATGAGAGAGAAAGGTTTCGATCGGAACCCGAGTATGTGTACGGAGAAATGGAGGAATTTGTTGAAAGAGTTTAAGAAAGCTAATAAGCATTCAGACAAAGGATTAGCGAAAATGTCTTATTACAAAGAGATTGAAGAAATTCTTAGTGAAAGGAATAAGAAAGAGGCTCTGATTGCTACACCTTCTTCTTCTTCTGCTGCTAAAGTTGATTCCTTTATGCAATTTACAGATAAAGGTTACATCTTTTTGCTTGGATTTTAAGAATTCCACAAAAGTTTCTTTCTTTGGTCCTCATAGTTACAGAAATGGATGTTCTTGTAATTGGAATTTAGGGTTTGTAATGTATTGGGAAGAAGAGATTGGTTTTTTGGTTTTCAGTTTTGTTACCATTTTGGGGTTATATTTGGCTAAAAGGGTTTTGGCTATTAATGGCTAATTTATAAAGTTAGTGACTTTTGTGATGTGTTTCTTTATGTTACTGTAGGTTTTGAAGATACAGGCATTTCCTTTGCATCTGTTGAAGGTACTACTGATCTCACATTTTGATGATTTATACCATTCTTTGTGTAATAGCTCTTTGAATTGCTTCCTTTTGTTGATCTAGCATTTAGATTAGTTTAGTTTGATTTGTGGAAGTAGTTTTAGTCTTGATATGAGTTAATGTATATGTGTCTAGCTAATGGCAGGCCAACGCTAAATCTCGAGAGGCAGCTTGATCATGATGGTCATCCTCTCGCAATTGCTTCTGATCCCGTCACAGTGAATGGAGTTCCTACTCCTTGGAATTGGAGAGACACTCCTGGAAACGGTGATGGTGAGCCGTTTGTTGGGAGGCTCATAACAGTTAAATATGGAGACTATACAAGAAGAATTGGAGTTGATGGTACTGCTGAAGCAATCAAGGAAGCCATCAGATCCGGTTTTAGATTAAGAACAAGACGAGCTTTTTGGTTAGAAGATGAAGAACAGGTTGTTCGTTCTCTTGACCGAGACATGCCTTTAGGGAACTACACCCTCCATGTTGATGAAGGTAAAACTTCAATGCTTTATTCATCAAATATGATCTCTGGTTGGTCAGAAGGTTTCTAAATATTCGAACTGCAATTCAGTCCATCCAATCCGTTACCAGTCCATCAAGAGGAGAAAATATTCTACACGGAAGAAGATTACCGAGATTTCTTGGCTCGACGAGGATGGATATGTCTGAGAGAGTTTGACGGATTTCGGAACATAGACAGTATGGTTCAAAACATACACAATATGGATGATCTTCAACCCGGTGCCTTATACCGAGGAATGAGATAAAGAAACACGGGTACCGCAGAAAGCTGTAAATATGCTCTCTTTCTTTGTACATTCCCATCTTTGTGACTGATTGGATTCAGAGTCTATTTTCTCAATCAAAGACCACAAAAGTATAATGAAAAGTCTGATTTAATCATTGAACAAACACAACACAGGTACATGATTCTCACTCATACAATTCAGAAAGAAGAGAAACTGAAAACAACATAGGTGTGTGAATAAAGGATTCACTTGCCATTTAAGAACATGACAACTCTCAAAGAGGGCTTTTGTTACGCTTCTTCTTCATCCCATTCGTCGTTCTTGTATGAGACGAGTGTGTCGACTTTGTGAATCTGCAGAGAACGAAAAACCGATACGCTTAAAGACATATCAAAGTGAATACGAAAAGTTTCAAGTATCTTCCTCCTTCCTTCCTTACCTTGGTATCAAAAGCGTGTAACTTAACCATCTGCGGATTAGCAATCAACTTCGGATCGCTATCAATCCAGGTAAACGGAACAGCTACATCCGCGTCCGTATACGCCAACACATCAAACACACCTAAACCAAAAACAGTCAATTGAAATGAGAAACCACCAAATAAGTGTTTGGATTTGATCAATTTCAAGATTTGGTTCCTTACATGTTTCATCAAGACAAGGCAAGTAAGTAATACTAGAAGCAACCTGTCTCATAATAGCTTGAATCTCCCTCATGATCTCCTTGTCACTCTTCTCCCTCGATACACTGAAAGATTCATAAGCTAATCAAAATGGTGAAAACAAGAAGAATCAAGAAGTATTTGAGTAACTAACCCTTTCTCAACAACTTCTTTATCGGTTTCGATACGGAAATTCCACCTCTCCAAGACTTCACCAGTAGCCTTACTCATTATCACTAACACTACTCTCTGTAACTTCCCAGCTTCAAGCCATTCTTAATCCCCAAAACAAAATATTAATCTAAAAGTCCGAATCTCTCACAAAATTCGACAAAACCACGGAAATGCCTTACCGGAGATTTGAGAAGTGAGATTCGACATGAATGATTTGACGGATTCATCTTCAATAAGCAACATCGGAAGTCCATATTTCTTCACTTTCACAAAACTTTCCTCTGGATAAACTGCACGATTATACAAAATACTATATCCAAAACGAAAAACGAATCAGTTCCAAAACAAATCGGAAAGTGAAAATTCGAAATCAGATTGTTTCCGAATCCAAATTCTCACCTGTTCGCAGCGTAACCTACACGAAGAAGAAGAAGAACAACAATCAAATCGAGAAGAAAAATAAGTGAGAAATCGAGTGTGAGAGAATCGAAACTGATACGCACAGAAAAATTCGCTGACGATAGCAGCAGATCCGTGAAGCGTGATGATATCTTTAGCAGCAGCGATTTTGGACGCCATGGAAGCGATTTTGAGAAGAAGAATCGAAGGATTTTGTGTGATTTTGAAAATTTTGATTGTTCAGTGTTAAAGCAAAATTGAATTTGGGGAAGAAGAACTCGAGCGTCGCTTATTAGGGATTTTGATGATTTAAAAATAATAATAATGAGAAGATTAAAAAGAAATAAAATATATTTAATAAAAGGAGCGGTAACGGCTAGTCTCTCTTTAATGGAAGTGGGCTTACAACGGCTAGTTGTGTTTTTTTTTTTTTAACGTTCCAATCATTTATAATTTCATAAACCAAAATGTAATGATAACAAGGTAAAACCAAAACAACAATAAAACCAAGGAGAGCCAAGTCAAAATCCTAATGAAAAAAGATCATAATGAACTTGCTACTCCAACACTCGGGTCTTCATATTAGTCCATCTCTCGGGCGATTCGCTCATGAACATTAGATTGGATTGGGATAATAAAGGAAACTGAACATAATTGGAATATTAGCAATGAAATCTTCAATTAGTAACCCCTTTTATTGACGAGTTATTTTATTTCCTACTATATTAATTTACATGAAATACGGTAGATTTTCGTAATAATTTGTGTTTTTATCATTCAAAAACGTAATAATTCTGTAAAATTATGTGTTATCAAAGAAGATAATAGATGATGTTTAATTTAAAACTGTGTAATTTTTTTAATATGCGCAATAAGACATGTCACTGATTCTCCTCTATTTCCAAAGGAAGAATATGTTTGGCATATTCCATGTGTTCAAGTCTGTAAAATAGTTAGTGGCTTATTAGTTTTTGTTTTCGTTGACAACATTGTATTAGTTATTAAGTTTAAGATCTTTCTAGGTTTGCATCTGTCACAAGCAGACACCACAACGGTTTTACGCCCATATAGTGATTGTTACGCTAGGTAGTTCTCCACATCGGCCTTACGCCGATTTGTGGTGCTTTCTCGTTTATCAGGATTTAGTTATTTCTCGCAGAGGAAATACTTCTTCCCATTCGAGGGATTATATGTACCTCTTCAGAAGTTTAATTTAAAGGGAAATTAGCATAGATAATACTTATTGAACTAATAATTAAGGATCTAACATGATCTAAATTATAATTAGGTAAATAACATGGAGCATATCTAGAATGACCATTTTAACCTTATTCAGTTACATGATAAATAGTCCACTATATTTTGATCTCATAGCTAACTATTCACAGATAAATATTAAAGAAAAAGATGAATAGCTGACTATGCATTTATAAGTAGTAGACTATAATCATAGTGAATTAATCACAAAATGAACTATATAACTAGAATATCAAACACTCTTTTACATAGACAATGTTTTACATAGTCAACTATGTTTTGATATGATAGTTGGCTATTCGCATTTAAATATTTTTTAAAAAAACTGAATAGCTGACTATGGATAAATATTCAACTATAATCATAATAAATTAGTCATAGAGTGAACTATATTACAACTAAGAATAGCAAATACACATTTACATAACCAATGTGTTACATAGTCAACTATTATAATGTGAACCGATAGCCAACAATCTATACTTAATCAGATCATTAAGGGTATTTTGGTCAATTTGTTTTAAGTGGATGTTACTTACCTAAATTCTATTTACAACATGTTATATACCTAATTAAAGCCTCCCAAACTATTATACACCTAATTAACCATAATTTAAACTTGTGTATTTTTTTTTAAACTGTGTATTTTAAAAAAAAATAATATGATGTTTAATTTAAAACTATGTATTTTTTTTAACATGCGCAATAAGACATGCCACTGATTTACAAAAATACCATCATATAAATTTTTAATGTTTATAGACTTTGAATGGTTACACTCTAAAAAAATTAATCCATGAAGATATAAGTTTTTGGAAACGGAATATTCTAAAATTATTCACCTAATTCATCCATAAAATTCATTAACAGAATTTTTTTTTCACAAAAAGCTATGTACATTTATGTTTTATAATAGTATTTTTATTGGGGCGGGAAAATATGTTTTGTTTACATGTTTGTTGTTCTTCCTAGCTCTGCACTACACTTTCCTACAGAAATTTGAGGTATATCACATAAACCCTAACAATTGCAGAATCTTTAATCCTACAAATATGTAAATAAATATCTCTGATTAATCACATAAACACTAATCATTGACAGGAAAAAAAAAACTGATGAATGAAAGCATTCTTATCCTCTCTACTAGAGAGCTCTTTCTACTCTTTCCAAAAGCTTTCCTCCACACATTCTCGCGCCATCAAATTCAGTTACATCTCAGATATTTATCTATCCAACAGAATCCTGGATTCTTATGTAAAACTAGGCTTCTTGAGTCATGCATATAAGGTGTTCGACGAAATGCCTCAAAGAGATTCCGTTTCTTGGAACTCGATGATTTCTGGATACACAAGCTGTGGGAAATTGGAGAGTGCGTTGTGTTTGTTTAGAGATATGAGAAGATGTGGATTTAATGGTGATGGGTATAGTTTTAGTAGGTTGTTGAAAGGGATTGCTTCTACGAAAAGGATCGATTTTGGGTGTCAAGTGCATTCTTTGGTTATCAAGGGAGGTTACGAGTGTAATGTGTACGTTGGAAGTTCGCTTGTTGATATGTACGCGAAATGCGATAGAGTTGAGGATGGTTTAGTTGCTTTTCAGGAGATTTTAGAGCCTAACTCTGTTTCATGGAATGCTTTGATTGCTGGATTTGTACAGTTGAGAGATATCGATACGGCTTTTTGGTTGCTAGGTTCTATGGAGATGAAAGCTATGGACGATGGAACTTTTGCGCCGCTTCTTACTTTGCTTGATGATCCTATGTTTTATAACTTGTTAAAGCAAGTTCATGGTAAGGTATTAAAACTCGGGCTTGAACACGAGGTTAATATCTGCAACGCGATGATCGCTTCTTACGCAGATTGTGGTTCGGTATCAGATGCGAAGCGTGTTTTTGATGGCTTGGGTGGTTTGAAAGACTTGATTACTTGGAATTCGATGCTCGCAGGTTTCTCTAAACAGGAGCTAAAAGAATCTGCTTTTGAACTGTTTATTGAAATGCAAAGGACTTGGATTGAAACCGATGTGTATACTTACACGAGCATCTTAAGCGTTTGCTCTGGCGATAAAGATCGAATCTTTGGAAAGTCTTTGCATTGTTTGGTGATAAAGAAGGGAATTGAACAAGTAACTTCTGTTTCAAATGCATTGATCTCCATGTATATTCAGTTTCCTGCAGGCACCATGAAAGAAGCTCTTACGTTATTTGAATCATTGAAATCGAAAGATCTTGTCTCTTGGAATTCGATTATGACCGGTTTGTCCCAAAAAGGTCACAGCGAGGATGCGGTAAAGTTCTTTAGCTACTTAAGAACTTCGAATATAGAAGTAGACGATTACGCTTTCTCTGCAGTTCTAAGGTCATGCTCTGACCTAGCAACACTCCAATTAGGTCAGCAGATTCACGCTCTCGCAACTAAAACAAGCTTCGAATCAAACGAGTTTGTAACAAGTTCTCATATCTTGATGTACTCGAAATGTGGAGTAATCGAGAACGCGCGAAAATGCTTTGGGCAGATTTCCTCCAAACGCAGTACAATAGCTTGGAACGCTATGATCCTCGGGTACGCACAACACGGTTTAGGCCAAGTCTCTCTTGATCTCTTTTCCGAAATGTGTAACGAAAACGTGAAGCTAGACCACGTAACCTTCACAGCGATTCTAACAGCTTGTAGTCACACCGGTTTAGTACAAGAGGGGCTCGAGTTACTTAACTCAATGGAGCCGGTTTACAAAATCCAACCTCGAATGGAACATTACGCAATAGCGGTTGATCTATTAGGCCGAGCAGGGCTTGTGAACAAAGCGAAAGAGTTAATCGAATCAATGCCGTTGAATCCTGATCCAATGGTGTTAAAAACTTTCCTTGGAGTTTGCCGGGCTTGTGGGGAAATAGAAATGGCGACTCGAGTGGCTAATCATTTGCTAGAGATCGAACCGGAAGATCATTTTACGTATGTTTTGTTGTCTCATATGTATAGTGATCTTAAGAAATGGGAAGAGAAAGGTAATGTGAAGAAGATGATGAAAGGGAGAGGTGTGAAGAAAGTTCCAGGGTGGAGTTGGATTGAGATTAGGAACAGAGTTTATGGATTTAATGCTGAAGATAGATCTCATCCTCTTTGTCAAGAGATTTATTTGATGATTGAAGATTTGAACCAAGAAATGCAGTGGTTTGATCCTGATGATGTGTTTGATGATCAAGCTTTTCACTTCTTGGTTTAGTTTTGGTTTTTCTATGTTTGAAATATAGGTTTTGTAATTTCTACGAATAATTTCAAAAAAAAAGAGAGCAATTTGCGTTATCAAATGATAAGGTCAGATTTTAATTATTTAGTGCTATATAACTTATGAAGAAGTGTATATAAACAGATTTCAGTTTTCTTTATGTGTCCCTTTATGAGAAATAAATAAGGCAGGTATTAGATAATGTAAGCAGGAGATTTGGTATAAAAAAAATAAGATATTTTTGTCAACGGAGAAAAAAAGATGATAAAAAATCTCACAAGTACAAAGTACAAACCCAATCCTTTGTTAATTTGGTCAACTCTCAATTAATTAAATATTTTAATATAATTCATTGAGATAAACATATGTTTGAGACTTTGAGTCATCCATACTACACCAAATGTGGCGTGACATTTCTAAATTGTTGACATATACCGTAAGTTAGGCAATTTTTTGGCCAGATAGGGTTAAGTCGCGTGATGCTGACTTTTTTCCGAAAAAAATAATGAAATTAAAGAGTTGAAAATATAAAAATATTTAAGAGATGACAACATTGACAAGTATAATGTTACATAAGATTCATATATGCAGAATGATTCAAACAAATTACAATGCGTTATATGGATGATGATTATGATATAGTAACAATTTGAACATACAGCATGATGCACACGAAATTGTTTACAATAACAAGAACAATAAGACTTGGATTCACATAAAAGTACAATGTTGTTAATATACACATTACACAAATACAATCAAACAAATTTACATGCACACTGCTATACAGTATCTACACTTGTATCAATCAAAACAATATTTCAAAAAAAGTTTGATTTCAATTAAATTTCTTGGAAGAGTTTTTTTTCTCTAAACCAATCAATCCAATTTCGTAAAACCCACAAAACACTAACCAAAATAGCAGAGCCAATCACAACGAGCCACGATAACCAAGCCCACCGTGGAATCACTCCTTCCACCGCACCACTCCCGTAAAACGCCGCCATGTCATACAAAGCCACCGGACCAGCCAATCCACGAACCACCGTGTAAAACAAGTAAAAAGGAGGAGACAAAATCTCTCTCACTCTCCTCGCTAAAACGACGTCGTTTTTCCTATACCCAGCGATAGTCCACGCGTTCTGACACGCGCTAGTCGCCTCCGCGAGGATCAACAGCAGTAGAAGCGCGTGAGCTCCGTGGCCAACGACGAATCGACACGTGGCGAAAACGTATAGCGTTGCTACGTGGTGGATGATGAAGAGGAAGTCGTTAGGGAGGAAGATTAAGTAGTGGAGGAGATCGATCGTGAAATACGCCATGCTGAAATCGAGCACGGCGGATTCAACGGCGGTGTTCGGAGCAGCGAAGGAGGAGTGTGGGTTTGTTACGGCGGCGCGTGGGGTTGTTAGAAGCGCGTGAGATGCCATTACGACGGCGGGAGTGCCGTGGAGGAGTGACATTAAGCAGCTGGCTCCTAGATGAGATGATTTCCATGATCGGAAAATTAGGAAATAGCCGATGAGGTATATGGCGAGGAAGAGGAGGAGAAACGACGGAAGTGTCGCCGGAGAAGAAGAAGGATTAAACGACGACGTTTCCATGACTTACTCTCTTTGGAATTTTTTTTTAAAACTGTTTAAGGAGTTTAATGTGAGTGGGAGTTTTTAAATTGTGAGGATCAAATGATTCGATGTGGTGAGGAATATGGAATATACGGTGAATCAGAAATGTTAATAAGATTAATTTTGGATTAATGCTTTGTAGCCGTTGGATTAAGGAGTAAGATTAATTTTGACGTGTGTGTGTGTCAATTAGTTACGTGTGTGTGTATGTCTATTGCTCTGTTGCTTATTTGGACATTCCTTTCGAATTAAACAAATTTATACATTGCGCTTAAAACATTACTAAATTAAAAAATTTATGCATAATGATTTTTCGGATTTTTTATTTTATTTATTTTCTAATAAAATCAAATAAACAAATAGTTATAAGAGATGTTACTTCGTAACGATAATAATAAATCTACATGGTAAAAAAAAAAGATCATTCAAAACAAAGAAACGTTGATTAGTACATTAATCTTTTTGTAACATAAGTTACAGCACATATAAATATGATACAAATCTCTATAAAATTTTGTAAAACAAATTCAAAAAGATTAGCAAAAAAACTATTCTATTCTATATATTTTTTCTCTAAAATAGTTGTTTTCTTTTCGTTAACAAAATGAAGAAAATTGTTTTGGTTTTAACTCTTTTAATTTTGGAATCATTATGTAAGTTTATTTTTGATTGATTAAGATAGAATGTATAACATTTCATAGTCTTATTCGATATATGATTTTGATAATTTGATAATAGTTTTAAATTTTACAGGTGCATCAAATATTATGGCAAAATCTAATTGGGAAATGACAACCCAATTTTCCAATCCAATCGCAAGTCCACCAAGACATCGTGTTTACGATACACAGTTTAATTTTTGTCGACAATGTCAACTTGCATGCATAAGGCATGGAACCAGTATGAGAACTTGTCAAAATTTCCCTTGTAATTGTTTATATTTTATTGGACCCTAAATTATTGTAATTGATTTAAAATTATGACTAATAAAATAAAATTGAAGTTATACTTTAGCTGACAAAATTATTGGCATATTTCACATTTTCACAAACACAACATCTAATCAACAGCTTTTTACATAAGAACAAAATTCCTCCATTGTACCATATGTTTTCCCAGCATTTGTTGATCAATGCATTGTAAGTGTTTATCAGTTTCTGGAAACCTCTCATCAAGAACCAAGCCCATTCGCAAGATCAAACGAGCTCAGATCATCTAGAACTTGATCGAGACCAAGACGAGCAGCTTCTTCACCTGTTGTCTTGTTTTGTTCATCTGGAGGCATTGCAAAATGTGGAAGCTTACCTTCAATGTAATCTTTCAGAATCTGCCTAGCTGCTCTTGTCTCATCCGGTAGTCCACCAGCGGCAACGTACCCACGAGACAGACAGTAACTTCTTAGAAGCTCTGAGGGAAGAGGTGGGCGGAACTGAGGCTCGTAGCTTTTCGGCTTAGGTAGAGAGATGTTGTACACTTCCTCAATGACATCCCGAGGAACCCGTTCAGCTACTACCTTGATAGCTTCACGATGTTCGGTCATCCTGTCTATTGGAAGTACTCCACAAGCAATCATATCATATCTTGAGCTCGAGAAAGAAGGAAAGACTAAACCAGGGCAATCGCAGAGCATTAGCTCCTCGGAGATTATCAATGTCTGGAAGTGCTTTGTTTTCCCCGGGGTAGATGTCACACCTGTTTTCTTCTGACCTACCAATGCGTTGATTGTCGAACTCTTTCCTACATTCGGGTACCCAACAAACCCAACCACAACACGTTCTTGATGCGATTCAGTAGAATCTGCCATGGAATTGGACACTCCCCTAGATTTCCTCTTTTTTACTATCTCTTGAGCCTCAAATTCCAATCGAGCCAAAAGCTCGTCTCTTCCGTATACTTTAACAGCTGGGTCATCTGTCTTCTTAGAGGTATCAGGTACTTCTTTCAGGGGTTTACCTTCTAGGATAGAAGTAGCAGCTTTGGCTGACCAGAAAACAAACAGAATATTGTTGCGTGAGAAGTATTCCGCCCATTTTTCCCTGCGTAAACCCAACTGGTTAGCCAAAAACAATAAGGCTGGAGGCAAAGAAGCAAGGCAAGAGTTTACCTGACGTAAGAAGGTAAAAGATCCGCCTTGTTTACTAGAAGCATTGTTTTTTTATGCTCGTCGATTTCTCGTGCATATGCCTGTGTGTGAAATCGTTACGTAAATGTTTGATATGGAAATTTTCTACTAGAGAAAGCAGCAAAGTTTGGCAGAGATAGAGTTACCTCAAGATCAGGACAACGGTAAAATAGAGGATCTCTAGCATCAACAACCATAACGATCTGAAAGAAAAGTAAGAAGAGCCAATTATATAACCCATTCAAATGAAATGAGCTCTAAAGAGACATGGGCAAAATGACATACCAAATCACTCCGTTCAAGCACTCGCCAAAGCTGTCTCCAAATGTCAAGATTCTTCTCGAATGGAGTCAACACAAGATTTTCATTCTCCTCTAGGCTGAATCAATACGTATCTAGCATTAAGTCTCAAGGAAAATCGCACATAACGAAACCAAACCATACACCTAAAATATCAACAAAATATATCTTCATTGAACTATACCTATAACCCACTTCAATAAACTAGCTTTTCGTCAACAGAAAATTATCTTGAACACAGAACAAACTTACATATGCCTTTCCATAGCACTCAAGCTCTGCCAAGTGGTAATTTAAGATAAATACATCAACTTGTAACCTCAGAGTCCAATTATATCAACTAAAATGGTACAAGTGATAAATCAAAAGCTAGAAGTTGCATATGAGCAATCCCCAATTCTACTAACAGCAACAATCCTATAGTCTTGATGATAGATTATCTCTATAGATGAAGTAAAACTGTAAAAGGGAACAAACCTGGCAAGTTTGCGGCGCCAAGTGAGAAAAGCTTGTTTTTCATTAGCATCAAGTTGTTCCACATTCATTTTAGGTGTCCAATGAGGTCTGCTTAGTAAAGAGAGTTTATTAGTACTATATTCATATTACTCTTGAAGACAAGATACTAAAGAAGAGAAGCCAAAGAGAGATGATAGATAAAACCTTCGAGGCACTTGAAGGCTATTAGCATGTAAAGCCTCCTCTTTCTTCTGTTGCTCTTTCCATTCTTTACCACTTGAGCTCGAACCTGTATCCCTGTATGTATAATAAACACAAATCGATCAATTCCAAATACTCAGAATCGAAATCAAGGTCAGATCGAAACGAAACCCTACATGTTGATGATGGGGAAATCGGAATCGGGGAAATTCCGATCAGCTTCGTCGGCTTTCTCGATGATGGCATCGATGTCGCTAATCTCCGTCACGGATTCCAAAACTTTTCCTTTCTCATTGGTTTCGTTGATCGCTTGGTTATGGTGCTTCACTAGGGCTCGTCCCAGACTCGTCTTCTTCTTATTCTTCCCCATTTTTCCGATTACTCAAACTTCAGATTGTGAATTAGTACATTTTATAGGGAAATAATATCTTCATTAATTTCATTTAATTTAATGGTAAAGTTTTTATTTTGTTTCTTTTGGTGCCACGTAAACATTTGGTTAGTTTTTAATCCAAAATTTTCTTTTTGTTCGGATGCTGTGAGGTCGGTTGAGAACTATTGATATGAGCTGAATGTTTCCAAGTACGCTTTCGATGTCGTGCTATTGTTTTTTTATCAAAAAAACTAGATAGTCTAGGTTACTCATGTGTATACGGAGGCTAACTGTCTAGCTAATGGATTAGTAAACTTTGCATTTTATTTACTGTTGGGGTTTCATGCTTTAGAAGCTCTCCAGGATGTTGTTGATTTAATTTTGTTGGTGGATATTGGCGGAATTACATATCATTGGGTTGCGTTTTTATGGAAAAAATCAGTTTCTTAATAAAAATTGTTTTGTGGTTACTAACGTAGGGTAGGACAACGTCTTTTTTTCCATTTTTTTTCTTATGTTTTCTTCTTTTTCAAAAGCTTGTATGTTTTTTTTAAATATGTTATTAATTTTGATTAGTTTCTTTCTATCCAACTCAATATATAAATATGTTTTAACTTTTTTATTAGAAAATTTTCATAAATCCGGTTTGGGTTAACTCAACTTGGAATTGATAATTATTATGTTTTAAAAATCATTAAAGTGATTATGAATTTATGTTCACATGTGTATTGAAAATATTTATAGCTTTGGTTGTGTTAAATATGTGTAGTCGAAAGGTTCTTTGCTCTCGCAATTTCGCGGAGGTTTGAATCCTAGTTAATAATAAAAGTAATACTTAGTAATTAAAAATTAATTATTATTAAGCATAAAGCCATAAAATTTATGGAAAATATATAATTCAAAACTTAGCACTCTTACTAAGATAAGCATTTATAATTATTACATTTTCAAATTTTTTAAAAAGTTTGTGGATAACCCACAAAAAAAGAATTTAAAAATACTCTATTTTGCTAAATCCGTTTTAGATTTTATTAGAATGCAATCATTCAAAATCTATATAAACATTTAAAAAAACACACAATTATCTTATTATATATAAAAATTACATAATAAGACACTAGAGCCCAAAAGAGGAATGCAACGCCCAAAATGCTACCGGGAAGCATAGTCCAAAGACATGAGACACCGGAATTACAAACCTCATGTCTTCTGACCAGTAGGTCAACTCATCGTTGGTAAACATTAATATAATTCGATAAAATAATAAAATAATAGTTTTTCTTTGAAATTCCTAAATAAAATATGATCCCAATAAATAAATGGTTATAATTTTTCGTGTTGTTTATTTCTTCTGAAAATTGGAGTCTCGTTGTAACTAATCCAGAAAAAAAAAAAAAGGCATTGCCTCAAAAATTTACAATGTTGTCATCTCGATTTGCATTCAAAAATTATAAAATTTTAAGACATGATAAATATTTTTTATGCGTAATTACATTGGATATATTGTTATCCCGTCTTTCAACTGTATCATCAATATTAAAGTAAATTTCTTATTTCAAATATGTATATTTGTTTTTGTTTTTCAAAATATGGATTAAAAAAACCACTAAATAATAAGTTAAAAAAAAAAGGAATTTGGTGAATGTAAAGGATAAAAATACTCTCGGATGTTATAATGGGTCGGCTATAATCTAAATATACAAAATCCATATCTGAATATCAACCCTAATTATCTGAATATCTTTCTTCCACGACAAGAAACGATTTCTAAAAAACCCTAATCTTTCGGTTGTATGTTTTACAAAAGAAAATTTTTGCTTTTTTTTCTTTCTCTCAATCCTAATTATCTCAATATGTTTTTTAACACACCCTTTGAATCTCTCTCTCTCTCTCTCTCTCTCTCTCTCTCTCTCTCTCTCTCTCTCTCTCTCTCTCTCTCTCAACATCTTGACTTATGCGTTTTACAGGTACTAGTGAAAAAAACATGATGGATGAGCAGAAAAAATTCCTAGACACACTTGGCCAAACCCCACCAGAGTCCAAAGAACCGTATCTATCTTCTGTTACTGAACACACATCCTACAAGCTCTGGTAGTTCTCGAAACCGTTTTATTGGTAGCTTTGCGCGCGAAAACCTAGAAGCAAGTGACGTTGAGAAGATTGTGATGATCCGTACCCATGGAATTCCCACTTCAGTTGTAGTCTCCGGTTCACGTGTAGACCCTTTTGACTACATTGCTGCATCCACGAGCTCACAACAACAAGCGGTTCAGCAACAACAACAACCTCTATGGACCATCAAGAAGAGACTGACCCAAAGCGATGTTAGCGCAAATTCTTACCGGCTTTATTTGGCCAAAACCACCGTCGTGGAACACATTCTGACACATATTACTCCAACACTTCTGCAAAACGCAATAGATGAGGGTGAACACCCGGTGACTGTGTATGACAATGACATGAATTCAAATTATGACGAGATGCATTTGAGATTACGGAGTGACTGTTGTTACCTAGTTGGTATGTGGCAAGAAAATCAATATTAAGGTAAATTTCTTATTTATACATTTGTTTATGTTTTGCAAAATATGGATTAGAAAAAACCACTGAATAATATTAGAGTATTAACTACTCTTGACCACCTCCTCGACTTCATCTCTTATTTATGTACTCTTGATTATCTCTTTTCTTATTCACTTTGTCTCTTCGTTTATATCACTTCATGTGTGTATATAAACTCTATGTATCTCCTCTGTTTGATTAACACAACAAATAATAATATTCACTTTAATAAGAGTTTTTCTTTATCAATATGGTATCAGAGCAATTTTGATCCTACAAACCTATCTTTTTTTTCTTTTTTTTTTTCCTTTTAATTTTACCATGGCGATTGAAGCTTCCACCGCTGCAGCCGAATCGGCTCTTGTCTTTAATCCTTCTGAACCAAAAAGCTCGTTGATCTCTCTCAACTTGTCTGGGATCACAAAGCTCACAGCCACAAATTTTCTTACATGGCGTCTTCAAGTTTGTGCTTTACTTGAAGCACATGAACTTCATGTCTTCATCTCTGATGAAGATCTCACACCTTCGCAACAAATCACTAATGCCGCAAGTGTCGCTGAAACTAATCCTGCTTACACTATTTGGAGAAGACAAGATCGGATGCTCTGCAGCTCGATGATTGGTTCAATTACTCTCAATATTCAGCCCATGGTTGCTCGTGCTCTTACTACACGCGACATATGGCTCACCCTGTCCAACATTTATGGAAAGCCTTCTCGTGGCCATATCATAAACCTTAAGTGACATCTAAAACAAAGTAACAAAGGTACTCAATCTGTCACTGAGTACATGAGAGGAATTCTCGCTAAAGCCGATCAACTTGCCCTCCTTAGGGCACCTCTTGATCATGAAGACCTTCTTGATGCAATCACTAATAGTCTTAGTGATGATTTCCGTGCCATTGTTGAGATGGTTAATGGACGTGACGTTCCGATCACACTTGAAGAACTCCATGAGAAATTACTTATATGTGAAAATGCTATTGCTACGGTCGGTGATCTCTCTGGCTCCTCTGTTCCTATCACTGCCAATAACACTCAGACTCGTAATTTTTCTCCGTCACAACGTGGTGGATATCATGGAAATCAAGCGTTTTGTGGCGGTTATCGCAACAACCAACAGTCTCGTGGTGGTTATCTTGGTAAATGTCAGATATGTGGTGTTCAAGGTCATAGTGCTCGCCGTTGTCCACAATTCTCTTCGTATGCCTCACCTCATCAATCACGAGGACCATCTCCACAATGGCACAATACCTCGCAGCCTCAACCGTGAAATCCTCAAGCTCATTACACTACTTCAAGTCCTTCTGAAATAACTCCTTGGCTCATCGATAGTGGCGCTTCCCATCATATTGCATCAGACCTTAGCACACACTCTCTCTCCATTCACCATATACGGGTGGTGATGATGTTTTAATTGGCGATGGAAGGGGACTTCCCATAACTCATACTGGTTCTTCACTCCTTCCCACTCGCTCTTGTCCATTATCACTCACTAATGTTTTATGTGTTCCCACGATGAGAAAGAATTTGAATTATGTTAATAAGTTGTGCAAGACTAATAACGTTATGGTTCAAATGTGTCCTTTTGACTTTCAGGTGAAGGATCTCAGAACGGGGACAACTCTGCTAACTGGCAGAGCAAATGATGGGGTTTACGAGTGGCCAACTAATTCATCCTCCATTTCAGCCTTTCCTAGTATCAAAACATCTCTCTCGGATTGGCACTCTAGATTAGGCCATCCAAATTCTCAAACACTCAGTCATATCATTTCAAGTTTTTCTTTACCAGTTTCATCGTTGTCTAAAATTCCTTGCAACTCTTGCTTTAGCAATAAAAGTCATAAGCTTCCGTTTTCTAAAACAACTCTTTTCTCTACCAAACCTCTTGAAATAATCTTTTCAGATGTTTGGACTTCTCATGTCCTCTCGATCGATGGATACAAATATTATGTGCTTTTTATTGATCATTTCACAAGGTATACATGGTTATATCCTTTGAAAAATAAGTCTCAAGTTGCTCAAATCTTTCCAATGTTTCAAGCACTGGTGGAAAATCGGTTTCAAACTAAAATCAAGACTCTTTACTCGGACAATGGGGGCGAATTTATTGGGCCTCGTCACTATCTTTCAAGCAAGGGAATCTCTCACCATACTACTCCTCCACACCCCCAGAGCATAATGGTATTGTCGAATGCAAACACCGACATATTGTGGAGACATGACTTACACTTTTACAACATGCGGGCATTCCGCATACGTATTGGAGTTACTCCTTTGCTGTTGCCGTTTATCTTATTAATCGCTTAACATCTCCAGTGCTTGAAAATTCATCACCTTTTTAGCTTCTCTTCGAAACATCACCAAACTACACCAAACTAAGAACGTTTGGGTGTCTTTGTTATCCATGGATTCGACCGTACGGTTCAAACAAATTCAGTCCCCGATCTACACCTTGTGTCTTCTTGGGGTATTCTCTAACTCAAAGTGCTTTTCTTTGTCTTGATGTTGTAACATCTCGTCTCTATATCTCACGTCATGTTATTTTTCATGAGTCGATTTTCCCATTTTCCTATCTTTTATCTTCGGCTTCTTCTTCTTCTTCTTCTTCCTTTGAGTCATCTTCTTCTCCTTCTCCTGCTTGTCTTTCTTCTCGAGCTCCTATTTTTAGTTGGCCACCCGCAACACTCCTCACCCCAAGCTCTGCTCCTTCACCAACGATTATCTCTACGACCAATGATGAACCCATATCTTCTACGCCTCAAGTTTCATTGTCGGCACTACCTTTGTGTGATGACTCACATGTTGCTCCATTGGTATATGCTCCTTCTTCACTAAAGCCAGCTCTTGTTCAAGCTGCCACTTCACGTCCAATGGTTACTCGGGCGAGGAAAAAGATAGTGAAAGCTCGCACTCAGCATTCAATGGTCACTCGAGCAAAGAACAACATAGTGAAACCAAATCCAAAGTATGGTCTTTCGGCTATTCTCTCGGAAATTGAACCTATCAATGATTCTCAAGCATTGAAAGATAAAAGATGGCGCAAAGCTATGGGTTCTAAAATTGATGCCCAAACCCAAAATCATACATGGGATATTGTTGATCGAGCTCTTGCTCGCAACATTATTGGTTGCCGATGGGTTTATCGTATCAAACGCTTACCTTCTGGTTCTGTTGATAGGTTTAAAGCTCGCTTGGTGGCTAAAGGTTTTCATCAACGACCGGGGATTGATTTTCAAGAAACATTTAGTCCTGTCATCAAACATGCTACAATTCGTCTTGTCCTTGGTGTTGCGATTGCTCGTGATTGGCCTCTTCGACAAGTTGATGTTAATCATGCGTTTCTTCAAGGTCCTCTTCATGAAGAGGTATATATGATGCAACCTCCTGGGTTCGTTGATAATGATAGACCTGATCACATTTGTCGCCTACGAAAAGCAATTTACGGTCTTAAACAATCACCTCGTGTTTGGTACAACGCTCTTCGTGATTTTCTTCTTAGCATCGGTTTTGTCAACTCTCTTGGTGATGCAACAAGGGTGGTGTTCTGGTTTATATTCTCGTCTATGTCGACGACATCATTATAACCAGAAATAATTCATCGGAAGTCTCTTGGATCATTAATCTCTTGGCTGCTCGGTTTTCTCTCAAAGATCTTGGTAATCTTTCTTATTTTCTAAGCTTGGGAGCTCATCGTGATGTCTCTGGTCTTCATCTTACACAAACCAAATACATTACTGATCTGTTATTAAAGACAAAGATGACGTCTTGCAAACCAGTTTCGACACCGATGTGCTCTTCTGCCTGTCTCTCTGCAGTTGCTGGTTCTACATTCACTGATCCGATTGTGTTTTGAGCCATTGTCGAAAGCCTCCAGTATCTCCTCCTCACACGACCAGACATTGCTTTTGCCGTTAACCGACTTTCGCAGTTTATGAATCAACCAACTACCATCCATTTTGAAGCTGTCAAACGGGTTCTAAGATATCTTGCTGGTACATCTAACTTAAATGGCTCACTTCTTTATTGATTGAACTCGGAATTGAAGAATAATCATCACTTAAATGGCTCACTTCTTCAAAATGGATGGTAGTTGGTATCTTAGAACCCGTTTGGGCTGGAGATTGTGATGATTATTCTTCAACTGGTGCTTACATTGTCTATCTTGCAAAGCAACCCATCTCGTGGTGCTCAAAGAAACAGAAAGGTGTAGCTCGCTCTTCTACAGAAGCTGAGTATCGAAGTGTTGTCGTCACCGCGTCTGAAGTTAAATGGCTCACTTCTTTATTGATTGAACTCGGAATTCCTCTTGTCTCTACACCAACGATCTTCTGTGACAATGTCGGAGCCACTTATTTATGTGCGAATCCTGTTTTTCATTCTCGTATGAAGCACCTTGCTCTTGATTATCACTTTGTTCATGAACAAGTTCAGGGCAACAATCTTCGTGTCTCTCACATCACCTCCACTGATCAACTTGCTGATGCTTTGACAAAGCCACTTTCTCGTACCCGTTTCAATGATCGAGCTGTCAAGATTGGTCTCTCAAGCTACCGCCCATCTTGAGGGGGCGTATTAGAGTATTAACTACTCTTGACCACCTCCTCGACTTCATCTCTTATTTATGTACTCTTGACTATCTCTTCTTCTTCTTCACTTTGTCTCTTCGTTTATATCACTTCATGTGTGTATATAAACTCTATGTATCTCCTCTGTTTGATTAACACAACAAATAATAATATTCACTTTAATAAGAGTTTCTCTTTATCAATAAATAATAAGTAAATAAAAAATAAATATGAATTTGGTGAATGTAAAGGGTAAAAATACTCTCAAGTGTTATAATCGGTCGGTCTATAATCTATATATACAGAGTATTAATACGAGACTCGCTTCAACGGTAACTTCTCTCAAATCAAATAAGAATTTATGAATTCATTCTCCGACGGCGGTGAATCTCCGATGATGAAGCGGGGAAGAGTGATGCAAGAAGAAGAGCCACTTGAAGAAACGAACTCATACTCATCTTTCTTTACAACAAGGGACTTGAAGAAACGAACTCATGGTTTCTAAAAAACCCTAATCACCTAGATTTCGGTGGTATGTTTTACACAAGAAAATCTTTGCCTTTCTTTTGTCTTTCTATCTTTCTTCCACGACAAGAAACAAACTCATAGTTTCTAGAAAACTCTAACCACCTAGATTTCGGTTGTATGTTTTA
This sequence comes from Draba incana, assembly GCA_963576765.1. Lineage (NCBI taxonomy): Eukaryota > Viridiplantae > Streptophyta > Magnoliopsida > Brassicales > Brassicaceae > Draba > Draba incana. The sequence goes on along the minus strand of OY755217.1, from coordinate 2,929,238 downwards.
CAAAGGAGAATCTTTGCTTTTTTTTTTGTTTTTCTCTCAATCCTAATTATCTCAATATGTTGTTATATGACAACTTTTGAATATACTCTCTCTCAACCAATGTCGGTCCAATTTTTTTGGATGCCTTATGTATATTTGTAAGCAGAGAGCTTTTTTCGTACGTTTTCCAATACCGTAAAAATAGTAATCTAAATAAAAAAACACATTAAAATTCTATTAAACCGTTTATAATTCCAAATAGTTAGCAAGAAAATAAAAGAGAACATCGAAACAAAAAAATAAAACTCATTTAACTCATGTTGACGGTTCCGAGTCAGTTCGGTTTAAAAGTTTCAGGCAAAAACTAACCATGATGATTTAAATATCGAAACTCTCATATTAATTTGAAGAAAGTTTGAAGCAATCGTATCACCCATAAACTAATTCCATCTGCTACAATCATTAAATAATCAATACATAGAGTTGTGATGATGACACTGAATATTGTTTTTGTAACATCCATGATCCATCTAAGAAACAAAAAAACTGGTGTCCTCTATCAACCGAATCGCATGCTGGAGATGAAAAACTCTCTCAACCTTCTGTGAACCTATGTCCACAATTAGGGCAAGTGTAATACGTCGTCTGTCCTTCATCAGCTGATCTTGTCTGCAAAATCATAAAAATCTCCGATGAACAAGAACAACCCATCTTTGAGTTGAAACAAGAACATTATGAAAAACAGAATTGGTGACTTTACCTGTCTAGTCGTGTATACAAGCTCCGGATGCTGGCATTTCTCGCATGCTTTTTTAATCTACAAAGAGAATCATCAAAAATCAGAAATCATGGATGGAGTTACTAACGCATAAAAAAAAATCTCTTTTCTAAGTATAAACCTTTGGTAGCTCGGCTTCCTCCTGCGTTTTTTCACCAAACAGAGATATTCCTAATTCTCTTCTTATATCCTACAAAACGCATATAGATAATCGTGAGTTTATACTAACTTCTCATAGGGATAGTCTCTGTTTTACTCTAAACATCTAAGAAATGAGTTAACACTAGTCATGATGCAATGTTCTTGCAAAAATCAGATCTTTTTCATTGTCTAATAACAATGGACTAGCAGAAATCAAGAGCAGAGATTTTGGCAACTCCATGAAACAGAAACCAAAAATTCAATAGATTTACGCACAGCTTGCGAAACTGGTAAGACGAGAATCCACACTGTTGAATAAAGAAAACAACATACCTCAGCGGTAACTGTGTAGGCTATTTTCTTATCGATGATACCTGAAAAATACAAAGACTATTAAGCAAGATAATAAGATTAACTAAACAACCAAGAAACCAAAAATGTGTTTTATTTTGATACAAAAGAGAATTCATTGATACCTTTTGGATTTCGAAATGTTCTGCATTGAGGACATTCTGCAAATTTGGGTGTTTTCAAGAGCAACATCGTCCCACACTTGTTACAGAACAAGAAGCTGCTTTCTCGAGATTTCTCCATTCCAAATAACCTTTAACAGAAAAACACCATAATTACTCATCTCTACATGTTTCAAATTGCTAACAGAAACCTAATTGAAATGAACAAAGCTCTATATGTATCAATTGATTTTACAGGAGAACAAAACGGCTAAATTCATAAATAAAGCACAAAAATCAACAAATTGGGAGTTCGAATCCGTTAAAGTCCATAATTATAACTACTGTTAAACCCTAAATCACCATAAACCCTAAATTCCTAAAATCATTGAAAATCTATGGAAGAGTATGCGGAATAAGAGACAAATATATGTATACACAATCTTGAAAGAGGAGAACTACAGTAGAAATGGAGAATCGACGAGAGTACCTTAGATTACAATCGCAAAGCTGTTCGAAAGAGGGAGAAAATTTTCGTTAGGGTTTTGATTCAGAGATTGGAGAAGAAGACGACGAGGCATAAATGGGCCGGAAAGATATTGATAGGCCCAATAAGGAAAGCTCGGCTTCTAGATGAAGGTTGTTTCGTCATTGTATGGGTCCACTTGAAAACTTTTCTTCAATTGTTTAATTTGAATTTGTCAAATTCATTTATTTGTTTTCAATTAAATATTAACTTGCGTTGACAACAACAACGACAAAAATAAATTCCTGATGGGGTGTTTTTAATCAGTTATACATCCATTTTATAACAAGTGTTATTTTAAATTTTAGTTTGTGGTTCATAAAAAAATATTGTTTACTATTTCAATCAAGAATATTTGAGAAAAATTCTAAGTTTATTTCTGTTAATTTACTTTTTTAATTAGAGTGGTAAGACTTTAGAGTATAAAAAGTATACAATAAGTCAATAGTTTTTAATGTGTACAAATTTTTAAAAGAACACTTGTTATAAAACAGACAGAATCAAAAATATTTGAGAAAAAATCTAATTTTAATTCTGTTAATTTAATTTTTTTATTAGAGTGGCAATACTTTAGAGTATAAAAAGTATACAAGAAGTCAAATAGTTTTTAATGTGTACAAATTTTTAAAATGACACTTGTTATAAGATAGATAAAATCAAAAATATTTGAGAAAAATTCTAAGCTTATTTCTGTTAATTTAATTGTAAGTAGTAATTATTCCACGTACAAGCCAGCTAAAAGAATAGGAAAACTATATAAAAATTTCCCACTAATTATTTCTGTTGTTTAAATATTAACTTGACGTTGACAACAACAACGACAAAATAATTTTCTGATGGGGTATTTTTAATCAGTTATACACCCATTTTATAACAAGTGTTATTTTGAATTTTACTTTGTGTTTCATAAAAAAATATTGTTTTCTATTTCAATCAAAAATATTTGAGAAAAGTTCTAAGTTTATTTCTGTTAATTTAATTTTTGAATTAGAGTGGTGATAGACTCCTTGTGAGGATCTATTCCCAAGGACCACACTTCGTAGGTTTTGGACTCTTGAATAATTGGATGTATGATGAACGAGTGATCGGATTCAAATGGTTGCAGCGGATATGAAGATGAACGGACAAGAAATGGATTGAAATGTACTTCTAAGAGAGATGAAAATCTCTTAGACTACGAGCTCGAACTTAACTTAGATATTACGCACTAAGAAAAGAACGAGTTGAGAAGATATTACACATTTCTCGAACCAAACAAGTTTAGAGAGATTTTTTGATTAAAAAGTTTAATAAGAAATTAAGTTTTAGAACACAAGAGTTATAGAGATAAAAGAGAAGTAGGTTTTAGTCTTGGAATATGCTCTTTGACTAAACATCAAAAGAAAATTTGATAACACAACTCTTGATCTTCCAGCCGAGTTCCAGAGTTGTAAAGTTGCAGAAATGCAGAGTTGTAATGTTGCAGAGTTGTAAAGTTGCAGAAATGCAGAGTTGCAAAGTTGCAGAATTGCAGAGTTGTAGAGTTGGCCTTGGATCAGATTAACAACATAGGCAATTACATTGTGAATCACTTGCCTCGTTAAAAACTTCTCTTGAAAAACTCATTGGGACAAAACCAAAGAGAAGGGAAAAAAGCACAAAATGATTCACACACCCATTTGTTAACCTTGTGCTTGAATCAAAACCAGAGTGGTTTGATTAGCCTTAGCTTCATCTGAATGATGATGAATTTGGTTAGGTAATACTCCTAGAGTTTGCTTAAGTGTATCCTCAGTAACAAGCTTAGCTCCTTCTGGTTCAAGCTCAGGTTCAAGTTCCGGTTCATTCTACATCTCCTTAGTGCTATCCATGATCATATCAAGTGGTAAAACTTTAGAGGATAAAAAGTATACAATAAGTTAAATAGTTTTTAATGTGTACAAATTTTTAAAACGACACTTGTTATAAAAAGAATCATGTTTTATGTTCTTTTTTCAACATTTGCAAATCTTCAGATCTTTAACATATTTATTTTTCAAAGAGTTATTTATTAAAACATAGCATCAATTCACCTTTTTATCTACTCAGCCTCTCAAACTCTTCCAAGCCAGTCGAGGTCATTGTGTACTTACTCTTATTAGGATCGTTTAAAAATGAATTTTTTGCCAGCTCTAATAATATATTATTTTGATATTTGTTTACATTAGTATATAGTACTTTGATTTTGATTGAAATTCCAACAAAGAAAATAATGTTCTTATGTCATCAGCTCTAATAATATTTGTTTACTCCTAGAGCTTGGTTAAGTGTTTCCTCAGTAACAAGCTTAGCTCCTTCTGGTTCAAACTTAGGTTCAAACTTCGATTCATTCTCCATATCTTTAGTGCTATCCATGATCATATCAAGTGGTAAAACTTTAGAATACAAATTTTTAAAATGACACTTGTTATAAAACAGATAGAATCATGTTTTGTGTTCTTTTTTTCAACATTTGCAAATCTTCAGATCTTTATATAACGTATATATATTTTTAAAGAGTTATTTATTAAAACATAGCATCAATTCACCTTTTTATCTACTCAACCTCTCAAACTCTTCCAAGCCAGTCGAGGTCATTATTGTGTCCTTACTCTTATTAGGATCGTTTAAAAAATGATTTTTTTGCCAGCACTAATAATATATTATTTTGATATTTGTTTACATTAGTATATAGTATTTTGATTTTGATTGAAATTCCGACAAAGAAAATAATGTTCTTATGTCATGCCGTGTAACCGGCAATTACCAAACACCGTCCACTTAAAACCATTATATGAGACTATTATAAGCTAAATATCAATCGTGAATTGGTGAGAATTGATTATCTACATATATTATACTATTTATGTTGTGGAATGAGATCATATTATTCGATCGATCTTGATTCAATATCAGTTCTTTGTTTTTGTCTGAGAAAGGTGATTCAATATTAGTTGTTTGTATTTTATTGTACGTGAAAAATAAAGCATCTATTCGTTGAACCAAGCCTTTCAATTACCCAATCACCAAATATATTAATGGGTTATTACTTTCTTAGACACGTTCCACTTCCAAAGGTATTATAAATTCGAACATTTCACAAGAGACTAATCACAACAGAAACTTGAAGAACAAGAAGAGAAGATGAAGAATGTTATGGTGATTATTGACGAGAGCAACTCAAGTTATGATTTACTCATTTGGGTCCTTGAAAATCTAAAAGATATCATTGAGAACTCCAAATTTTTTATCTTTGCAAAACAACCACAAAATTCTTTTACTCCTACTACTGCACTTTCTTCATCAGTGGGTTCTGCTCAAATTTTCTTTCCATTTTCATCCAGTTAAGTCGTTTCATTCACTACTTTTTAGAAAATTTCATAAAGAAATCTTCAAGTTTGATTATTAATATTTTTTGCTATATGTGTGCTTTTTGTGTGTGTGTTTGCAGATGCAGAACTCATAGGATTGGCTCAAGAAAAGAACATGAAGATTGCTTTGGGTATATTAGACAAAGCCAAGAAGTTATGTCTAAATCATGGGGTAATCTCTTGACCTATTCATATTTATGGGATTTTTTTGTTTTCAGAAGAAGCCAAGAAGATATATCAACATGTTGAAACCTTTAATACTAGTTTCTCATCATGATTATGTTGATAACAGATTAAAGCAGAGACGCTTACAGATATCGGAGAACCAAATAAGATAATCCGCAAGATCATTCAAGAGCAAAAAATTGATCTAGTAGTCATGAGTGATCAACAAACCCGAACTATGAAAAAGTAAGAAATTTATAAAGAACTCAATCATAATTATTCCAAATTATTTCTTTATCCAATAGAAAACTTACTAATGGTATGGAAAAAATGTGATAATGACCATTTAAAAAAAAAAAAAATCAATGCAGGTGTTTAAACAATACAAATTGCTCTCTTCTTGTCGCGAGGAATGGACTTCGCAAAGATTATTAATAAACGAAGTTATGAACGTCAAAACAAAAACAAAAACAACGTTTGCGGTTGTGATTATGTATAAATGTTTATACATGAGTCTTCTTAATTATGTGGGTTTATACTTGAACGTGTGATTGTATGTTCATGTGTGAATATAAACTTCGATGTTTTTATATATAAAATGTTGGTAAAACATATAAGTTATTATACATAAACATAAGAAGAAGATATTAATAGGAAATGGATATTGTTTACAACTTGTAAGCATTGAATCAGCTTGAAAGTATGGATAAGTTGGACCGTGATAATAAAAAGAATGAGCATGAAACTGATTAAAATACTCTTATTTTCTTTTGTCAACTCTTCTCTCATTCTTTATATATTTTTATTGTCACATCTGACTTAAACAAAGCAAAATGCAAAATTCATGTTTTTTTGTTGCTGCAATCACGTATAATTGACTAAAAACTGTTATAAGCCATATTTGATGGGGTCATAATGACAAATTATCTTGGGAAAGATTTATGACTCCCAATTTTAAGTTTGGTTTGAGACAAAATTAGACCATGTTCTTGTAATTAACATTTGAGGGCTGACGTTTGGTTCAGGTTTAATTAGTAACTTTGATGGGTTAGATTTCTCATGTCATCTAGTTTACCTTTGACGGTAGTCCGATTCTAATACCATCTAGTGGTTGCCAAGCAATTTTAAACTTTTTTTTTGTTCAACTGCGAGATCCGAATCATCTAATATTAATAAATAAATATGAAACAAATTACAATTGGAATGGAAATGTTACTAAACTGATTGTGGATTTGATTTTTGCGCTAATAACTATTTTTGTTCTCATATCGAAAACTCAAAGTACCGATGTATCTTACGCAAAACTTAAAAGTTAATAGTTCGAGTGGCATTTGGGAGGAGACAGTATAAAATGCTCTAGGTTATAAGGTATATGTCCAAAAAAGCAAATTAAAACAAAAACTTAATCTAAAATAAAATAAAATCACAAGATAAACAGAAATTTCTTATTCCATATTTGTGATAAAATGTTTATAATAAAAACTCAAAATAGGCTACGTATTTTGTCTAAAAAGCCCAATAAATAATCGAGTGCATTAAAACGCCGTCGTTTAACTCTTGTGTGTTTTTTCTCATGAAAGTGTCATCTCTATAATCTATCTTCTTCATCCTTATCCTTGAAAGCTTTCTTCATCATCGTCTCTTGTGCCCTCCAATGGCTACTCCTCTCTCTCTCTCACCAAATCCTCTCATCTCTCGCCAATGTCACCGTCTCTGCTTCCCTTCCACTTCCTTTAAGGTATTTCTCTCTACCGATGTTAACACACTCACACTCACTGCTAAATCCAGAATCCGAAATTCGAATTTTTTTTAACGTTTCAGGGAAATGTAAGCGTATTAGGAGCAAACCCATGTCAGAATCTATCTCTGAAACTCCAATCCAAGCGTAGAATTGGAAAACCGCTTGTTGTGGCGTCGTCGGAAGCAGTAACGTCGGAGAGATTCCGTTTGGATAACCTTGGACCCCAACCTGGCTCGAGGAAGAGACAGAAGAGAAAAGGTAGAGGTATCTCTGCAGGACAAGGAGCGAGTTGTGGTTTTGGAATGAGAGGACAGAAATCTAGATCGGGTCCTGGTATTATGAGAGGTTTTGAAGGAGGTCAAACCGCTCTTTATCGTCGTCTTCCTAAACTTAGAGGAATCGCTGGAGGTAACATTCTTCGGATTTTGTTTTTATGTTTGTGTAGGCTAAGTGTTCGATGAAATGCCTCAACGAAAGTCTCTGTTTGATAACATGGTGATGCTTCTTGCAATTTTATCTGGTTAGGGAATGTGTGATTCAGAATTGAATAGAGATGCTTCATGTTTTCATTTTGATGAAAAGCTTGAACCGGTTTCTTGGGTCTCTTCATCTACAATGGAAGAAAGATCCTTTCTTGATCCATGCCCTTGTTTAGTTTCCTGATGCATCTATTGTGTTCTCTTGAACAGGTATGCGTTCTGGATTACCCAAGTACATTCCCATTAATCTCAAAGATGTGGAAACAGCTGGATTTGAAGATGGAGATGAAGTGTCACTAGAGACATTGAAGCAAAAGGGTTTGATCAATCCTTCAGGAAGGGAAAGGAGACTCCCTCTAAAGGTTAGTAGTATCCGTACTTCGTTACCGATCTGAATTCGTCCATCTTTTTCTCTATTTAATCGCTTTGATCGGTCTTGGATTTCAGATTCTTGGTACTGGAGAACTAAGCATGAAGCTCACCTTCAAAGCTCGCGCCTTCTCAACACAAGCGAAAGAGAAGCTTGAAGCTTCTGGTTGTACACTCACCGTATTGCCCGGAAGAAAGAAATGGGTTAAGCCATCAGTTGCTAAAAACCTCGCACGAGCTGATGAGTACTTTGCCAAGAAGAGAGCTGCTGCAGCAGAAGCAGCTTCAGCTTCAGAACCACCACCTTCTGCTTAAAAACTTGATGTAATATTGTCCTTGAGAAGTGTTAATTACAGTTTCCTATGGTCAAGAGATTTAAATTTTGTTGTTTAAGAGTCTGATTAGTAAACAGTATAAATTATTGAATTTTTTTTTGAATCTCCAAATAAATTATACAGAATAGGGTTTAACAAGTGGGGATTATTACTATAAAGTTTCCCCTTTACCATAAACTCCAAACACCAAATTGTAGAATTTTGAGAAGCATCATCATGATTCTTCTTCATCATCTTCATCATCAATGAAAGTTCTCCTTCGGACTCGACGTCTTCGAGTTCCAGACTCTTGTTCATCGGACGACTGATGATGATGATTCTCTTCGTCTCTCGATGATGCTCCTGTATCACCTTCATAGCTCTCTCCCCAAAGTCTGGAAGATCTTCTTCGATTACCTATCTGTGACCTAGCTCTAGATGTACCTGACCAGCTACTACTTCTCCTTGAGCCACTAAACACACGGATGAGTACGATCATTGTAAGAAAACCATCATCATCATCGAATGATAGAATTCCATTGTCGTTACTTCTTTCTTCTCCTCCGAACGAAGATTGAAGCGTGCTAAGTAAATCCCCGAAGTCTCTCTGCCTTTCTAGCCTCCTCCAGCTTCTCTGTCTCTCGGGATCTGCTTCTGACGGTCTAACTCCGGGATGTTGAAGCCTCGCGTGCTTTCTCAAATCGGAATACGTTCCACTGAATTCACAAGTTTCGGAAGAACAGCTTCTACGTTTCGAGTTCATGAAACATCGAGCCGCCTCAACAACTACCCATTCTTTAATATGTCCACGGCATAAAGGACATGTAAGCTTCGGTTTGGTCTTTTCTTCGTCGTCTTCTTCTTCTTCTGCTTCAGCTTCAACAACTGTTACTACCTCCGATGCGGTTTCTTCTCCTACAATAGTTTCCTCGAGCTCGTGAGGTAGAGACAAAGACGGTGTTTCTTTAGAAGCTTTACGAAACTGATCGAAACAGTTAGAATGACGGTGGCTAGTGTCACACATGTAAGGTCTGCAACCGTTTTCATACGAAGAACAAATGAGTAGTATTCCGTTGTGCGGATGTTCCATACAGACCGGACACCGAGCTTCTTCCCATTCCTTAACTTGTTTCTCATTCGGCTTCAAAGCACGGCTTGATTCACAACACAGTGGCGATCCTTTAAACTTGTCACGAGATACCGAACGGTCTTTCCTCTCTTTCGGCATGATCTATAAATAAGCAGTAGAATAGTCTCTTTAAACCTGCAATAGATTAACTTCTCATAAGTAACATCAAACAGAAACTCTAATTGCTAATATCAATCTAAACGTTGTAGAATCAAAGATCATGCTTGAAAATTCAAGCAACCCTAAACATCAACCACAAGTTCTCTACAAAACAACTATCTGGAGGATTCAAAAGTCATACATACAGATTGTAATAAGCTGAATAAATCGGAAAAGGAAATTGAAATCTCATAGATTCCTCAGGAGAAGTAAGAACAAGGTGAATTTGTTTATCCAAGATCATAACTTTTATACAGGACAATATAAAGTTTCCAACTTTTTCATCAATCTGATCAATTAACACGAAAATAACGAAAACCCAGAAGATATTCTAGATCAAATACGAATTTCATAACCCCAGAAAGCTAGAATCAATACCAATGTGGAAGTAAACCCTAAATTCTGAAATGAAGAGGGAGTGAGAAATAGTAGAGACGAAGAAGAAGAAGAAGAAGAAGAAGAAGAAGATGAGATTACCGAGAGAGACTAGAGGTTTTGAGGCGATGTGTAATATTGAGAAAACGAGGAAACCCTAAATCGGGCTCTCCATAGAGAGAGCCAACGAGGCGAGACGAGAAGATGAGGCGGCTACTTTACTTTTTTTTTCTTCTATTATTCGATATAATTTAGATTTATACATCAATAATTTAGGAAAGTAATAAATAACATATATTCGGTGTATATTATATAAATTTTAAAAGGAAAAAAAAAACGTGAACATGGACACAACAAAATGGGGCATATGTACTACAAAGTTTCGTGTCCAAATTTATCTACACACTTCTTTGTAATAATAAATTACGTTTTATTATATAGACTAAAACTTTGATTCTTTATTTATTGATTTAAAATTAAATACACAAACAAAAGTTCCATCATACAATAGAAAATGGCGGAAACAAATTTATTTCTAATGGTCAATAGAACAGTCTTTGGGAATTATCATCGGCTGACAAAAAGACCAATCAGAGTAAAACTAACTTTGGTACTTGGTATTTTTTTCTTAATTGTTAAGCAAATTTCTTTTGTGGTTTTCGAATTCATTAAACTTGTATAATTATTTGACAAATTAATAACAGTAGTTTATATAAAGTTATTGAAATTAAAATAGTTTTGTACGTTAAAAACTTAGTATTATTTGTCAAAAAATAGTTTTTTGGCTGTAAGAAAACATTTTTAATTTTAAGAACATAAAGTATTTATACCCAATCGTTTTTTTTTTATGTTAATTTAAATTTTCGTTTGCTCAAAGAAATAAAAATCATTCCGAAAATATAAAAACAGAGAAGTCATCCTCTTCCTATTAAATGCGAAGTTGCTTTAGTTGAAGAAGATTAGGTGTTTTAATTTAATTGGTTTATTCTCAAATAAATGATAACTTGGAATAGTGACATGGAATGGTAAAAAAGATGACATGGCTTAAAAGTGTTAGATTATTAGTTGTTGTTAATTGAATAATTATTAGATAAATAGTCTTAATTAATTTGGAAACTTTTTACAAATTTCAAAAGACAAATTATATAAGAAAACATTAACTACCAATAGAAAATTTTGAAAATACACGTTTTTTTCTTCTGAATCAACAAATCCTACAAACTAAATAGAGGATATTTTCTAAACTAACTATCCACCTATTTGAGCGAACATAATAAAATATGCTCTTATATTTTATTTTAAAGAGTCTAATACAATTTTATATACATAACCATTCGAGAAACCCAATAAGGCAACGAAATTCACATTACTTCATAGCATTTTATTTGAAATTAACAGTTCAATTGTAAATGTGATTTTATAGTTTCATATTCTTATATCAATTTCATTAAAAATAAACTAAATAATAATTAGTGATAAAAGTAAAATATTCTAAACTGAGCAAATTTTGGTGCTCAAGAATATGTCGAGATTGTCTTTTGAATTTAAAGATATTTTTGTTTTAGGTTCAACCACTTTTTGAAATAATTTCTCTTTAATAAATTTGAATATTTTGGTGACAAAAAAAGAAAAAAATTTTTGAATATTTTGTCATTATGTTAACGTGATTTTCGTCTTCTGGTTAGATTTTTCTGTTTTGAAATGCTTATTATTCAGTTTATAAAAATCTTTTATTTTGTTATAACATATAACATTATTTAGAAAATCTGAACTAATCTAATTTATATAAGTATTCAGGTTCATCATTCTCTAGCTTTCTCTCTTTCCTTTTTGCAATGGTTGCTACTTTCATCTCAATTTTTATTTTATAAATCAAAACAAATGTTGTTTTTTTTTTTTTTTTTTTTTTTTTTGGGTGCAAAACAGATCTTTTGATATCATTGTTTTTGATAATTCTAGGGTATGGGGAGTAACAAGTATGACAAGCGGAACAAACCAAAGCGCAAGGAAAATATTACAGGTTCGCATATAACCTTGACACCGCAAAGATGTGTTGGAGACACAATTGAGTATAATTACTCCAGAGTTTAAGGATAAAGGTCAAGCAGCTATGGCTAGTATGCTGAGCAAGGTTCTGCAACTAAATATAAGTGATCAAAGAGCAAGTGGACCACGCCTCAACCCACCTCCACCGAGCCCTGATCCGGACAAAAAAGTCTCTAATCCTTATATGGATTCTGCTCACGCCTAGACGGTATACAAAGTCGAGCTAACGACTTAAAACAAGCGCTTGATGGGACGCAACCCATCGGTAAGGTTTCTTGTACATAATTCGATTTTAATTTCCTTTTATTACTGACATTTTATTTGTGTTTTCAGTACTTATGTTCAAAAAATAAAAATAAAAATAAAAATTTCGCCGAGCACCCCAGGAATTAGGTGCGAGCACCTGCTCAACAAAAACAAAAGGAGGTGGATGATTCAGTCCACAAAGAAGAGAAACAGCCTCATGCAGAGGATCATGCAAACGCTCAGCCTGTTCCTTCAAACTCAACCTCAGGCTCTGGACAGCCGTTGAGAAGGAAGAAGCGGAGGACGAGCGGCGACGATGACAACGAGGCTTCTACTCGGTGATCTCTTTTCTAACCCTACTACCATCATTGTACTATCCATGTTTATTTTTATTGTGTCGCCAATCTCTTGAACTTGACGGTGTGATTTAAGTCCGGGGGAGAGGCTATTTACCCATTTTATTTTCGATTTTTTGACTCTTGTTGTTGTGTCAGTCCCAAGTGTCTTAGTATTTTGGTGAATCAGGTGCTGCTGCTTGGTTTATTTTTAGAATTTATTTTCGGTCTTTATTGAGTCAGTTTTTGAGTTTTATCGAGTCAATAAGAAGTTGTTGGGAATTATGAACTTGATCTATTGGACTTATTTTTGGACTAGAGATTACTTGTATGACTCACAGCTTGGCCAAGGTTCTGTTTCGAAAAGGTTATGGGTGGATTAAATATTCCCCAAAGCTTACACTTATCGTAAATTAGATTGATCCAATATCATCTCAAATTTTTATTTGGTATTTAATCTTGACTTTTAATTTCTTTCTCAGGGGTTTGATGTTCAATGGGCAAGACTTTTTCGAACCATATAAGACACCGTAACTCTCCAGCAAGTACACTTTTTCCTCTCTAACTCTCCTCTCGGATTGATATAAAAAAAAAAAGAGGCGAAGTTCAAAGCAACATGCCCAAGTGAACCAAGGGATGATGCGTAAACCCGTGTCTCCTTTGTGACCTCGCGGAAAGCATGTTGTAAGGGAAACTAAAAGTTTCAAAGTGAACCAAGGGATGATGCGTAAACCCGTGTCTCCTTTGTGACCTCATGAGATTCGTCCCATAAAAAAAAAAAAAAAGGAGAAGCATCAGAAAAGTGATGGCTGGAGGCAAAGCCTCAAGAAAAAAAAAAGGAAAAGAGTTGAGAAGAAGAGTATACGGGAGAGGGTCTTGGTTAGAAGAAGTCGACACCCCTTGTTCCGATTCCCTTTGGGTAAGACCACTGTACTTTCATTTTCATTAATTTATGTAAGAAATGATATAGGGGATTCCGAAGTTTTGCTGAGTTGTGAGTGGCTAAGGTTAGGTTATGAACCCCATGGCTAATTATGGTACATGTTCTAAGGCCCGGTGACGAAAGTATGAAGTCCAAAAAATTTTCCAACAAGCGAGTGAGTTCCATGCGATTTTTAGGCACTCTTCTCTTCTTGATTTTGTTTTGTTTGAGGACAAACAAAGGTCTAAGTCCGGGGGAATTGATATATTAGGATTTTAGCCTATTTTACTTATTGTTTTTCGAGTCTTTCTAGTTCTTTTTGTGTCTTCTCAGGTTCTAGGAGGCTCTGGAGCATGGATTGGAGTTACTGGGGCTCATTGGAGCAAACGAGATGAATTTGGAGCAAAAAGGCAATTTTTGTACTCGAGCACCTGCTCGCCCTGCTCGCCCGCCTGCTCGGCCTACCTGCTCGCCAGAGGCTTCGATTTTTACCTAGATTCAAAATAAAGTTTATAAATAAGAGTCAGCCGCCTGGGAAAAGGGCAGAGACTCACGTTCACACAGAAACACGTTCACATTCTTCTTTTTCTAAATTGGAGAATCTTTCAATTGTTTCTCCCAATTGTTTCTTCCGATTATTGTTCCAATTTGTTTCTTCTCCTTGCTGGATCAGTCTACAACTCTGTTTGAGAAGAATTCTAAACCCTAATCTCTTTCAATAATATCATGAATTCTCTTTATAACTTTGTTGTGTTTGATTTCACCATGCTTGAGTAGTCTATTAGCTAGATTAAGGTTTTCAATGGTGATATAGGATATTAGTGGCTGAGCACAAATAGGATAGAATATCATACGTCTTCATCAATAGGGATTTTTAATGCTTAGATTAATTTGATCACCTAGTCTATGATTTCAAGTTAAACTTATTCATGACAGTGCTCTAGGTTGCTAGATAAACCATTGGTGAGCAATTGGTGTGTAACCAACGACAGTTGATTGTTACCATCAATTGTGAACAAATTGAATCAACTCGTTAATGCTTGTCAACATCCCTGGGTCCAAACGACGGTTTAGGTATTTAGGTTGTTAGACAAAGTTATTGATACATCACGACAGTGGGGCAATATTATCATTATGTTTGAGTTCTAGACCGTACTTAAATTAATTCATGAATAGTTGCTTAGTCCTGAATCCGAAATCACCGGCGAATTACCTTGATCTAGTGCTTGTTTTTATTGAATTTTTCATCGTTTTATTTTGCCGTTTTTATTGTTTCGAAAATCACAAAACCATATTTTATCTTAGCTTTAGATTAGAATCTATAATTTCATAGTGTAACCTTGGTCTCTGTGGATTCGATACCCTATATATTACTGCGATTGTATGTGCATTTGCGGATTTTATTTTGGGTTAAAACTTAGCATATCAATGACGGGTAATGCGTAGACACAATTCGAACCGATTTGATCATATGTCTAGATTGTATACTTATGGGCTTTATAGAGCTATTCCACGGTTTTAGCTTGAGACCAAAACAAAGGCCGGCCTCCAAATTTGCATTTGTCCGACAAAACATTTGCGTTGTAAGTCCCATAGGTAGATAATGTCGATATCAAAGTTATTGATTGCAATTTGCACACACTCAAAGCCAATCCCTATACATGTCATGTCGACTTCCAAGATTTTTCCCATTCTCAAGAATCACACTTGAGCCGCCAAACTCTAACATTGTAGCCTTCCTTGTCCTGCATCAATCTCCTTGACAGACGCTACATATCATCTTATAGCATGGACATGGGCAATATGTAAGACATTTTCTACCTTGAGAGTGCTCCATATCGATTCTCGCATTTTATCGGGTATTCGGATGGTTCTAGCTAGGTCATCGCTGGAGAAGAAATATATCATGGACAATAATGGTATGGGAATAATTTATTTTTTTTTGGTCGGAATGGTATGGGAATATTAGTGTACCAATAAAGTTTCCCATTCAAAGTAATGGCATTGTATGACAAAACTCAAGACTACCTTATCAAGATCATCACTAGGACATGAGACTTGCTAGTGACTCCATTCACCCCTATCCGAAGAATAGATCTCAAAACTCAAGGGTAGGCCATTACCATAGCTAGTGTTGTGATCTTTCATATGTAGCCTAACCTTGTAACCTAAATTGATAAAATATTTACTTAAAAATAAATAAATAAATAAAATCGTTTGACCCCCTATATAAATTACAAAAATATTTTGGAGTTACATAATAAATATGATGGGATCTTATGTTTCTGACATGGATCATGAGAGGAAAGAAGGTGAAAAAGGCAAGAAGAAGAGACAAGTAGAGATGAAGAAGAACAAACACAAAACGGCAAAGTGCAGTTAATAAAACGACACTCTTTTTTCCAAACTCATCTCAAATGTCCAAACTAACATTTTGTGTTATATTGGACAAAACCAAACGTATTCACTATTTTATTTGTTTACGTCACATTATCTTCAGATATTCTCAAGAAACAAGACCCTTATATATACATTATATAAAAATATATAAAATATGTTATTTTGTTGTTAATTGATTAAAAAAAAAAATATGTAGTCACATTATAAAATATGTAGCTTTCTTTTGTTGGTATATTAGTTTATGTACCACCATATGTAGTATCTTGTAAAACAACAGTGATATCTTATGTGAAAACTCCTTTCATACAATGTTTTAAATTTTAAATACACTCTTTGTCTATCCATTTACCGGTCTAATGTTCTTTTCATGTAAGTCAAGAATGGTGAAACAAATATACTGTTTCAAATAAGGTTCACATTCACATCCACTAATTTCATAATCGCGTATACGTACGTGTATATATGTAAGTATATATGAGTGTAAATATACACTATTTTTTTAATACAGTATATCACTGCATTTGATTATTACATCAATTGTTCTAAAGTAAACCTATTCTTATCTATGTTAAGCAACTCCAAAACGACAGCTTCTCCAAAATTCATACCAAAAAAGGGTAAGTTCGTTGGTGGGTGGTGCATTTATTAATTTATTGAAATCTCCGTTTTTCAGTAGCTCTTGTACAATGATAGTCTCTCTATGGGATTTTCATTTTTGCTAACAAAAATAAAAAAATAATAATAGAAAATTGAATAGGTATCTTAAAAATAGAAAAACTCATTCAATAGTTTCTCAAATGAGATATTTTGGATAAATATTTTCACTTTTTAGATACCCTTACATTTTTAAATTAGTATTTTTTGCAATTGTGAGAATCTCATAGAGATACTACCATTGGAGGTGCTCTAAAAAATATCTAAACTCTTTGTTTTTGTATAAGAGAATATCTAAACATTTTTTTTT
Source organism: Draba incana (assembly GCA_963576765.1). Classification (NCBI taxonomy): domain Eukaryota; kingdom Viridiplantae; phylum Streptophyta; class Magnoliopsida; order Brassicales; family Brassicaceae; genus Draba; species Draba incana. The sequence goes on along the minus strand of OY755217.1, from coordinate 2,912,350 downwards.
CAGAAATTTTTGTCTAAACTCTTATTGGTGTGTGTGTTTAATTTTATATTAAAAGGTATCATCTGTAAATTAAGAAACGGAAATTTATGTATGTAATTATTGACAATTCCTTATTAAAAGACAACGTACTATTTCAATGATTTTAGTATATGATCGTACTTGAATAGTTAATATATATACACAATCACACACCAAAACTATATACACCAATAATAGAACTATACAACTATTTATCATAATTAGATAAGTAAAAATATGTACTATTAACAACAACAAATATGTACTAGTAATAAAACTAATTTAAGAAATTTTCAGATCTTGTCTTGTATTTTTGTATATATAGTATACACATTCACGTGGGCCATTCAAATTTGCATGAGAGCAACTCTTCTTCTCACAAAACAAAACTTCAATCTCTCTCTCTCTATCTCTCAATTTCAGAAATAGCCACAGATAGATCTAACCAAGAGAGACGAAAAGTGAGAGAGGTAGAAAAAAATTTATGGTTAAAGTTTAATCAAGAAGACAACTTTATGTTAGGGTTTAGGTTTGTGACATGACTCATGCTCGAGAATGGAGAAGCTTCTCTCTAATAATGGTGATTTTGCTATCTTTTCTACTCCATCTCTTCTTGATAAATTCAAGGGTAGGGGCAATTCGGGTATTTCAAGACACTCCGACTACTACAATATCTCCTGCTCCGGCTAGTAAACAAGAAGATTTAATGAAGAAGTATTTCGGCACCTTAAAATTTCCTCCAGTGGATTCGTTAGCCGGAAAAGGGATCAGTGACAGTAAAAGAAGAGTACCAAGTTGTCCAGATCCTCTCCATAACTAGTTGAATCAATTTCTTGGTGTTTTTTTCTTTTTTCGTTTTTATTTTCTTGTGTCTCTCTTAATTAATCGACCGACTAGTGTATTTTACCCAAAATACCCACGTTTTTCTTGTTAATGTAAGGAAAAACGAGGATATTTTGGAGATTTAAATCACTAATATATGAATATTTTCAATATATATTAATTACCACGGTTCATCACAATTTTTTTTAATTGCTTTCTGCATTTTCATTTCATAGATAAGAAAAGGAACATCATCATTAAGCCCTAGTAGTTTTTGTTTATACTTAATCTTTAAATGGATACATTTCTAAATGAAAATTCTAATAATTTCGTCTTGGTAGAGATGACATATACATTTTGTAACACCCGTATTTTTTTAAAAAAAAATTAATTAATTAATCCAGATTTAATGATCCCATAATCATTAAATCCTCAACGATTAATTCAGGGTGAAATAAAAACATAAGCGGAAACACATAACCAAATAATCCATTTCAAATTCAATAAACCATAATTCCAAAACAACTAAATTCCAGCATTAAACTCACTACTAGCAATCCCAGAATAACAATTAACCAGTAACCTATACAGGCTACTAAAAACATAAAAGTAGAGATCCTATCATCCCCCGTCCTCGCCTTGATTCCACGATCACACTTTTCCTTTACCTGCAACTCAAAAGAAACTGGGAGTTGCGTGAGTATTATCATAAATACTCAGTGGAGGTAATACATAAAAAACATATATTAATATACAACACAGATTACACCATTAAATCTTAGTTTCCAGATTAAACAATTAACCAAATTCTGGTTCACAATAATTTTACAAAAATCTGCAAACAATTAACGGGTGTCGATCGACACACCACCATGGTGTCGATCGACACTCGATCATAACGAGCATCATTTCCAATCACAGGGTGTCGATCAACACAACCTCTAGGCGTCGATCGACACTCTATTCCTGAAACCAGAGCTCGAGCCTATCCTCACGCGGCTCGCCTCCGATTCAGCCGAAACAACACACAATCACGGCAAGGCACGAAACAGTCATGAAAACAGTAATAACAGTGGCAATATCATACGCAGCAATCAATACCAATCAAACAAGCGAACAACCTATTCGAATCTACGTATTACCGCGATCACGCACCCACCTTAGCCCAAGAATGTGAATACGAATCGAACAACGAAGAACACATCCTCTACAAGGCTAGAAAGCCCCCGGCTAACCCTTTTTTTGTCACATCGGAATCATGATATAAAACATGATTCGGAAAGTAGACGCAAAGAGCTTTCCAACGACATAAGGATCGTCGCCTAACTCGCTCTGAAACTCTGGGAAAACTCTTTCGAAGTGGTCTGATCACATACCCGATTCTGCATAGACATCATTCACGAAAACACGAATATCTCTTAGCATACAGAACCAATTGACAAACCGATTTGCCTCACGGCTAGCTAAGAGACAGATGAACTTACCCATAAAATTTCACGATGATCAGAAATGATTTGATCATCCGATCCTCTTCTCCAACACAAGGCAACAGAACTGCCTGATTTCGCGAAACAATCCCTTCCTCGAGAACTCTCTCGAATCTCTTCCTCTCTTCTTTCAATTCTGATAAACACACCATTTTTCACCTAAACGATCAGAACTTGCGGTTGGGTCTTTATAAAGGACTACCTAGGACTGCGCACCCAAACCGAGCCAAAACCGAATAATTTTGATTTAAACCAAAACTGACCCAAAACCTTGGTGTCGATCGACACTCACTCCTGGTATCGATCAACACCCCTTCCAAATTCTCCAAATTTGATTTCGGGATGTTACACATTCATTAGCAGCGAATCAAATTAATATATTAATACCATTGGTTAAAACTATGGTTCAAACTATATATTGATCATATATATATATATATAGATAGAGAGAGAGATATTTTGTATGTCGGAATGTTTGTGTTATTTTATATGTTATTCTACATTCTTATAATTTTCACCAAACCAGGCGATATATAAATATATATGTGTATAAAATTCAGGAATCACACTCAAGAATAACTTCAAATAGTTTTACTAGTTATGCACTTATTTGTAACAAAAAATAGATTAAATTACTGCATTACAATTTGGGGAGCAAAATGCAATGCGGTTTTTAACAGCCGTCAGATCAGTTGACTTAAGATCAGGAATTGTGGTGTTGACCATTCTATAGAATTCATAAGATGCTGTTGCTTTTACGACTGACCAATCAAAAAGCTTTTCCTTTTTTCCCCGACCTATGGCTCTCTAGACTCAAAATCTGTCTAATAATCATTTTATAATTTGTAAAGTAAACTTTTACGTGTAAAATAATCACGCCACTAACAATAGTAAAATAAATGTTTTATCCATAAAGATTTAGTTACATACATTGTTTAGCAAACAAACAATATTAGCAACTCTGCGACTGTAAATCGATGATTAACTTAGGTCTACTACAGTAAAACGAAAAATGTTTATTCACCAATGGGATTTGTGGGGTAATTAAATGCAAACATAGTGACACGAGAGCTCTGAGTCTGAGATTTTATTTTTTATTTTCTTTACATTCTTGAAATGAAAAAATAAATAAAACAAATAAATGGTGTGGACGGTAGCGTTTGGATTTATTCGTTTGCAATATATTTATTCCATTGTACCATTTCTAAATAAAATCAAATGGAGACAACTTGTAATCGATTGCAATGACCAAATTAAAAGCTTCGTGGAAAAAAGTAAAACTGAAATCCAATCCACGTGACCTACTAAAAACTTACCAAATTGTATAGTTAAAATCCATGAGTAATCATGTTTATGTAAATATTATTCACCAAAAAAAAATTCATGTTTATGTAATATTAATGATTTGATGCAAACTTTTGTATCTTCATATAGACATGGCGTGGATAAACGGTCATATATTTGATTTATTATCTACACAATAAATCTTTTTCATATTCGGTGATAAATTTTAAAATTATGACGATGTATGAAAGTTAATATATATGGAATTTGATCATCCCTTGTTTGCAATAGCAAAGAGTTTTGTTGTCAAGTCAGATCAGGGATTCAAGAGACGATGATGCACCTTCAGATATGAGGTCCAAAGGACAAAAACTTGAATTATTCTATTTAAACATAACTTATGACCTAAATGTATTTAAAGTTGAATTAAAATTGTCTACATATTAGGTCCCTTCTCTTTGTTGCTAGAAACCTTTGTTTTCTCCAGTAATAAAGTATGTAATTTTTATACTCATAGATATAGTTAATACATTGTTCATGAACAACGTAAATCTAGTGTGTAAATAAGAGAAAATTTTGTATTCCATCAATTAGTTCCTCTACAAATTAGTAGATGAATATTTTTCTCATAAATTTGGTATATTTTCTATTTTACTCCAGCAATATGAATGAAACCTGTTTTCTCTTATATTGCAATTTGCATAAGGTGATATTTTAGATAAATTGAAGATTCAATTTAGGTTATTTTTCTGAAAGTACAACTATTTGCACCTTAAATGTTTTTGACTTTTAAAAAGTGTTAGATATCTTCTTTATTTGGTGGAGTGTGTTAGATATCTTCTACAACGTATAACATACCTATTGAAATAAATGATGGTATTCTTTTTGTTTAAAATCGTAGTACTTTTCGAAAACAAAACTAAGAAATGAGTATTTGACAAAAAAACAAAAGAAATGATAAATTTTAGATTTTAAAATGCGTATATACGACTGTATATACTATTAATTGGAGTACATTTGTTTCTTTTAAAAAGTGAGCCAAAACGAGTTCTTCTATATATTCATGCAGTTTTCGAAATTATTCCATTTCATTGCCTTCTGATCGTATTCTAGTCAATACGAAGTCAAGCTTTTATATATTAAAAACTCAAGCTTCTCAAAATTTGTGAAATATTTTAGAATCAAGTTTTAGGAAAAAGAGGTCTCGAATTTGGGTGTTTTATGAGACACAGAGAGACCAATGTGTGAAGCGCCACGTAGTATGCGACGAAAGGGGTTTCATGTCTTCTCTTTGTCATTTTCTCTTTGGATTTTAGAATCTCCTTGACTGTTTCTTTTTATTCCTTAATTTTCACTCTAAATTAGAAGAGATATTAACTAAATTCACTAAATTAATGCTTAGTTGCATATTATATTTTGGTATTTGTTTATTGACACATTGGCTATTGTACGACTAGATTATGATAAGTCGGTCGGTATCTAAAAAATGCATGCAAGTCTTGTAATTGTCTTACCTAAAACGTCAAGAAAAGACATAACCTGATGTTTTGTATTTATATACAGTATAGGTAAATGATTTTTTTTAATGAAAATATCTATAGATAATACTATTGATTGATCATACTAACCATCATATGAGATACATAAACTAAAATAAGTTTTTACTGATGAAGTTTTAGTTTTGCTAAATTTCCACTACAAGAAAACAGCGAGAATCCTACGGAAATATCCGTCGGAAGTCTGTCGGAAAACGCATATTCCGACAGATTTCCGACGGATTTGTCTGTCGTTTCTATCTTGTCGGAAATAGTAATTCTGTCGGAAATCCGTCAAAAATTTCCGACAGATTTCCGACGGCATTATTTCCGACAGAATTCCGACATCCTGCCGGAGTCCGGCGACACGTCGGAATTCCGTCGGAAATGTCACTGTCGGAAATCTGTCGGTTTTGTTTCCGACTGATTTCCGACGAGTTCCGATTACATGTAAACCGACGACTTTCCGACAGACTTCCGACAGATTTCCGACGGTTTTATTTCCGACAGCTTTCCGACGGATATATTTCCGACAGATTTCTGACGTATTCGTAGAAATTATTAAAAATTATAATAAATTAAATAATAATTAATTAAATAATAATTAATTTAATATAAATTTAAAATTTAAAATTTGAATTATTTAAATTAAAATAAAATTAAAATAAAATTAAAAGTAGAAATAAAAAGTAATATTGTTTTACAAAAACGTTGAAAATAAAAATCTAAATGGTGGGCCCCCGCGGAAAATCCGGGTTGCGGCCCAAGTACTCCATCATCCGTTGCATCATCTCCCTCTCCTTGTCCCGCTCGGCTCTCTCCTTCTCTCGCTCGGCTTCTAGGGCGGCTTGTGCATCTCGTATCTGTTGGACCGTCGTCTTCAAACCTTCAATTTCGACGTCCTTTTCCTGCATCTTGGCTCTCAGGTCGGATGTCTCGCTGCAGTAACAAGAAGACTCCGATGATCCTGCATCGTTGGGAAGACCATAAAGCCGCCCTTTGCTCTGCGGAGCAACCTGCGGAACAAATTAAATTGTAAATGAAAAAGACATGAAAACTATTTTAAATTTTACATACCTTTAAGACGAATTCGTTGATGATGTCGTCCGGGGCTTGGGTGAGGGGAGGGGTTCCTTCCACGGATGGCTGAGACAGAATGTACTCCTCTTCCATTCTTTGGACGCTCTCCTGAATCTCCCGAGCTACCTGATCCTGGACGACACCATTCTTGTCGGTGTGTGTTGCTAGCAGAAGTTCCAAGTTGTTGGGATCCCGACCCAACTTCTTAGCCTGCAGTTGTTAGATATTTATTTGATAATATAAACGTATAAAACAAAAAAAAAATTAAAAATCAAGACGTACATAAAAAACTTACCATATCTCTAGCCTTTGTCTTCTTGCTGGTAGCTCCAAGGTTGTGGGTGGAAGGTCCCTTGCCGTTGCGCTGGCTGTTCCGGTTGCTAGAGTGATATGTAGAGCTCTCCTTGGTAGCCTCTAGTTGCCAATAGGCGATGAACCCGTTCCACAAGTCCGGCTTCTCAACCATCTCCTTTGGCACCTCACCGTGTAGCCACTTATCCTTCCACTCGAACACCTTCTTCGAGTAGTGCAGTGCTGCATAAGAGTCGAATTCCCGCCTGGCCAGAGCGGTCATGTGTGGGTCCCACCTAAATTCTTGCTGCAAAAAGAAAAATTAAATATAAATAATAATAATTTAAATGAAAGTAAAAATTGTGAAAACAGATTACTTACCGCAAATTGGCGAAACTTTCTTGATCCTCTAGTGGCATGGCGGTGTACGTCGCATAAGGACGGCTGAGCATAGAGTTTTTCATCTTGTTGAGGGGCTTCAAAATCCCGCTGCGAGAATCACCAAACCTACGGGAAAAAATATAACATTAGTCGCAATTAAATTAAATTTGTTAAAAAAAAAACAGAAATGAAACAAAAAACTTACCATCTGTCTCTACCGAGCTGGTCTGGATGGAGTCTAGTCAACCTCTCTGGTCCAGGAAGACCCATGAATTCCTCGACGCTAATCTGCGACGGTGCTGTGGTGGCTGCTGGTGTCACCGGCGTCTCTAGAGGTGTAGACGACGGTGTAGGTGTAGACGTCGAAGTCGAACGAGATCTACTCACACGACGACGACGTGGTTGGCCGCTGCCAGATGCAGTGGCGAAACCACCGTAATCCCTAGATTTATATGATAATATATTTTAAATATATGAAAAATCTATTTTTTGCAAATAATGCAAAAATTATTAAGAAATTCTAAAGTTATAAAGTTTTTAAAAGTTTTAGTAAAATTGTTAAAAAAACCTTATAAAACTATTTAAATACCGTGTAAAACTGTTTATAAGTTTTTTTGTAAAGTTTTATAATTATAAAAATTATAAAATTTCGAAATTGGTTAAATATATAATTATAAAAATATAATGGTTTAAAAAACGTTTCTTTAAATTTCCAAAATTCTAAAATTTAAATTTCCAAAATTGTAAAATTTAAAATTCTGAGGTGGAATTTAAAATTTAAATTTCCAAAATTCTAAAATTTAAAATTTAAAGTTTTATAAGGTTTTTAAATAGTGTTATAAGGTTTTTGTAAAGTTTTTTAAGGTTTTTAAATAGTTTTTTAAGGTTTTTAAATAGTTTTATATGGTTTTGTAAACAATCTTATAAACCTTTTAAAAACTTTCCTAAATCTAATTGTTTAAAGATTAGTAAAACATGCTAACAATTTTCTAAAAATTTATGGAAAAAATAATTTCCTAAATCTAAATTCATAATTTTTTCTAATCATAAATCTAATTTTTCCTAGTCATAAATCCTAATTTTTCCTAATCATAAATCTAATTTTTCATAACAATTTAAAAACCCTAACAATTTAGTAAAAATTAGTAAAAATACTAACAATTTAGTAACAATTTCATAAAATTTGTAACAATTTCCAAATTTCATAATATAACTTCCCAAACCCTAAATCTAACCCTAATCCTAATCCTAAATCTAGCAAAAATCAATTCACAAACTAATTTATATTAAATCTAACCAAAATCAACATGAAATTTGAGGATACTTACAAATGGGATGGAATTTCCGCCATTTGTACGTAATCCGGCGAAGAAGAGGCGATTTCCGGCGAGGAGGAGGCGATTTCCGGCGAGGAGGAGGAGGCTCGCGGGCGATTTCCGGCGAAGACAAGGCGAGGAGGAGGAGGCTCGTGGGAGATTAGGGCTCGTGGGCGATTTCCGGCGACGAAACCGGCGTGAATAGACAGATCGGAAGGGCTAGAGGCGGAGGAGGCGATTTGTGAGTTTTTTTTAGGGTTGAGGAAGTGTTCTTCGGGGAAGACGAGTGGTTTGGTAATAACCCAGATTTTCCAACGGATTTCAAGCAGTCGGAAATCCGTCGGAAATCGAAATAAATTAAATGGGCCGCGTGTTTTCGCGGTGTTTATTTTTCATTTCGCGGGTAAAAATTGGCAAATATATTTTTCCGACAGATTTGTGGTTTTAGGGTATGGGAAATTTAAAAAATGTTTTTTTGTTGTTTTAGGGTTAAGGAATTGAAGAAATTTAAGAAATATTTATTAAATTTAAGAAATTTAAGAAATGTTTTTTTTGGAAATATTTTTAAACAATATTTAGCATTGTTAATATTTTTAAACAAAATTCTTATTTTGGAAAAATTGTTAGTATTTTGTACATATTTTTACCTCAAATCTCCAATTCCGTCGGAAATCTGTCGGAAAAATGAATATTTTTCCGACAGATTTCCGACAGATTTGGGGTTTTAAGCTTGTTTTTGATCCGTTTTCGTAGTTACAAGTTAATAGCATGGTTGGAGCAATATTTGGAAGATAAAATACTTGATAATGGTCATTGTTACTTTCAAATTCTAAACATTTAGTATTTTCCGTAAACATCTATTGTTTTGTATATGTAACTGTATGAAACGCTTTTGGTTGAAACATGACAAAATCGCAAAACATGTTCTGTATAACATCGAGAAGGTTATTTACTCACTTATCTTTCACTTTAGTTGTCAGAATTGTATGCCGAGACTTTGTCTTCTCGAAATTCAGGAATTTGACCTCAAAACCCTAAATCTGTCGGAAATGTGTCGGAAAAATAAATATATTTCCGACTGATTTCCGACAGATGTAATGGTAACACGTGTCGTCTTTTAAGGTTAGCATGATATGAATCATGCGTCGGAAATCTGTTGGAAATATATATATATTTCCGACAGATTTCCGACGGAAAATCATTTTTTTTTAAAATAACCAAAAAAATGAGATAAAATAACAAAAAAAAATCATTCATCTGTGTATATATTTCCGACGCATGCTTTAAAAAAACAAAAAAAAACAGAAGAGCCAGTGTCGATCGACAACCCTATACCGTCGATCGACAGAGGTTTTGGGAAGATATACGCAGATGAATTTTTTATGAGAATTATATAAATATCCGTTTCTGTCAGAAATCTGTCGGAAATATATATATATTTCCGACAGATTTCCGACGGAAAATCATTTTTATTAAAAAAAAAATGGAAAAATGTAAATTATCTGAAATTCTTGTTTATGTTAACAAATACAAACATATCAAAATCCTAAATCTGAGTCTGAGTCTGATCCTTCCGAAGGAATTGTGTCTTCGTCTTCATCAAATTCTCCAACTTCTTCTTCTGATTCTGAATGTACTATATTATCACCAAATTCAGTGAAATCAACAAAAAGGTCCACCGCTGAAGAATGACCAACTGGAGCCATCGGAGTAATTCTAGTTGGTTGCATAGCATCTTGCTCAGCAACTCCATATAGTCTCCCTCTTGGATTAATTGGAGTCACTGTAATCCAAGGATCTCGTCGATGTGTTACCCTAGGGTAAGAAATGTAGCATACCTGAAACAAACATATTTAGTTTAGGCAATTACAATATCATTATTTATCTATAACGCACGTATTATAAAATTTTAAAATCAAACCTGGTCTGCCTGTGATGCTAGGATGAATGGGTCATACTTTTGCAGTCTCCTAGAAGAATTACTGAAGTGACGCCAAATTGGCTCACCTGAACACCTTCTGGATATGCCAGATCATACCACTCACACAAGAAAACAATGCACCTCATGCCCAACATTCCTGGATAGCGCACTTGCAATATTTCTTTGAGAATCCCGTAGTAGACTACATCACCACTTGTAGCTGAAACACCGTAATCTTCAGTTGGCCTCGACCTTTCTTCATGAATCCTAAATGCAAATCCCCTAGTGCAATACCGAACGTATGAAGTTGCTTCGAAGCTTGGGCCAGAAACTATCTCTTGTAACCATGTCGGAAACCTTTCTCCATTCTTCAATCCTTCAGAAACCTGAGATAATAATTTAGACAAATTAATATACAAACATTTTATTCAGTCCCATAATTAATTCACTAATTTTAAGATATATAAGCGTTTTTTAAAAACTTACGTAATATTGCAGCCAATTTGGAAACTCGGTTTCCTTAGATTCTCCAAGTTCGTCTTCTGTCATATCCGGATAATAGCGACCTATTGATGCAATGTAAATCCTGAAACCAAACAACAATATATAACATATGAAACCTATATATTACTTAGGTATAAAAAAAAAAAAAGTATTTAAAAAAGTTCTGTTTTTACCTTTCGTACTCCGTCATCTCCTCACAATTCGTGAGGATATACATATGTAAGTGACTCCACTCATCTTGTGATAGGAAGCGTCTCTTCCCTCTCCCAATCACTCGGCCAACTTGCGAAAACAACTCAGGGACCAGCGCGGCATACGTGACTCTCTCACCTCTATAATCATGACGAGCAGGACGTCTACTCTTCGTACGAACTCCCTGCGGAAAGTAATATTCCGCAAACTGTGATGATTCTTCATTGATACTCTGTGCGACAATAGAACCTTCAACTCGAGCCAAATTTTTGACTTTCTTCTTTAGATGGAACATGTACCGCTCGAAAGGATACATCCAACGAAATTGAACGGGACCACCTAGTTCGGCTTTGCGGGGGAGGTGTAGGGGAAGATGTTCCATAACATAAAAAAAGATGGCGGAAAGATCTTCTCAAGATTGCAAAGGATCACTGGTATATTGGCATCTAAATTGCGGATCCCCTCAACTGTAAGTGTCCTCGTACATAAATCCCTAAAGAAAGCACCAACTGCTGCAATAGCTTCGTGGACAGTTTGAGGAAGGAGATGGGTAAAAGCAAATGGAAGAAGCCTCTGCATCAGTACTGATGACAATCATGACTCTTCAGTCCCATAAACTTTAGGTATCGCGAGTCTACGCAGTTACCCAGATTAGCTGCATATCCATCAGTGAATTTAACTTCGTCTTTAATCCACCGGAAAAATTCTCTTATCTTTTGTATTTGCAATCGGTACGGAGGAAAAGGATATGTACCATCGGGAAGACGATCAAGATAATCACGGTAGCAAATCTTTGAAACATCCATCCTAGACTTCACATTGTCTTTTGTCTTTCCCGGGATGTTTAACACTGTATTCATGATGTTGTCAAAGAAGTTCTTTTCAATATGCATCACATCGAGGTTGTGCCTTAATAAATGATCCTTCCAATACGGCAAATCCCAAAATATACTCTTCTTGTGCAAGTTGTGAGCTTCCCCTACACCACAAAGCGGTTCATGCTCATTACCCCCACAATCAGGAGTCCTCTCAGCACCAAAATCTCTCAACTGCTCTAATATAGTACGTGATATATCATGGTTTTTACCGGTTTTCAACCATGATATAAGTCCATGTTTTAGTGTCTTTTGGTGTTTTTGGTATTGTTTTAGTGTCTTTACAGGAACTGGACCGTCTGGAGCATAAAAGATGTTTACTGGAGGTTTTGGAGCATTCACGGAGTGAAGTGGCAAAATGCAAATTCGGAACCAAGATTTTGAATCTGTGTCGATCGACACGTTAGTTACTGGAATAAAAGAAGCCGATTTGAAGATTGGTGTCGATCGACACCACCATGAGTGTCGATCGACACCCTGTTCTGTCAAGCCCGAAACTTAATCAAAGAAGCCCGTTCGAAGCCCGAAGCCTTCATATGTTTACTTTTGTGATCTATGACGGTTCGGAACCCTATATATACGTATTTACAGCCATTGTTTAGGCGAAAGCTTTATTTTATTGTGTTTAGAATTACTCTTAAGAGATATCTCTAATAAAGATGTTTTGTGCTTCATTAAACATGTCTGAGTAATTTCTTTGTTAGGTTTAGGGATTTCAAGGGTTTTGATGAATTGCTAGATCTGATTTCTTGTTAGGATAATATCATTAGAATGTTCTTCATCTTGACTTGTGTTTATTGCTGATTCTTGATTAGCTACCTTGAATCTGATCTTAGGATAATTAATAGAAACGGGAGTTTGATTGATTTCCTGAACTAGTCTTTGATGAGCAAAATTCCTATTCGCAAAGGGATTTGGTTTAGGGTTTTGTGAACAATTGTGTCTGATCTTTAATGCTTGTTTAGATTCATAGGATTTTCTAAGGAATTTGGGTTTCTAGGATTTATTCATAGAAAACATTCGCAGCGACAGCTGGTTTGTTTTACTTTCGTGTGCATGTTTAGGAACAAGAGCATTAATAATCCTAGCTTTTATTTATCATCTGCAATTCTGATTCTCCTGAGATTTCCCTGAACCTAGCTTTTATCTTCATTGATTTAAAGCTTATTATCATGCTTGCTTGTTTTATTTGGTTTTTCATACATTATAGTTTGCCTAGCTTAGTCTGAAAGTAATAATCTATTGTGTCCCTGATTCCCTGTGGATTCGATAACCTTAAGTGCTACAATTGATCTCTTAATTTGAGAGAGTAGTTCAAAGGAAATTTGAGCATATCAGTACGACCGTCTATCTCATCAATTGGAGCATCAACCACTTGTGTATTTTTCTTAAATAATCTTTTAGACCGACGATAGGGATGGCCGTCCGGTAGAAACATTCTATGGCAATCAAACCAACATGGCTTTCTTCCATTCCTCAATTGGAAAGCGTCAGTGTTGTCTTGGCAAAACGGGCACGATAATCTTCCATGAGTAGTCCATCCAGATAGCATACCGTAAGCTGGGAAATCGCTAATAGTCCACATAAGGACCGCACGCATCAGAAAATTCTGCTTCCGTGAAACATCAAACGCTTCGACACCGTGACTCCATAGCATTTGTAACTCATAAATCAATGGCTGGAGGAATACATCAAGTGATCTCTTCGGATGCTCAGGGCTGGGAATAAGAATGGAGAGGAATAAAAACTCTCGACGCATGCATATACCAGGGGCAAATTGTACGGTGTTACGATTACGGGCCACAAAGAATACTGCCTTCCATGCTTCCCAAATGGGTTGAAACCATCCGTACTTAACCCGAGGTACACATTTCTTGACTCGTATGCAAAATCCGGATACAACATTTGAAAATGTTTCCACGCTTTTGCATCTGAAGAATGTGTAATCTCTCCATCTTGATGATGCTCTGTATGCCATCTCATTTGTTCTGCCGTTCGCGCAAATTGATATAACCTCTTTAACCTCGCTGTCAATGGTAAGTATCACATACGTTTATATGGAATTGGAACTCTCCCACCAGTTTCCTGATACCGTGGTTTACGACAAAATTTACATCTTCTCCGGTCTTCGTCTTCTCTCCAATATAGCATACAGTTGTCGATGCATACATCTATCACCTGATACGGCATACCAAGACCAGCTACAAGTTTCTGTATCTCGTAGTATGATGCAGGTGCCTGATTATCTTCAGGCAAAATATCTTTCACAAAATCTACTATCGCATCAACACAGTCTTCCGCCAAATTGAAGTCCGTCTTAATGGTCATCAGTCTACTAGCAGTTGATAAAGGTGAATGTCCGTCTCGACACCCATCATATAAGGGCTGCTTCCCTGCGTCTAACATATAAAAAAATCTTCTAGATTCTTCATTTGGTTCTTCTACTCTATCCTCCCCTATTACGATCGATGGCAAATTCTCTCTAAACGCATCATGAACCATCTCAGCGGTACCTACACCAAAATCTACTTCCGTTCTATGTTCGCCTAAGCTATCCGTTCTATGTTCACCTAAGTTATCCGTTCTATGTTCGCCTAAGCTATCCTCAACATATGGTGCACTGCTACTACTAGCACCATCATTATGAGTTTCTCCATGAAAAAACCAAATTTTGTATCCCGGCATAAAACCATTGGTATACAAGTGATGCCAAACTTGTTCTACATTAACATTACGCGAATTGCAACAATTTAAACATGGACATTTTATCACCTTTCGATTCTCGACAACCGCCATGAACTCGCATATACCTCGTGCATAACTTTCATTTAATGTCTTCGACTCCGGATCATACATCTCTTCATCCATCCACGATCTATAATATCTAGAAGATGACATCTCACTCTCTTAACGATTTTTTCTAACAAATGTTTGGTTGGAAGTTGTTGTTGTTGTGAGTGAATCAAGATGTGTGGAATCATATATATAAATATGCTGACCGTCGGAAATCTGTCGGAAAAGCGTCGGAAAGCCAACGGATATAATAACGGCTATATAACGGCTATTTTTCCGACAGATTTCCGACAGCTAGTTGGATGTTTGTCGGAAATCTGTCGGAAAATATTAACGGTTCATATTTTCCGACGGATTTCCGACAGCTTACCGGAATCTCCTCCGGCGTCGGCACCGGCTAGTTACACGGTCCAATAATCCGACCGATTTCCGACGGTCTTCTTGTCCGTCGGAAATAATTCCGACAGATTTACGACGGAATTGAAAAATTTCAGTTGTTGTTGGAAATCGGTCGGATTATCGTCGGAAAATTTCCGACGGAATTTCTTCCGTCGGAAATTCCGTCGGATTTGCGGCTGTTTTCTTGTAGTGTTCATGCAATTTTAATCACATGTAATGCTTTATATACTGATGAAATTTATTGGTTGTGTAGAAATCTACGATCAACAAGAGTTAGTGTAATGCTTTATAAACAAATCACGATTTCCTGTCTTTGTATCGGGAGTTCTATATTCCTAGAGGATTTGACGACGAAAAATGTTTGAAAGAATTCTACGAGAAAGCCCCAACACTCTACAACATCGCTTGCAATTATCCCATCAAATGGAAGGACGCTCTAAATTGTGGGTTTGTCTAGAAGGTCGCAGGAGTCCTTTGCAGATTCTAAACCACATGAAAAGTTCGTACTTTGTTCATCCTTTGTGCTCAAAAGAGGTTTTGGGTTGAATACATTAATTTATTATCCTGTTCGGGTAATAATTAGCTATTTATTGTCTTCATGTCTTTTAAAATTTGTTTAGGAAAAGTATGTTACCTAACAATTAGCCTTTGATTGTCTTCATGTCTACTAAGATTCATTTAGGCAAAGTACCTTACCTAAGTAACCTAAATTATAGGTTAAGCTATGTGTAGTAGTGCTTTTAGTTTAGTACCCTTTCTTAGGTTTTTCCTCTAGTACAAACAACTTTGTGCGTCTATTTATATTATTTACTTGCGAAAAAATCATGTTGAACAAGAATAAGCTTATATTATAATTTCAAATAATGGTATCCATGTGGTGTATAATCTTTGTGAGCCCGGAGTCAGCAGCTTTTAGTCTATTTCTTTAGAAATGTCCATCTTCCCAAGTGGGTTTGAACTAGAGACCTCTTCTCACTTTTTATGAGGAATAAACCATTAGACCAAAAGCCACTAGGTTGTTTCTAAGTCCTTGCATTTGTTTTTTTTGGATTGTGTTCGTTGATCCTTTCAAGATGGAGAGATTGACCAACTTAGATTTGAAATCATGTGTCAATAGTGTTGGTGTGATGTGTATGGAGAAAATCCAGCCACCATTGAGCTTAAAAATGTAAATATGTACCACTGAGCCACCATTGACAATTGCTCTCTCTTTGTGTTCTAGGTTAAATTGCAAAGAAAGTTCTCAAGCTATTCCCATTTTTATTACCAATTTGGCCGATTTCCACATGAAAAAATGTCCTAAAACTGTATTAAAAAAATGCAGTGAAGAGAAGAGCTCAAGCTTGTGGAAGCACACGCTCCACATGAAACACGGCATTGCCATCATCAATATGCTATGGTCCATGTAGATAATGCAGTAGGAATTTATCAGCTCTTTCCTACAAGAAATAGTGTCTCGATGTAACCATCGATAGTCTACATTTACTTGTTGTTCACCAGTTTATAAAAATAAAATAAAAAGGCGTTGTCAAATTTGAATTGAGTAAAGAATTGTGTATTTGGGTATAGAATGTAAAAAAATTGTATACCTTAAAATGTTGTAGGGTGTTCATATATGTGTTTGTCCCTACACCTCATCAAATGTATGAGGTTCATGAAAATGCCTTCGGTAGGAACGAGTTCAATATGATCGATCAGTGGAATTGTATCATTATGCAACGGGTACAACACCTTTGTACACATTACACTTTATTTAAGTGTATAACAATGGCTTTTAAAAAAAATACAAAATACAAAATTAATTATTTAACGTTATTTAAACACATCCGGCAACTTGAAATTGAGACGAATTTTATTACTAAGGTAGTTGATGCAGCTTCTAGGCATGTAAAGTGTACACATTACACTTTATTTAAGTGATTAATTGTACACGCTTTAAATCACACACCATTAGGATTAAAACTAAACATCGATTGATTTTCTGACGGTGAAATCGTCTTGAAGAATCCAGTGAGACGCCATTAATGAGAGGTGCAACTGAAAAGTTTTTTTTCAGGAAACAAGAGAAGGTTTGATTTGATATTTATCAAAAATGAAATATTTTGCTAGAAAATCAGCTAACGAATCTTTATTTTCTTTATAATTAACGTTTTTTAACCCATGTTAAATTGAATATAATACAATAAACATTACATTCACGATGTTGTTCTTCTGTGTTGTTGTACTTTTGGTCATGTGCTTGCCTTAATTTATGTTTTTTTCTTGTGTGTTTTTTCATGTTTCTGATCTTAAATTGCACATAAAATAAAGCAACTTCATCAAAATTAATGATTTCATGCTGATTTGATTACAGAATGAAGATGCTTTCGCGGCGTTGATCTTCTATTGTATTCTACATCAACCTCTTAGACGAAACTCTTAAAATACATTAAGAACCATTATCAACATCTATATGAAATAACAACCAAAATGTATAGACCATTTCGATTAGAGCTGAAAATTACTTGTTTCCTTTTCAAACGGTAATATTTTTTGTGGCATTTAAATTTTACAACAAAATAAAAAAGTATCAGAAATATATTTCTGTCTCACTTCCAGAATATGCTTGAAGTAAGAATGATTTAAAACCTCTGACCAACGATTCCATCTTCATCTGATAATAGTTCTAGTCTTTTAGGGCATGTTCAAAGGAGATCCCAAGGTGTCTTATGGGGTGTTCTTAAAATATAAAATTATTAAAACACACTCTCTCTTCCTTTTACTCAACTTTATACCTTCTCTTTCATCCTTTTATTCAACTTTATACATTCTCTTTCATCATTTTACTCAATTTTAATTAAGAACACTCTCCAAAAGTATCTAATTTTAGACACTCTCTCTCCTCTTTAAGAACACTTCATCATCATTTACTCAACTTTTATTAATTTTATATTTCAATATACCCCACAAAAACACTCTCTTTCTTCCTTTTACTCAAATTTTAATAATTTTATATTTTAAGAACATCCCATAAGACACCTTGGGATCTCCTTTGAACATGCCCTTAGGTCTCAGTTATCAAAAGTCATTTCATTTCTTAAATAATATAATAGATTGTTATGCTAGTAGTATTGAGGATCCAAATTGGGCTAACATTTGATAGACCAATAAATGAAAAAGCCCAAACCCTAGTTTACGAATACATATCTTAAGACAACAAAGGAAACGTAAACAGCAAGAAAACAACAGTACACTAAGAATGGTCAAACCAGTTAAAAAAGAGAGTAGAATCTTGAATACTCTTCCCACAAAAACTCATCTTCGTTTCAAATCTCTGGAGATAGCTTCAATGGTCGAAGGTGTAGTCCTACAACATCCTCCTATCAGTTTAGCTCCAAGCTCCCGCCATTTCGTTGCAAACATCTCAAATTCATCATCACCAAAACATTGCGATGGCTGCCAAAAATTAACCCGTAAAATCATTACAATCATTTCCTTCAACCTCAAAGTCATATTCAAGAATGTAACTTTATATCCATCCAATAAAAAAAAGATAACATACCAGCCATTTCTTGGCTTTACCGTCCCAAACCTCACCGCTATTCGGGTAAACAACGATTGCCTTCTTGGTCAGCTGAAAATAGAAAATGGCATAAGTGCCCTAACTCGGCGATACAATGAAAACAGAGTTTAAAAACTTTTAAATTTTACCTTAGAGAATTCGCGAATCAGATTTTCGATGAAATGAGGAGGTGCACAGTTTATACCAACCGCGTAAACATTGTTGCTTTTGTTAAGAGGTTCAAGACATTCCTCAAAGCTCTCTCCTGATGGTACTTTCTCACCATCTACAGATGTAAAACAGATCCACGCCGGGATTTGAACCTTCTTTTCTTCTAGAAGCTCAACGCACGCCTGAGCTTCGAGTTTATTCGGTATGGTTTCAAAAGCAAGAAGATCAGGACCAGCTTCTACTAGAACTTGAAGTCTTTGCCTATGAAAATCTTTTAACTTATCCAAACTTACGTTTTCGCCATAATTCCCACTACCAAAAAAAACAACAAGTCCCTAAATCAAGATTCTTGAACCTGCCAAAGCAACTACAATGTGAAATTGAATGGTTCTTGAAATGTACCTGTACTCAGAGCCATCAGCAAGATAAGCTCCATAGCTACCAATAGAAGCGGCTACGAGAGCTCGGTTATAGCTATGTCCTGAAACTTTGCTTACTTTGTCCCAGAATTTATCGCGGGCTTCAAGAGCTAATTTTACGCTCTTTTGTAACAAAGACTCGCTTTCTTCCATTGATAAACCTCTTGAAAGAAATCCAGGGATTGTAGCCTAAACACACAACACCAGTAAATGAAATATGAATTATTATCCACAAATGAAGTCAGATCAAAAACTCAATACAAATTTATAATCTTTACAATAAAAAAAGACAAACTTCAATCTGACAAATCAAATCAAGAAGACAAGTATCCTGAACTTTTATTCCAAAAGCATATAATATCATGAATTACAATATAGGACTTGAGGTACAATATGGGATTTTTGAAACAGAGATCTCGGAACAAGAAAGAAAGCAGATAGATTTTGAAACAAGAAATGGGAATGAACAATAAACATAGTGCAAATAATAAAAATAAAAAATATAGGTTGCTTCAAATTACCTGGTAAGATGAAGTAACCACAATATCTGCACCAGCCTCCAAATATTCCATGTGAACCTACAAAAAAAAAAAAAAAATTGGAATAGAAAACCTTTAATCCATTATTACCCAAATCTCCAGACCAGGAAATGATAGATTTAGGATTTTAAAAAAAATCAATAATCTGCAGATCTGGGTTTTCAAAATTTGAAACAACCATAAACCCTAAAACTGCAGATTATAAAATTTAGGGGAAAAAAATAAATAAAAAAAAAAAACAGAAATGGAAAGAGAATATATTGACGAACCCTTTTGATAAGTTCAGGATCTTTGACTAGAGAAACGGCACTCCACAAAGGGTCGTTAATGGCGGCGCCGTGAATCTCGAGCTGGGTTGCGAAACCACCGTCGACCACCGCACAACCGCCGCATTTCTCTATCAAATCTTCCAACATTGCCGATTTTTTCTCCAAACCCATTTCTTCACTTGAGGAGTCAAAGAAATATTTCGAACAAAAAAAAAAAAAAAAAAGGCACGAAACGAGAAAATTCTTGTCGCGAAATCGGAAAAATAAACGCCGCTTTTGTTGTGAAAATGTTTTTGTTTTGCCTAACAAAAACCACAATGGGATGCTTCTCTTTGGTTCCCTCTACACTTGTACATATGTATATGTTTTGGATAATGGGCTTGGTCTTGACCCACTTTATGTAATAAAATAAAAATTTATATATAGAATAAACTTTTAACGCGTTTCGCTAACCATAGACTCATAGTATCAATTTTCAAACTTTGCCGACGAAAGTAACAATTAATTCTATGTTTTCAATTCTTTTGGTTTCCACCGTCAAACATCGGAAAAGCATAAAACATGCATACATTACCTTAATTTTGATTAATATGTAAGGAGATCTTGGGAAATATACGAAATCGAGTTAAATAGAAAACAAATATTAACTTTCTATTTAACTCGATCATCTACCTATTTAATATTTACACAAGTATTAATTTTATATTTAACTTGATCTCGTATATTCTTCCTATTTAATATATACACAAATATTAACTTTCTATTTAACTCAATCATCTACCTATTTAACATATACATAAATATTAACTTTCTGTTTAACTCGATCTCGTATATTCTTCCTATTTAACATATATACAAATATTAACTTTCTATTTAACTCGATCTCGTATATTCTCCGAGATCTCCTAACATATTGATCAAAATTAAGGTAATGTATGCATGTTTTATGCGTTTCCGATGTTTGATGGTGGAAACCAAAAAAAATTGAAAACATAGAATTAATTCATATTTAACATATACACAAATATTAACTTTCTATTTAAATCGATCTCATATATTCTCCTAGATCTCCTAACACAATACACTTAATATCCTATCTAATTCAATAACAAACGAAAATCGTATATATGTTCGGCTCACATTTTAAAAATTTGTTTGCTAAGAGCTTCGAACTTTCATTTTTTTACCTTAGTTGATGTTGGATTTCGTGTTGGCCTAGTATACCACAAGAAAAAGAGTCTTAGATAGTTAGATTTGTATAGGTTTCAAATTTGTCTAAATGGCTTTTAGCTCTCAACTACCTTCCTTTAGTGTTTGAGTTTAAGTCTTTTATAAATTCATTCATTTATTAGTTTTTGGTACCTTTTGAATTGATAGCAATTTAATTTTTTATGTTATGGTTTATTGTTTTTTCATCAACGAAAATCCGAGATCAAACTTGTTTGATTATTCACTCGACTAATTCGTGATAAATTGTTTAGGCATGAGTGACTCTACTTAACGAAAAACAAATTTAAAATAAATCAAAATATGTTATGGAATATGAAATGGATTTTTCTTATGTTCGATTTCATTTGTTTATACGTTGGATTAGCACGAAGATACAACAAATTTAATTCGGCGAAGAATATCCACCATATGTGGCAAAGATCTAGCCGTGAATGGAGATGAAGAAATCAATCTTAATTTAATAGAACCCCTTGAACAATAACATGTGCAAAAAAGTTGGTGTTAGTTGTTTTCGAAGATATACCAATGTGTCATCATGTGAAAGGTATATATCTTCAAGTCATAGTCAAACACTTAAAATTCACTCTTATATAAATGTATAATAGAATGATACTCCATTTTTTTGATAAATTTTTTTAAGATATTGATCGAAACATAATTTCACATCCTTTTTTATGCTAACAAAATAGTTTCACCAAATGTAACTCATTTGTATTTATAAAAATGATAGTTTTATTTGGAATAGTGTTTTTCTAAAACGATAGTTTTATTTTGGAATAGTTTTTTCTAATAGTGTTTTATTTGAAACTACAAGTCTCCGGCATGGAATTGTTTGGTGGGGTCAACGATGCCTCGTTTTTTGTTCTTGACTTTGAAGAAAAGCAGAATGTGCCAATGTGGTGTGTTGCATGGCTTCACCGCCATTGCAACATTTTTTAAAAAAAAAAATTTCCTGGCACATATTTGAATTTTGCAGTAAACAATTGAAACATTTTGAGTCCAAGACTCCAAGTAGCTTTAAGTTTGTTCAACCATTCTTGAAATAAATTTCCTAAATCTTTAGAAAATTAATTTTACTAGATAACTACATCATCGTTTGAAAGAAGGTGAGGAAAATGCTTGGTCGTTCGTTGTGGTAGTTGAGTTTAAAACACATGCAATTAACTAACAATCTAACACATGAATCAAAGTCCTCAACTAACACGAATTAAAGTCCTCAATACCCGGAGACCGGAGTAATACTTTGTCCCTAGCCACTTGAAACAAAGTGTGACTAGAATCAAGAAGACGTCTAATGCTTTGTTGTGCCGGATTTCTTTATGGTGATCATGTAAAAGACTTGTATCAAAGCTATATGATATTATCAATGCGTCATCAAAAAGCCATCTGCATCTCTTTAGTAGGTTATGTTTTGATCATTATATTCTCTCTTGTCTTGTGGTTTATGTAGGTTCTCTTTGGTATTGTAATTCACACCATATATCGTTCTTGGTATTTTTCTTTGTCAAAGAAAAATACCTCACGTGATTCAAGAGCATTCGGGTTTTGGAATAGCAATGGGTCTAACTAAAAACTTTTAGTAAACGAAATATTGAAATTGGGCTCGTTAGTGGACTTCTAATCATAAATTGTTGTTAAACGTCTGAATAATTAATCAAAATTGTATCAAACTCGAAAATGACAACTGATAACAAAGTAGGGTCCAGTAGAGGCGGCTAAAGCTGTTCGCAACTTCCGTCCACCACTTGACCTCTACACTTTTGGTGTTTCAACTCCCTACTTTCGCTGTGTCCATTATTACATATACAATTAGTACTCCACAATTTCTTTTAAGACTTTCCACAATTTAAATGATATTGATAGCTTTTTATAGTCGTCGACAGAAAAATATATGGTCGTCGACACTACATTTTCAATTATTTCCGAATGTAATACCAATACAATATTAAAAAAAACATTAATAAATATTCCACCTGATAAAATGTTTACATTTATAAGACCACGTGAGTTAGTGACATTGATAATCGGACACATGTGTGAATGTAACGATCTTTTAATTCCCTTTCAATCCGACATGTGTGAATGTAATAGATTGTTATTGTAGTACCGGTTCTATCTTCTAATTAAGTTATTGGTTAGCTTGGTTATCTTTTTTTTTACTTCGATAACTAGTTTATCTTGGTTCTTAATCCTTTTTGTGTGTGTGAACATTCTTCAAAATGGACGTAGTAACGTGGTTTATAATCCATTTTTCGATACACTTTATAAGTTTGAAGGCATTTTTGTTTATATAATTTACAATACTATATGTAGAGTATAGAATTTACTATATGTAGAGTATAGAATTTACTAGTGTTCGGAAAATATCGTCAAATTGCTGCCTTTACATAAGAAATGCTGGATTAGTAATCGGTATAGGTAATTGTAAACTGTTTAATAGTAATTGATTGATTTGGTGGAGAAAATGTTTACTTTTATGCAATGGTATTAGTCACATGCATGCATTCAGGCGTGGTTTTACTCTTCTCTTTCCCTCTCACATTTTTCTAATTAATTTAATTTTCTTTTATTTAGTCGTTGCAGGAAGAATTACTTAAATTTCAAACTAATTTACTTTGAATTTCTTGATAAGTATGGACGAAAGAGGCAGTCGCTAGCGGTCAGAAAAAAGGCTGTGAACACGAAAAGAAACAAAACTGGAAATCACGAGTCCTTATATTCTCATATATGAAATTGAAGGGAAAACGTAGTAATTCCCCCTCGAAAGTTTAATATCCTCTTAGATAGACCCGAAACTTTGTGCTCGTAGTATTTAACCACAAAATGAAAGTTTAACGTTTAATTCACCACAAAATAGAAGTTAAACGCTCATGTCACCACGACCTAAAATTTAACCTAAATTTCCACCCCAATCCGATTAATTTCGGTTTACTACAAACCAAATTTTTATTAACCATATTTTTAAAAAATTAAACCGTTATTTAACCATAATAACCCGATTACAAAATAGTAAACCGTAATTGACCCGATTTAGAAACCAAATACGATTTTGACCCGAAACTAAAACCCATTTTGTTTATATCCACCTAAGGATTTTGTCTTCAAGCAAAAAATATGAAATTAACTCTTCCCAAAAGCTCAGAGATCGGAATCAATGGCGGTTAAGGGTTCGTTGAAGATCAAAACTCAAAAGGAACAAAAGGATCATCTTCTTCTTCTTCATCGAAGTTTCAAGTGGTTAAGGATTGGAGTACCCGGTCATTGACGAAATCGAATTCAGTATGGTTTCATTCCTCTGATCATCATCGACATGAATTCCGATCCAAAACCTCACCTTTTCCAGGTCTTGAGTCCGGTCTAACCCTCCAATTGTTCTTCGTGAAATTTTGTTATGATTTTAATGCTTTTAATTTCCCCAAATTGGGTCTGGTGTTTTCAATTTGTTTCAGAATCTATAAATCAAAGTTTGTTCTTTAATTTGCAAATCATCTCTGAAACAAATCGAATCAATAAAAACAACAAATTGAATAAAAGTTTTGATTTTGTGTTCTTCATTAATTGATTCGATTATCTTGAATCAATTTCACTACTTGTCGACCATGTCAATTTGCAACATGTCGACCATTTTAATAGCAACACAAGCCAGTCCCATTTGCAACATGTCGACCATTTCTTCCTCAAAATCACCCGATTGACTCAAAATATCCTATCAAAAACTTTACCGGTCCATTATTTCCTCACCACCATCGGGTTATGGATTCGGTTCACTAACTGATTTAAATGGTTTATGATCCGGTTATGTAATAAACCGAACAAATCCAGAATTAGGAGGAATTAAACGTTAAACTTTCATTTTGTGGCTAAATAATACGAGCACAAAGTTTCGGGTCTATCTAAGAGGATATGAAACTTACGAGGGGGAATTATTACATTTTCCCGAAATTGAAAGAAAGGGAAAGTTTCAAAAAAAAAAAAAAAAATTGAAAGAAAAGGACATTTTGTATAAAGATAATGAAATAAATTTGTTTTGACGGATTTAATAGTAAAGAACACATGTTTTTTTTTATCAAACAGTAAAGATCACAGGTTTAATAAACAAAAATACCGAAAATTTGACGTTGATCTATCTAGAGATGCTAAAACAGGCCGCATGTCGTATAGTCTATGCCGGCCTAAATATTGGAATCACCATACTATTATTTTGCATTATTTATTTATTTATGATTGATCTGAATCTGCTATGTTCCGTTGGTTTCAAAACATGATCAAGCAAGTTAATCGGAAGATTCCAACCACAAATAATTAATAGATTTAATCATTTAAACTTTAAAATGCAACCTTAGATGAACAAGGATTGAAACGAATCAAATCTAAACAAGCGAAGCTCAAAACGGTTTGGACGTCACGTGAGAACAACTTTACTTCAAAAAAATCTTCTTTGTATCTAATTTGGATATTTTACGTCCAAATTGTAGGTATCATATACGTATTTCAGACAAACGTTTAAATTTGTTAGTTTATTTTTTACACTACTTAATGTTTTTTTTTTACGCAAAATGCCATTTATCATCCTTTTTATATTCTTTTTTTTCTTTCTTCCTCAAAGTCTCAAACTAACATCACAAGAGAACAAATAAAACTCCTTTGAAACAAGTCATTCATGATATATATAATAGCGAAATGAGTGTAACAACTTTTCCTTTCATTTACATTCCACTCATATATATATATATTTCACCTATTCGATTTATTATTCTCAATTGTAACCGTTTAAATCCAAAAATGGTGAAAATTTGATGTATTCAAAACACTTTTGAGTTGTGAATTATTTCTCATAGTGTGTTTTTCCCGCTAAAATTGGAAAGAAGACTTGTGAATTGTGATGAAAAGTCACTAAGATCGGTAGCAACTTAGCAACTACAAATACAGGGATGTGACAATCCTACGTTCGAAATTGGCCATCTTTGGCTCCATCAAGAAATTGAAAAGTAAACTACCTCTTATTCAATTATTTATTTTTTTAGTATTTGTCTACTTCACACTGCCACAGTGACAAGTAGTGGTCATCGTTTTATAAAAAAAATTACTATATTTGTTTGCAAAATTCAAAGTTTTTTACAATCTGTCCATAATAATTCCAAAAATAAGTGTTTAATTACCATATTGTAAAAACAGTTACACCAATCTGAATATAATTTCCATATACGTTTTTTAAAAAACTTTAATTTAATGCACTTATTAAATTTGTATTGAGATCTGTGTATTGATGGGTCGTTTTTAAACAAATTTAAACATCTTTTGGATTCTACTCAGTCTCTTATTAAATTTCTCGTTTCACCATCTGTTGAAATTTATAATTTCCGACATAAATTTTCAATTTTGTCTTTTGGTAAAGAAGCCAAGAAAATCTTGGCCATAGATTTATCATCTGTTTCTTACTTTATCTTCTCCTTCCTCCTTCTTCTTCTTCTTCTGAATCTTCTTATACTACCATCTATTAATATCTCACTTTTTCTTTTTCACTTTTAAGAAACTTAGAGAACGGAGGAGTGAGAGAGAAGTCGCCGGAATCGTTTAACCGGAGCTCCGGCTACTCTCTTTCCTTTATTCCACTCTTTCTCTCTCCTCTTCTTCGTCTTCTTCAAAATTCTGTTTTTGGGTGTGTTTCTTGTTCATCAAAGCTACATCTACTTGCTTACCCATGCGTTTAAGGCCTACAAGGTAATTGGGTTTTCTAAAAATTGTTACTTTTCTATGATTTGCGATGGTTTATTGGTTTCTCTGTTCTAATCTGAAGTGAGTTTGTGTGCGTTTCTGGGTATTAATTGAAACAGGACTTGTTCTGGAGGCTTTCGTATACCCCAGCTTTTCTTGTTCTTGAGAGGGAGGAATTTTTAGGGTTTAGAGGGTTTGGTTTGAATTTCGCACACCAAGTGTTCGATAAAATGGCTGAACCAAAGAAAAGGTCTTCTATTCAAACCAGAAAACCCTCCAAAAAGCCAAAGAAGAAAACTTTCCAGCTAAATAATCACCTCCCTGGATTATCTGAAGATTTGAAGACAATGAGCAAAATCCGCTTCGTTGTGGATGATCCTTACGCTACTGACTATTCATCTAGCGAAGAAGACGAATCGAGTCAGAAAAGGAAACGTTATGTTTGCGAAATCAACCTTCCTTTCGCTCAAGCCACTACTACTCAAGCAGAATCTGAAAGCTCTTATTGTGGAAGCAAAGCCAAAATCTCGACTTGTAAAGGTTTAAGCAGCAAAACCTCTCGGGTCGTCTCGAAGCCGGTTGGTGTTAGGCAGAGGAAATGGGGCAAATGGGCTGCTGAGATTAGACATCCAATCACCAAAACAAGAACTTGGTTAGGTACTTACGAGACGCTTGAACAAGCAGCTAATGCTTATGCTACTAAAAAGCTCGAGTTCGATGCATTGGCTGCAGCTACTACTTCCTCTGAGCTGTCCGAGAATTCTACGGTCTCAGCCTCAGGGTCTAATGTTGAAGTTGTGTCAAGCATTGATCTTGATAAGAAGCTTATTGATTCCAACTTCACTGGTGAGTCAAAGAAAGCGAGTTTTGATTTCGACTTTGCTGATCTACAGATTCCTGATATGGGATGTTTCATTGATGAGTCATTAATCTCGAATGCGTATGAGCTTGATTTTCTTTTAACAGAAGAGAACAACCAATTGTTGGATGATTACTGCGGTATAGATGATATGAACACCATTGGTCTTGAATGCGACGGTCCAAGCGAACTTCCAGACTACGATTTCTCAGACGTGGAAATCGATCTTGGTCTCATTGGAACCACTATCGATAAGTTTGCTTTCGCCGATCGTACTACTACTACTACCACTCCTCTTAATATCGCGTGCCCATAAGTTTTGCAGCTAGGTGTTATTATTTAGCTATAGGAGCAAAGTAACAAGCTCTCTTTTTGTTTTGTTTTTTTGGTCTTAAGTTGTTACAGTATAGCAGAGGCAGTTAAATCTCAGAGGGAAGTAAGAACCCTAATGAGAGAAGTTTTGTGTGTTGGTGTTACTAAGAGAAGTTTTGTTGACATAATAGTTTTGAATGTTTGTGGAGAAGATAGAGAGGTGAGATCAAAATCTGAGGTGGATCTTATTGGAGGTAATTGTGTCTTTGAAAAGGCTTTACATGTGTTTGTATTTTGTAAACTCTTTCTCTCAATCTTTGTAAGTTTTGCCTATTGAGTTATTGATATAAAATGTGAACCTTGTTTATTGTTTTGTGTTGGTTTCTTCTTCTCTTCTTTAAGTATTGAACAATGTTTCATTTTGGTTTAACATTCTGATTGATTCCAAGCTATAGATAGAAGACTTGTTCACTAAAATCTCAACTTAGAGTGTTAATTAGAGTGCTGAAATATGTACAAACTGTTTCGTACAACCTCTCAAGTAGCAACTTTCTGCTTCCATTTGTAAGCAGCTTTAAGAATTTTGAATCTCTTCGTACAATGCATAATTAATCACATCACTGTCAGTGTTTGAACCAAATATGCCAATTAAAGACACAATTTTCAACCTCAATGTGACAATGATTAACATAAAAAGCTAGCATAATGAGTTCAGGAGCATTCTATACATCCCTGGGAACGAGGATGTCACAAATCCCAAAACAAAGAACACAAATCCCAAAACAAAGAACATTCGACTCCATGCGAAGCGGGTGTTTCAATTCCGATGACTTCGATGGAGAGCTGGTGAGACTTATGTTCATATTGGTCCTTTCATTTCCCGGGTTCGAATTTTCTTTGACCATGTTTTGTGATCTATGTGCAGTTCCCGAGATACTTGAGCTTTGTGAAGGGTGTGGTGGACTCGAACGATCTTCCTCTTAATGTTTCCCGTGAAATTCTCCAAGAGAGTAGAACTGTATTATACAAATGTGGATTATATATAAATCACACCTTCATAACTATTCCTTGTAAACATATTCATGTAAGAATCAGGAGAAAGAGACTCACTAGGAAAACCTGTGACATGATACATGAAATATCTGAAAGTGAAAACAAAGAGGTTTGTTTTCTTAATTCTCCAACTTTGTTTTGTTAGCTAATTTAATGTCTCGAGATATTCATGTTGTGGTATGATTATTTCCACGACTACAATAAATTTTGAGAGAAGTTTGGTCGGTTCGTTAAATTGGGTTGTATTGAAGACACTGGTAATCACAAGCGTATTACACCCTTGCTTAGATTCTACAGTTCCAAGAATGAAGAAGAATTGACGAGCATGGCCGAGAACCAAAAGGCGATCTACTACCTATAGTCTGCAAAGTGCCAGGGCTGCTCCTTTCTTGGAGAAACTACTCCAAAAAGGTGTCAAGGCAATATAGATTTGAGTTTGAATATGAAAGTTTGAGTTTTTCTCAGAAAGTTTGAGTTTTCTAAAAAAGTTTCAATCTTTGATTCTGGGTACATGTCGATTTGGTCAGTGAAGTGAAATCTGAAGTTTCATTTTCATTTGCAGGTTAGTAGATTGTTCATAGCATATACAACCACAAGGAGGTGTTTCTCATGGAGCTTGTAAGGTGAGTGATACTAAGGCCACGTGCATTGCTAATCCTCTTGGGTCTTATGTGGTGTTCTTATAATATAAAATTATTAAAACACACACTCTCTCTTCCTTTTACTCAACTTTATACCTTTTCTTTCATCCTTTTATTAATTTTATATTTAAACACTCTCTCTTCCTTTTAAGAACACTCTCCAAAATATCTAATTTTAGACACTCTCTCTTTCTTTTAGACATTCTCTACTCTCATTACTCAAATTTTATTAATTTTATATTTCAATATACCACACAAAAACACTCTTTTTCTTCCTTTTACAACCATTTTAATAATTTTATATTATAAGAACACCACATTAGACCCCAAGAGGTTACCAATAAACATGCTCTAATGGATTATTTTTGGAACTGGGTTTCTGTTAAAGTTGTGATTTTGGATGTGTTTATATGTGTATACAGTAATGCATGTGATGCTTTGGATAAGTTGAGGTTCTTGAGTGTAAATGAACCTTGTTTGCTTGGAGATGGTGGTGAGCTTGAGATTCGTATCAAGCATGATCCTGATACCAGCACAATTACCAAAACGTATGAGTGAGTTCTCATTTTGGAAATGCTAGAATTATAAGCTCCTAAGTATGCAGAAGACACCATTTCGCTTATAAAGCAAAGGACCATTCAGTATCCAATTCTTTTGAGGCAAACTTATACACTGATGTGTGATTCTCTGCGAGACTATGATTGTGGGTTGGACACTCTCAAATGGATGAATACAACATTCAAACACGAGTCACCTTTATATCTCCATTACACTTATTTGTCAAGACTTTTGAAAGAATTCAAAGAAAGAAACAATGCAAAGGTTTGTATTATGCCCATTGTCTTCTCTTGTATCTTCTTTGTTCATCTGCTAACTGTCTTCTTTAACAGGAAGATACAGAGTCTGAAAATGAAGAAAATGAAGAGATTTCTAAACTAGAAGCAGCGAAGCAGAAGTTACTTCAAGAGAACCACAAGTTAGTTGACCAAATAACTAAACTAAAAGCGCATAAAGAGCAAGAAAAATCACACAAGGATAACTTACAAAAGCTAAGCCGTCCATAGTAAAGCACTTTGTAGATACAAGGATTTGACGACGACAAAAATTTATTAGAAGAGAAACATAGTAAAGCATTATTGGTGGCAGCAGGCCCGACCCAGAGGACAAGCCAGTGAAGTTACCGCTTAGAACCCTAAATTTAAAGGGTCTTTTGTAGTTAAATTTTTGTTATAGCTATAATTAAAACAAATTATAAACTTTTTCTACAATAATAATATTCATAATATTTTGTTTTTCAAATGTTTTTTTAATGTTTATGAGCCTTCTCTAAGCAAACATGTTAATTTTTCATTTGAAATTAAGTTAAAATTCGAAGTTCAAGGTGATAACAAAATTATTTGCGGTCTACCATGTGACAAGAGATTAAATAGGTTAGCTTTGTCATCCATTGAAACATAGATGACTGAAAAACTCGACAACGTGAGTTTAATTAATGATTTTGCGGGCAAAAATACAAGGAGAGCAATATTTCAAAAATAAATTTGATTTTGCTGTTTTATGGAGTTTTAATGTGTGTGTGTGTTTTTTTTTTAAGATTACTATTTTTACGGTCTTGGAAAATGTACGAAAATATCACTTTTTTATATATATGCATAGGGCATCCAAAATTATTGGACCGACACTGGGTGGCAGAGTCGAGGTTGAGGTGGTATGACGTAAACTGCTTACAACAAAAAGTTCAGAAATTAACATCTCTTGAGGTAAACTACTTACAACAAGAAATTCATAAATCAACATTTCTAGACAACGAGCTAAAGAAATCCAAAGCAAAGTTGGATCAATCTGCAAAAGATCGAAACATCTTAATGGTCAGGTTATAAGAGTACGAAGAAGTTATTAACAGTTTAAGACAAAAACTTGAGGAATCAGACCCAGAGGAAACTATAGCAAGGTTGGAACAGGTTGTTAACGACTTAACGAGTAAGCTAAAAGACACTGAAGCACGTGAACAGAGCTTATTGACTGTCTTAGGAGCCAAAGAAGACGTTGAAATAGTTTTAAGAAGAAAGTTAGCTGAGAATGAATCTACATTGAAAATTTTTGAAGGAGATGTAGAGAGCTTACAAAGAGAGGTAGATAAAAGTAAAAAAGTTGTAAGTGGAGCAATTGAAATGTTGAGAATTGTTAATGTTGGTGAGGGTCTCGTTACATCTGTGCTGCCAGCAACAAAGACGGAGATAGAGGGTTTGAAAGATGCGATCGAGAATAGGTTTGAAGATTTTGAAACAAAAAATCTAATCCAAGATGTTGAGATTGAAAGGTTGAAAAAGGAATTACGAGAGGTCCGAGGATGCGATTCTTCTGCTGCGGGTAGCTCGATGAAAGATTGAAAGGTTTGAACGTTAAAGGTTTGTAGCATGTTATTTTAGTTTATTGAAAGGTTTGATTTCTGGAACATGTTATTGTAGTTTATATTTACTGCAATGAGAGTGGATATGGTTAAAGGTTGTATTCCTAAACAATCTTTCACTGTGTGGATTGCAAACTAAAATAGGCTTCCCACAATATCGAAGCTTGTGTCTTTTGCGTGCGTGAGTTTCACCAAGCTACTTCTTATGAGTTGGACAAAAACTTAAACCGAACAAAAGAACTAAATTCATCAATACTAAATCAAACCGTTTCATCTTTTTTTCTTTCATTTCTAAACTAAACAATTTTCTTATACAAAAAGAATACAATCGAATTATGGTGAGGAAAATCACATCCAATATGTAGATTTTCACACAAACTAAATTAAAACAGAAACTGAATCGAATCCAAACTGACAACATGGCCTAGAACCAAAGGCGATCTACTACCTATGGGGTCTGCAAAGTGCCAGGGCTGCTCCTTTCTTGGACTTATTGATATCAATAATTGTAATGTGGGTATCCGCGTATTAACATAATCTAAATTTTGATAGTTTTCTATCTACTGCCATGTCGACGCAGCTTGGAACTCAAGTTCTCTAATATTTGGAATGGGTTGGAAGATTTCATCATATGGTAACCCTTTGATTTTTTTTCAAGGACAGGAGGTGGCTCATTCAATCCCCTCCGCTTTATCAGCCGAAGCCCTTGCGCTACGAATGGAAATCTTAGCAGCGAATGCGGTGAGTTGCGAGGACATTCAATTCTTCTCCGACAACTCTACCATTGTGCAACTCCTGCGCTCCCATGGTGATCACAAAGAGATTTATTTTTCCTCAACGACATTAGGGATTCTACTTCTATGTTTAATTCTTTCGAAATTGGTTTCATTCCTCGCTTGGAAAATGTAGAGGCCAATTTATTGGCCAAGAACGCTCTTAGAGGATTCACCTCTAAGATTGAGCTCTAATAAAGTTTTTACGCTGTCGACAAAAAAAAAAGAAAATTCTACTATAACTAAGAGTAGAACTAAATTGTTATTAAAAAAAAAACTAAATTTTTTTAACACGCCTCAAAATCTAAATCGACTCATTAACACATCAAAACTTTATATAATAAGATTTCATTTTTCAGGCATCAAACAAAAAGTGCATGATTCTCCTTTAAAAACATATAATTGAATTTTATTTCTAATTTTTATGTTGGTATTTTTTTTTTTTTAACTTATTGGCATGAAATAAATTTCTTTTTTAATACCTTGTCTTTTTTTTTTGCAAGTCATGACATTACATTTTAATTTGAAACTTTAGGTATAAAGTAATATTCTAATTAGTTTTGGAATATTAAAATTTTTCTTTTCAATTATTTGGTTACTCACTTAATCATTATTGTGTTAGTTTACATTTTAATTTTTTTAAACGAATTATAAGGTTTGACTTACTTGCTTGTTTTATTTCTCAAATCACGATACTATTTTTTAATTGGAAGTTATAGATAAAGGAATGTTATCTAAATCAAAATTAATATTACATATATTAGTATATTGACATGTATCATCATCCCAACGATATTATATACGTGTCGCTATCTCGTGAGTTATAATTATACTCACTCTCTTTTATATAACAAGATTTGATAAAATATTTGATTTTCATCTATACTGTCAAGGTTTTTTCTTTCTAGAAAATTAATATTGTCAAGTGTTAAAATTATCAAAATTTACAAACTAGATTTTCTATCCATGCTACGCGTGGACTTATTTTTTCGATGAATTAAATACATATTGTGACTTACTAAATTTTAAATTAGCTAAACGTTGACATATAAAAATTTAAAAATATAGTGATAAGAAAGTGAAGCATTCATAGAAATTTAAATAATTAATTTACCAGAAATAATAATATTTTTTTTTCTTTGCTATTCTACAAATTAATCCTATCTTAAAACAAAAAGGGCATTATTTTTTTTTGAGAAAGATAAGAGTATTAATGGCAATTATTCATATCTTTTATGTTTATTGATCTTCAAATATTATAATCTTCCTATAATTTTTTTAATCAAAATCACTGCAATTAACCTGTTTTTTTTAAGATGATAGTGAAAAAGAAATCATGGGCTTAGATTGGTAACCAATCTTTATATTATATAGTCACTTTTAGATTTGTATCGTTTTTAATTGTAAAAAAATGACTTTTACAACTTACCGAAAGCGGTACCAAAAGTGTTATACTCATCTTACCGCTCTAGGTTACAACTTTGCATTATTCTTACAGCTTACCGTTCCAGCTAGCAGCTTACCGCTCCAATTTACTGGTTAACAATCTGACCCCATATAATAATATTCTCGAAAATCCTTTCACACGTTAACCAAATCAAAATTCACAATTTCTTAGTCTTTTTGTTGTCTCAAAGTTCTTGGTCTTACTTAAAGAATATCTCAAAGTTCTATAAGTCTTACTTAAAACAATAAATTATAGATCTCAATCTATTAAAAAAATATAAAGCCAATACCAATTTTTCCACTTGACTTCCTTTTTATTCGAAAAGTCCATTTAAATGGCTACGTCATGGAGCTTATGCTTCAAACGTCTCAAAAATGACGTCATCATCAAATAATCTCAACCGGCCATTTTATTTTGCTGTTGACCAATAATTAACCATCCAAATTCCACACCGACGCTCTATAAAGAAGTTCCATTTCCTAATTTCCCAAGAAACATAAGCCAATTTTCCTAAACAAACTAAACGACGTCGTTTTTGTTTCTTGTTTCTTGTTGCTTGTGGTTAATATGAGCTCGGAGAAGAAGATAGAAGAACACTTTGAAGAACACAACGGCGAATTTGACGGAAACAGACGAAAATCCTTAACGGAAGTTGGTCGGACGGTAACGGAAGAAGAGGTGGATGAGTTTTTCAAGATATTACGGAGAGTACACGTGGCGACACGAACAGTTGCGAAAGTTAACGGCGGTGTTGTTGACGGAGAGTTACCGTCTAAGAAGAGGAAACGGAGTCAGAGAAAGTCATTGGATACTAACGGCGTACGAGACGGAGAATTCGATGGAGTAAATCGGGTCGGGTTAGTGGGTTTGGGTTTGGATCTGAACTGTAAACCGGAACCCGATTGCGTGAGTTTGTAGCTCTAGATTTTCATATTTGTTCCAATAATCTCTTTTTAATTTACTAAAATAATTTTCCAAAAAAAAACTTACATTGAAAATGTCATTCAAATTTCATTTTATACAACTTGAACGATCTAAAAAAGAGTTGTACAATTTGATGAATATCGTCGTGTAAAATGACTAGTCATGTGACGTTGAATCTAGATTCAATTATGTGAAATGCATTTAAATGATTCTACAATAATGTTGCCTTAGTCCAATTAATACATTAGATTATCTTCAGGAAGTTTGGTATAAGCTTTTTGATCTAAGAAGTTTCTGCCTTTCTGGCTATAGGAAAATTGATTTGTTGTGGTCCATTGATGATGTAATTTATGTTAATTTATCTCTGAATTTTTTTTCATTTTTATGTTATTTTTCTGCAAAGCTAATGGGCCGTAAGAAAAAGTTGGTTTAATGGGAAATTGGGCCTATACGATATACTCCAATTAATGCGTCGTGTGTATAATTTTGTGTATATTCGATGATTATGCGAGTGAGTTACCAAATCTTAATTTTGAGAAAAGCATTATCATGATCATGTTAATGTTAGATTATAGTGTCAGGTAATTAGACATTTTGAGGAACACACGTCGAAGATCGTCTTATCCATCAAGTTATTGGTGTATTTAGTATTTACATGACCAGGCCTAAATACCTATAAAAATGTCAAAGGAACTATGAAAATTAAAACAAGTATTTGGCGTCATACAAATTTTGCAAACGAACTTTAATACAGCGCTAAATAATTCGTCATAATTTTGTATAATATGAAAAGTTTCACAAAGTTAAAGTGCACATATGGCGGTAATGATTCATCCAAAACCTAAGTGATCACTATAATACAAAAATTTATCAACAATCAATTAATCACTGCTGAAAGTTGCATATATACAAATTATACATTGATTAACAACTTTATATATTTTTGAAAAATCCATTAAGTTTGTTATAATTCATTTGTAGAGAAATCCATTAACTTATATCTTTTAAATTTGTTATTAAGTTTGGTCATTGGTAATCCAATACGATGATGTTTTCCTTACAAAAGAAAACTCAATTAAATTCGAGTGGGCTCATCGAGCCAAACAATCGAGTTTACTATTTAGAAAAAGTGGGATCAGTGATAATGAGAATCCAAAATAATGAAAAACACAGACCACAATTCTGAAAATTGAATCTAACTAACTAGCTCTGAACAATTTTTCGCGAAAGACTAGCAACCTACTACTTTTTCCAAAATAGATTTCATCACCCATAAGAAAGCTTCTAACTATGAGTATAAAAGTGACAGGAATTTTATTCATCCACTCGTCGATCAACAAAATATGGTTTCTTTCGCAACACACTACAAGAAAAAAGGCTTATTGTGACAAAATATTTCGTGACAATAAAAAAATTTACGTGACAATAAAATTATTATGACAAATTTGTGATAATTTGTAAAATGTGACAATAATTTCGTTGCAATTGTTTGGATGTAACCAAATCGTTACAACTTTTGTGATGAAATTATTTAGTACGTATTATATCACAAATGGCGACGAGAAATACTAATAACAAAATTGTCATAATTATTGACGAAAAGTATTGTCTCGAAAGTTGTTGTAATTTGTAACTTTTACAATGTCTCGATTCTATCTCCAATTTTAACGGAAATTTAGTCTCAAAACGTCTTAAAAAGTGACAAAAATTGTTCTAAATCCATTGCAATTACTTACTAGAATAAAGTCTGAGCACCGTCTTATTTAACGACGATATAATTCGTTTTTTTCGTTATAAATGTCAACTAAAATATCATCGCATAGTAGTCTTAATTTGTAACTAATTCTTATATCAATTTTGTTGTGTTTTATTACTATTCAAACCATCACAAATTTGTGTAAAGTAGTTACTATTTTAATATGTGCAAAAAAGTCATTAATATTTACCAATTATTTATAATCATATTACTTATAATAAATAAATAACGAAAGTAGGAAGCCAATCCATAAAAAAAACAACATTCAAATTGAACTTCATAACTTACATACGGTCTTAAAGCAAACTGAAACAAAGTAATTGAACTGAAACTGAAGCAAACATAAACAAAGCAACTGAACTGTAATTGAAGCAAACTGAACTGAAGCAAACTGAAACAAAGCAACTGAACTGAAGCAAACTGAAGTGAAACTAAAGCAAACTAAGTGAGAATCAAGAAGCTCCTCATGATTAAGTTAACGTCGAACCTCCTGCAAGTGAAGAAGTTGCAGAAAAATTCTGACGTGAAAGAGACATAACCATTTGCTCCATAGCCTCGAATCGGTTTTGGAAAACAATGTTCTCATCACGACTCTTCTGCAACTCGTTTTTCAGATCTTCCACTTGGCGAGTTAACATTCCAACATCTTCAATAGGCTGAGAAGGAACCGGAGAAGCGCCAAGAAACATAGTTCCTCTTTGTAGTGATCCAAGTCCAAACACACGTCCTTGCTTTGATATTCCAACAACCTACAAGAGCACAAAGTCTATCAATCACGAGAAGTAAAATAAACCAAAAGATATAACCCAAGTCAAGACACAATTATCAGTCAATGGAACACAATTACCTTGACATAAATTTCATTCTTTTGCTCTAAAGTAAGAGCATCAACAGTCAATGGCTCTCCATTGGAAGACTCCATTTAGGACAAAAGTTCTTGCACATGCTCATCAAACTTTTCAGCAATTTGACTGGCCCTCTCGTCAACATATCCTCCATCGGGTTTCTGATGAGTTTTCTTCATCACAGCGAGAAATGAAGAATCTTCATTATTCGACTCCTACAAACAAAAATCAATAACAAAACAGATTATGAATATTGAAACTGTAACAGAACATTAACATAGAAAAGAGAATAAATTGAAACAATACCAAAGCATTTTGCACTTTAACATATGAACTAGATCTGGCTCTATGACGATGAACACCTAAACCGTCACGGTCAAAAAGCCGAGAAGCACGACCTTTGACACTTATGTCTCTGAATTTCGGTGTCCTCCAATAATCTAGCATCTCTCTCCAACTATCCAACATAATCCAATCAGGCTTCTCTCCTCTACACTTGGCTAGGCAAATCATTCCTCGGAGGCGAGACTTAGCAAGGTCTTCAAAATTAGCTTTAACCAGATGTTCAATTGCATTGTGCCACTCAAACCTCGTCTAAAAACACACAATAACATAATCAAAACGAAATACTATTCTGAAAATGTTTGAAAAATGATAACTCTAACTAACCTTAAACGTTGAATACCAGGCTTCCTTGTAAAACAAGGGCACTCTTTTCCAGCTGGTCCAAGGTCCCCTAAAACACCCTTCAATAGTCTTTCTCACACATGTTGACACTTCTGTGTCATACCCAAACCTATTACATACATAAATTATGTATTTATGTTCTTAGTTTGTATACCAAAAAGGATGTTAAAATCCAAATGACATACCATTTTGCTCCATTCTGTCGAGCTGGGTGCAACACGCGAGAATAACGTTCTCGAAGTGCAATTTCATTAGCCGGTGGAGCGGCAACAAGTGGATCTTCATGCTGTGGGGCAGCAACAGGAGGGATTAAAACCGCAGGGGCTGCAACAGGTGGGACTGTAACCGCAGGGGCTGCAACAGGAGGGATCAAAGCTCGTGGAGAAACAAATCTTTGGGAAGCAGCGGGCAGAGAAATTGAACCATGTGGTGGACACATCTATAATTCACAAAGACATATTACCATAGTAAGCCCCAAAAGAAAGATATATGTCAATAAAAGATGTTATAG
This sequence comes from Draba incana, assembly GCA_963576765.1. NCBI lineage: Eukaryota > Viridiplantae > Streptophyta > Magnoliopsida > Brassicales > Brassicaceae > Draba > Draba incana. The sequence continues at coordinate 2,873,350 of OY755217.1, read as the reverse complement.
GAATGTATGGATTACAATCTATTTTATGTTTTGGAATTGGGAACACAAGAAAATTACAACATGCTTTATGATGCAGAATACAACGGAATTACAGATTGAATTCAACGATTGTGAAATCTTTGTTATATGATTCAGAACTCAAGGAAAGTGTAACTAAGAATGATTTCAACTAATTTAAAACACTAACACTTTTATTTTCAGATTACTCCTAACAAATGGAATTGACATACATGAAACAACACAAAACAAAACAAAAGTATGAGACTAGAGATTATTAGAGAAACTCAAACCTTGAAAAAACCCTTGAAAAAGACTAATAGAGAAGTTACTGAAACGTGAGAGAAGACAGAAACGTGAGAGAAGAAATTTATATACTGTGAAAGTTATGGTAAGTGTGTGAAAGTTATGGTAAGTGTGACGGTTAGAGATTTTTGCCACGATCTAATGCTCTTTTCATTTTTAGAGGGATATTTCACAAATTAAAGGCGCTAATTAAATTTCATAAACGAGAATATAGGAAACTAGTTGCTAATCTGATTTGTATAATAAAATAAGTTTCATGTTTTGTCTTAATGATTTTGATTAAGAACTATGCAATTTATATACGAAATATTGCATAGATATTGAAATTTTATATGCAATATTGCATAAATATTGCCCTATTTTTCTTGATTTTGGTTCGGGTACCCAACCATCGAATCTAATTTTGAAATTATTTGGTATTGAAAATCAATAAAACTGGGTAAGGGGAAGAAGATTCGATAGTTGTTGTGTACCTTTGAGCTGTTTATGGAGAAGAAGACAATCTTGTGAGGAGGCCATGGAGACTGATAGGAGAATCGAGCTGGAGGTATTGTTGATTTGGGAGAAAGAATATCCCCGCCGTGATGTTGTTGAGGAGAAAGATAATAACAAAACGAAGAAGAAGATCGAATTAAAGCCTATGATCTGGACAAACCAAACCCGATTTTAACCAAATTGAACCAAAAAAAAACACCGAATCAAAATTGAATCGAACCGATTAGGCTCGTCTCCCATATTCTGATCAATTCTTGACTCTGTATTAGCAAATGCATCTAAAATCATCGCGATGTAAGGATTCACGGGCTCCGATTGAGATTCATGCTCAAAATTATCAATATTCACGGAATCGTCGTTTAGAATATCATAATCTTCACCATGAAAAACCCAAACCCAATAGTTCGGCATAAAACCTCTATTATATAGATGATTCGATACGACTGCTTCTTCTTTTAATCTTCCACCGTTCCCGCACTTAAAACATGGACACATAAGCTTTTCATTCTCAAGAAATATAGGTTGATTTTTTGCAAATTTCAAAAAATTCTCCACTCCCTGGCAAAATTCTTCTGAAACTTGCTTTGTTGTATGATTGATTCTCTGATACATCCACCTTCTTGTAATTCTAATGTCGTTGTTTGACGAAGTCATTGAAATGTGTAAGATAAGAATAAAAACAAAGAGCTTGAATTAGACAAGGATTCAAGATTACGACTACGACAAAAACATAAGTTATATTATTGAAAACGAGATATAAGTAGAACCTTAGCCTGTAAGGAATATCCCCGCCGTGATGTTGTTGAGGAGAAATATAATAACAAAACGAAGAAGAAGATCGAATTAAAGCCTATGATCTGGACAAACCAAACCCGATTTTAACCAAATTGAACCCCAAAAAAACACTGAATCAAAATTGAATCGAACTGATTTTCCTCTTTTGGAAAATACAAGTGATAGTTATTTCACTAAACCGGAATCGGAAATCTAAATCAAAACCATTCCAAACCAGTCTCTATTATTTGATTCACGTGTTACTCTATATCTCCTCCCTCTTAAATGTAAAAGAAAACAAGTCTCTTCTCTGTTTTTTTAATCAATGAGTAATGAGTCTCTTCTCTCTGTCTCACACATAAATTATCTATTCCCAAATTGTTGCCAATTCTCTTCAAGAAAGAGAAACGAATTTTTGTTAGAATTAGGTTCGATTTTCACTAGGATCAGAAGAAACCCACACAATTATTCCTGCAAAAAAAAAGGGCTTTGGATAATCATTTTGATACCCTCTCTGTTCATTTTGTGTTGTAGCATTTGGTATACGAGAAGTGGAATTAGGGTTTTGGCGAAGAATGCAAATGACAAGGTTCAATATACTACTTCTTCTCTGTCCTAAATCTTGTTGGAATTGTGGATTTGCAATTTCTTCCCTTACTACAAGGGTTGTGTGGAACCGTTCTATGGAATTAAGATCCAAAGAAACAAGCTTGCTGTTTTGTATTAGAGCTTCTTTATTATTTTGATTTTGGGTTTTAACATTTGATATGTCAAAATTTCTGACTACTTAAGTAAAAAAAAGGGTCTTGTATCCATTTTTGAGATTATTTGGTATGGAGCAAGAATGTTTTTCCATTTGGTGTGGATAAGACAAGCCTGATACTGGCAATGAGTCTTGTTTTATATTTTCCATTCTAGCTAATTAAGCATCTATTATCACAGAGCTTGCAATGAATGCGTGCTTGGGAAATCAATTTAATTTGCCAGAACAGAATTTGCATATCTTTGTTCTGTTCTTCAGCCAGTCAAATTGGAGTCATATCATAGTGGTGACAACGCAAACAAAACGGATTTGGAATTCAAAGAGCTTATGTTTTCAAGTGTGATAAGCGAGGTTTTGTTGACCATATAAGCAAAAACAAGGAGTTACATGTGATTGATGAACAAGAAGCAGGAGCTGTCATTATGGGAAAATACACTCAACTCGCTTTAAATAACGACATCTTGATTTATAGTTCATCTAATTTGGAACATGTGCGAGAAGCACAAGTTTTTTTGGCCAAATTATATCTTATTGGCCAGCAGAAAGTGAAGTTTCTTGGCCAAATTATATCGAAGCTACGGATCCAGGGAAGACATGGGCCATGCCATGATGATCTATGGCTAAGCCTCTATGGAACTATTGTAATATAATCAGAGGTATTAAGCACGGCATTCATCCCCAATTCTTCCTCAAACAAATGTTGAAACAGAGGTTATCAATTGTTGTTTGGAAACATATTTGCCATGTTTCACTTGCAAATTTCTAGCATGGGCTGAATTCTGAATTCATGAAGCACTATGCAGACAAATGTGTCTTCTGAAGTTTGTATGATGGCATTTTGAAAGCTAACGACCAAATAAACAGAAATCTAAAGTGACTCGTCTTCACCAAATGCTTGCAGGACATTTATATGGGCTTTTTAAAGTGTTGGAAAGGATTTGGTACTAGGCTTATCATTTGAGGCTACCTTTTCACTCTCAGATTCAGAAATTGATTGTTGGGTGAGAATATTCAATCTCTACCGCTACCTGCTACTTAGCTTGTAAAATACACACCGTGGCAGTGTTACAAGTTGGGTTCTATTGCAGCGAAACCTAAGTATCCTACAGTGAAGAAAGTGAAGAAAGAATAATAAAATCATTATTCAACTACTAAGATTGTTAGGATTATTATGAGATATTTGTTCACACACACATATACGAGATGTTTAAACAAATTTGTAATCAGTTTTGTTTGTCACAAAAAAGTAAAAAAATATGACATAATTTTGAAATCTATTTCATAAAAAATTATGACGTTATAAAACGTTACTGCACTAATCATAATTTGTGACAAATATACTACATCTTTTTGTCAGTAACCGATACTTGCGACTTTGTCATGAATCCGTTACATATAGTAACTACACATATAGTAATAATACCGTTAAAATTGTGATGCTTGTTATTTTTGTCACAATTTAGTCATTAATTACCACAAACTATTGGTTACGATATGGTTCGTTGCCTTATTGAGACGAACCAACTATGAATTAGAGACATAAATAGTTAGTCACAATATAGTTACTAAAATGTCATTAGTTTGTGACAAAACTTGTGCGTCACAAATTTTCGTCACAATAACATTGTTTTCTTGTAGTGACATATCCATCCATATATGAGGTATTGAGGTCGAATCTATTTGGTTAACTATGCATAAGTTTGTTAGAGTTTTCATATAGTTGATAAATTTCACACAAATCTTCCAAACTTTCTAAAATTTGAATGTCATCATGCTAATATGAGATTCTATTGCAAGTTTAACTACTTTAGCAAATTCAGCTGATCTTGACAGATCTTACCAAGAGGAAATATTTTGTAGATTTGTGTCACAGCGCAAAATATTAAAATCTTAATTCTTTTATAAAATAGGTTATCTTAAATATTTTTTTAAAAAGAAAATACTTACAATAATGGATAATTAGATTAAAGTTATGGACTTTCAAGGCAGATGAAATTAGAGAGAAATTTGGCACAAGAGGGAAAATGAGTTTTGTGCAACTTGAAAAAAAATACTTACAATAATGGATATTTAGATTAAAGTTGTGGACTTTCAAGGCAGATGAAATTAGAGAGAAATTTGGCACAAGAGGGAAAATGAGGTTTGTGCAACTTGCGACTCTAATCACAGCCATCCATTTGACGTGCTATCTCGTTTTGTCATGAAACTTTAAAGTTAATTGAATAAGTCAAAAGTTGGTGATATCATACATACTTACACACACGATATGATTAAAGCACATTAATGTGACATTATAGAATTTTCAATTTAACATGTTTTTCTTTTGTCTAGAAGAAATATTCTCAAATCTTCTATATTTTCCTAACACAAACGACAAGAAAAAGGAAAACCTAATTATTCATAATGGTTTCGTATTTTGCTGGTCGATACCTAAAAACAAATAAAAATTTTGAAGATTAAAACGTAGTATGTGGAATTTAAGAAAATCAAAATCGGATGTACTCACATATACGGTATGTATATATTGTAGATAATTAAACGTAAATTTATTTTAATGGAGCAATGAAAAAATAATAAAAAAGATAAATACTTCCTCTGTTTCACAAAGATAAATTTTTTGAGTTTTTTACACATATTAAGAAAAATAATTAATCTTGTATTGGTTTCTACAATAAACAGTTTTCTAAAAAGTCAACCAATAGTCATTGAATTTTTTTTGGAAATTACGATCTTTTAACAATAAATGATAAAAATCTATCTTCATGAAATAAATTTAAAAACCCAAAAAAATTATCTTGGTGAAACACATGGAGTATTAAAATTACCAAATAAATAACGTTAACCAATTTAATGGAGCCATGTAAACGTGGTAGAGTCATTGAGGTTGGCCCTGGTTGGATTAGGGGAATTTTTTCGGTAGGTTTGTAATTTAGTAACTGCTTTTTTGAACAAACGATCCTCATTGATACATTGACAGTCATCTTATTTAATTTACACCAAAAACGTAAATTACCTAAAACATTAGATAAAGTTAACGCTCTGAAATGTTGAGATTTTTTAGGATATGTCACTTTTAACATAGCAATTTTCAAAAATGTCACTTTTCAAAAATATCACTATTCAAAAATTTGAATATCATGTTTGGGTTAAATATGTTATTTTAGGATTTAAGGTTTGTTAGTGATCAAAACGTTTTTTTTAATTGAAAATTTTGAGATATAAAATTTTTAAGATAGAAAATTTTTAAGAAGTTTTATAAGTGGCATATTTATAAAAAGATATTTCAATAGTGACATATTTATAAAAATTAATTGAAGAGTGGTATTTTTTAAATTGTCCCATGTATGTTTGTTACACTTTTGAAATTTTTTTTTTATGGTATGAGTACTTTATGGTAAAATGGTTTTTATTAAATAACAAAACGATTTTTGTAGTTTTTTTAAAAAACAAATAGAATAAAAATTGTCTAATGATTCATCCCACCAATGCTAATACATAAGCTTTTTTTTTTATTGGAAGCAGTGTTCAAGAAATCGGCCTAGGCGGCCGCCTATGTGCTAGGTGTCCCCAAGCCGATTCGATTTTTGACTAATCGGAGGTATTAGGCGGGGGTTGTCATTTGGCAGTTTAGGCGTAAACTAGGCGGGCTAGGCGGATAAAATCTGCTTTTGTAAAATTTTTTTAAAAAAAAAATTCAAAACGGTGAGTTTTAGTAATTTGACTATAAAATTCAAATGACGTCGTTTTTTTTTAAAACGGTAAGTTTTTCTTTAAAATTCATTTTTATTTCATTTTCTTAGTTTTACTCTACGTTTAGGTTTTATTTATGGATGATGATTATTAAGAATTAAGATTAATTTATTATGTTTTATATATTAGATAAGTACAATATATAGATAAATAGTCCATATATTATGTATATATAAAATTAAATATACATATATATAGTTATATTCAAAAACCGCCTAAACAGCCTAAAAATTCGCCTAGTCAGTTCTAGGCGCTAGGCGGAGGGTCGCCGCCCGCTTAGCGCATAGCGCTTTATTGAACATTGATTGGAAGTAATACATAAGCGTTCGATGCGTTTGGAATGCACCAAACATGACATACATATAATGTAACCTAATTTTTAAGGGTTAATTAAGTGAATATTATGTTTCAGATATGTAATTAGGTGAGTGACATGCAAATAGTATAAATTAGGTGAGTAGCAAATTGTTGATCTAATTGGAAAAATATGCACTTAATTACAAAAGCACAATACATTATAGTCAACTATACAAATTTACGTAGTTCATTATATCAAACATACATGTAAATGATAGTTCACTATAATATAACAAATTTACATAGTTCACTATATCAAACATACATATAAAGGATAGTTCACTATAATAAAGAATAGTCACAATAAAATTTGACAATACCCAATGCTAGTCTACTAAATATACATGTTAATTTACTATGATAGTTCACTATACTTGTACAAATAATTCTTTGGCAAGTAAAAAGACAAAAGCACAATAAATAGTTGTAATCAACTATGCAAATTTACATAGTTCACTATATTAAACATAAATGTAAATGATAGTTCACTAATCACTATAATATATAAATAGACAATACCCAATAATAGTTAACTATATAAATATACATACTAATCCATGGGTAAAATCAGAATTTTATGTAGGTAAATTGTTAAATACTAAATTATGATGTAGGTCATGTTAGATATTTAATTAAAGATTAAAAGACTAATATTGATGTCAATTTCCTAATTTTTAATCAAGAGATGAAAAAAAAAGCGAAAGGGATAAATTAATATGTGATCTTTTCGGAATTTTTGATGGAGAAAGATAGAAATGGGCCACCATCTCTACACATTTGTTATTCACTTTTCCAAATTTGATACAATTTCCTTTTTCTGCTTTGAAAGCAAAGCATCTCGTGGAAAATACTTGACTCTCATAATACCAGACATTACATAAGATCTCACGCAAGATAAGGTTAAAAAAAGGACTGCCATTAACTTCTTTTTTTCCCATAAACTGCTTAGCTTTTAAAATAAAATAACTATAAATCATTGTCAATATGAGAAACAAATTTTTACATCCTAAATATGTGATTATGATGCATCCTAAATATTACAAATTTACATTAGGTATTTATTTATTTTGAATTGTTTGTTACATAGCCACTAAAAGATACAATTTACAAAATGAAAATTTGATCATTTGAATTTAATTCCTTAAAACATTAGAAACACATCAAATAATTACATTGACAATTTCAGATAAGTATATCCATACTAGTAAGATCTATAATAAATGATTTTATATAAACTATGCCCATAATGTTAATTCTATTTTAAAAATCTAATACTATAAATCTATGATAACCGATTCTAGTAACCCAATGCTGGAAATCTTGCTTATACGCTAAATTGTATTAAACTTCTCTAATTATATGGTACAAAAGCTCCCAATAATTGGTTAACTACATAACCAAATTTTTTTTGGACAGATAGATAACTATTTTTAAAGAAAATAATTAATATATAGGTTCAATAATCGGATTCAAAGTGATTAGAATGCAATCGATAAAAAATCATCATGTTTTCCATTGCTCTATTATTAGATTTGCAAAATGTTTTTCTTTTGAAAACGATTGCTTTAGTTGCTTCTTAACAAAACGCGATACCAAACAAAGAGTTACAACTCAAACGATATTGTTCAGATTACACGTAGACCGTCCATATTGTATTGGCCACCTAAATGACGTGGTCTACATGATCATACAAATTCGAGAAATTCTTATTGAAACCAATTTTTGTTTTTTTGCTACCACATATTGTTGGATCAAAATTTTATTAAACGCCATTGGTTTGGACATTTGGTTTATGTAAAATTGAGTTAAAGTTGAATGAGAAATTGATTTGGACCATTTTTGAAAAACCCCAAATAGTGTGGAATGAGAAGTGTGTATCTAAAAAGCCGCACATCCCTTAGAGGAAACTTTTTCAAATGGTATATAAGGAGCTTAAGATATTCTTATAATTAAAACATAACACCCACACATGGAGAGACACAAGGATACCACGCGCGCACCACTACCGAACCGAACCGGGCCGGGCTCGGGTTCGGGTTTGGGTTTGGGTTTGGGTTTGGGTTTGGGTTTGGTCAATTGGGTTTGGGTTTGGGTAGGTCCAATAAAGACTATTCTTTTTGGGAAAAAAATTTATTAAAAATTTAACCGAATAATCGCACCCATTCGGTTCATGATAGCCGAACAATTGCGACTCAAAATCGCAACCCTTCGGTTCATGTTAACCGAACAGTCGCGACCCAAATCGAAATCGCACCCGGTCTGTTCTTTAAAATCAGGCGCGCCATCGTCCTCTTCGTTAAATCTTTTTATGCGAATTTTTTCTTCTTATCCTCCACAAAGTAAGTCTCGAGAGTATTCATAGATATCTGTTCGTCAGATTACGATTTTGAGTGTTGCGAAATCGTTCTTCCTTACGGTTTTATCCTGGGATTCATAATCGTATCAAACCGTCTCACTACGGGCGATTTTTCGAATTAAAGAAAGAGAGCAATCTCGACTCCGTATACGTTTTATCATCGAGAATTCCTTCTTCTTCTTAATTCATTTTCTCATTTCATTCGGTTTTCTCAATTCGGGTTTCGCGGTTCCTACACATAAATTTATACAGTTCTCCCAATACAATAATGAATGATTCAGCTCAATCTTTTCGTTTTGGGTGCGAAAGTCGTTCTTCATACAAGTTTAAATGCTAATCAATCTCGATAACAAAAGATGATAATCAATCATCTACGATAGGCACTTTTTAAAAGAAATTTAGAAAAACCTTAAGAAACTTTACATACATGATTTTTAACCAAAAAAAAAACTTTCATAAAATGATCATAAATTAAGTAAAACTAAGAGCTCTATAAAACTTTTCAGAGCATTTTCTATGGTCGTTTAGATTTTTATTTTTTTTGGTCATATATTGTGTTATCTATGAAACAAAAATTACATTTCAAGAGATTCTCAAGTGTCGACCAAATAAAATCACATATTTCATTATAAAAACAGATAAAACTGATTATAAATTGGGTTGTTTAATTAATAATAGCTGCTGAATTCAGTTTTTCTTTTTATTTCTTGTATAAAAAAATGAAATTCTGAAAACCAATTCAGTTGACCAAAAAAAAATAATACTTGCTCTACCCTATTCACCTAGTCAATTCAGCTTCTAAGACTTACTTCGTTCAATTTGTTTTTAGTTTACTATGATGTGTTTAAAAACAATTCTCGCATTATTGACTAAAAGTTTGGTGGACTATCGAAATATATATTTTTTTAATTGAAACGTTAGAAAACCAAGTTAAACATGATCCAAACTAGTTAAATGATAAATCCATAGTATAAAAGTTGTCTTCTTCAATCCTCTGAAACTTTCAGATTAGGATAAAATTAAAGTCATGTTTTTTTTTTTTTTTGTGGAACAAAAAATAAAGTCATGTTTTTTTTTTTTTTTGTGGAACAAAAAATAAAGTCATGTTATGTTAGTTGCACCCACACTCCACATAGCGACTATAAACCCAACCACCGATGATCTCTTAATGTCTGAATCATGTCACGTGTAGAGAGATCTAGAACTTTAGTTGCCCATTGATAACATTACCATTAAAAAAACAAAAACGAAAAAACAAAAACAAAGTTTAATTATTTTATATACAAATTTTTTTTTTCAACCAAACATTAATTAGAAAATATCTCTAGGATCGGTTGCCCAATTTGGAGGATAATTGTTTACAAATAAAAATTTAAGATCATGAGAACGTGCACAACAAGCTAAACAGTCTGCATGTAGATTATTTGAACGCGCAATCTTGGAGACTGTAAAGGTGGGTAGGTGTGTTGTCAATCTCTGTATCTTGTCTGAGAGAAGCGAAAAATGAAGCAAATCTTCTGGATGTTTTATGATATCGACCAGATCAGAGCTATTTGTCTCGAAAAACTGACACTCCACCACTCAAAGCAAACAATGTATCGCCAAAAGGAGCGTCTCGCGCCCCTAAAAACACAACATGATCACCTTTTGCGGATCTAAGTAATCTAAGTTATGTAGTCGATCGATTTGTCGAATATTCGAGAAAGCATACAGTCGATATATCGTTGTTTTTCTCTCCACCGATTTTCATATGTTATATGGTTTTGGATTGAAAATTTGTATAAACATTTTTTTTTTGTATAATTAGAACTAGATATAAAATTCTTAGTGAAAGGTGGATCACCCTCGTTTTATTGAGTATCTTTTTCTTTTGGATCAAAGATGATAACATTATTAAACTGGATGAAACTTATATACTTTGATAAAGCTAATTTTGCTATACCATCAGTGTTGGGATATCAATCCAAGTCCCACATATGAAGATTAGATAAGATTGGTCTAATATATAAGTAAAGTCTAACCAAATTAGTATGAGACCTTTTGGAAAGGAAACCAAAGATAAATTCGTGCGGGCTTTAACACTTGGGCCCAAAGCGGATAATATCATACTAATTTGGGAAGTTGGACATGAGTTTTAAAAGCCAATTCAACATGGTATCAGAGCGGTTCGAGAAGTGGACCTGGAGAAGTGGATGGGCATTATCTATGATGTGGGAGCATAGTCCTCATAAGATGACCTTGCGAATAAAAATGTATAAGACGGTGCCAAGAATTCGCTAGACCATAGCAAACGAGATGAGTACATGATGGTACTTAAGGTTTAGCTAGAAGGGAGGACACGAGTCATGTGGTACTTGGTTTGAAGAGGAGAATGTTGGGATATCAATCCAAGTCCCACATCTGAAAATTAGACAAGATTAGTCTAATATATAAGTAAAGTCCAACCAAATTAGTATGAGCCCTTTTGGGAAGGAAACCAAAGATAAATCCGTGCGGGCTTTAACAATTGGGCCCAAAGCGGACAATATCATACTAATTTGGGAAGTTGGACATGGGCTTTAAAAGCTAATTCAACAATCAATTTCTGAGTTTTTTGTCTCTTCGAACAAATTTGAAATGTTGAAATCTAAAGAGAGATAAGAGATATCATGGAGAATCCCTATAATCTCTAGCTTCTGAGATTTGGTGTTAATTAAATTGATGAGGGTTTGTGAATTGAAAACTAAACGATCGATTTAAAATCTGCCAGTTTTGTATCCTCTCTCAAAGATGTATCGGTGAAGCAGCATATTAGATCTTGCTCGGTATGGAAGATTTTGTTGAATGTCTCATATTTATTACTTTTTTATGTGTGATAAAAAATGTTGACAAAATAATTTTAGAAAGAATTATATAAGCCAGCGTAAAGAATATCTAATAAATTAGTATATATAAATCTCCAACACAACAAAAGAGATATTTGTTTATGAAGCTATACAATGATAAATCTAAAAATTATTTTTGTCAAACCACTGTTAGATATGGGGTGGTGTATTATTATTTTAGCAAAAATGATTTAATTCAACCCATTTATTATGTTTGATCCAAATACGACTGCTACGCTTGCTTTGAGAGCCAGAAAATTAATAAACGGCTGAGATTAGATGATGAAAGATACGGACACGTGACAGGTTCCCTACACATGTCCTTCTCTTTTATCGCCACAAGCAACGCCATACACTGTCGGTTGGAATTTTCTTATGTTCTCTCCACTATTCTTAAAAAATATCTTTCGAACCAGGATCCGGTTGTTGAATACCGAGAACGTGTGTGGGAACGTCTCACGAGGATAAGTCTAACTCGGCAAAATGCCTGGCTCATGGTCGGTGATTTTAATGAAATTACCGGAAATCACGAGAAGCGAGGAGGACGGAGCCGACCGGAGTCCTCTTTTATTCCATTTCGAACCATGCTAGATAATTGTGGAATGATTGATTTTCCACACACGGGAAACCCACTATCATGGGTAGGACGACGCAAAATCGGTAATGTAAGAACAAAAGTAAAATGTCGTCTAGATCGAGCTGTAGGCAATGAAGAATGGCATACCCTCTTTTCCCACACTATGGTGGAGTATCAAAAACTATGGGGTTCTGACCATAGACCAGTGCTAGCAAGAGTCCGATCCACAATCCAACACAAGCGGAAGAACTTCCGGTTTGATAAAAGATGGATCGGGAAACCTGGATTTAAAGAAACTGTGAACACAGGATGGGGCATCTCAAATGAAATCCCACATAGGGATTTTCATCAGAGATTATCCTCATGCCGGTCACACATCTCGAGATGGAAGAAATCGACGGTTACTAACTCAGCCAAACTAATTGAAGAGCTTAAAGATCAATTAGACCGAGCTAACGCTGATGACGATTCCACCCTCGAGGAAGTGGAAGAGATCCGGAGAAAACTCCTCCACGCCTTTTAGGAAGAAGAAATATATTGGCACTCGAAGAGTAGAGTCACTTGGCACTGCTATGGGGATAGAAACACAAGGTTTTTCCATGCCACCACAAAACAAAGAAGAGCCCAAAACCGTATAAATTGCTTAAAGGACAAAAACGGTCATTGGGTCGAGAGTGAAAAGGGGGTAGCAAAGGTTGCTACTAAGTATTTTGAGACTCTCTTTACAACTTCAGAACCACAAAACCTCGATGATTCACTCCGGTATATTACCGAGAAAGTATCAGAAACTGATAACATACGACTCACTGTTGATCCGACGGAAGCCGAAATAAAGGAAGCCTTGTTCAATATAAATCCAGACAAGACCCCAGGACCCGACGGTATGACAAGTCGATTTTATCAGAAATTCTGGCAGGTGGTGGGCCAAGACATAATAAAACTAGTAAAAGACTTTTTCAACACTGGTTCCTTCGATCCACGACTGAATCAAACAAACATCTGTCTTATTCCACAAATAAACAGACCGCGAGCAATGACAGAGTTTAGGCCAATTAGTTTGTGCAACGTCAGCTATAAAATCATATCCAAGATTCTATGTAAACGGCTAAAAAAGACCCTCCCGAACCTAATTTCGGAGACACAATCGGCTTTCATAGCTAGACGTCAAATATCGGATAATATTTTACTCGCTCAAGAGAACTTTCATGCCCTTAGGACGAATAGTAGCTGCAGATACACCTTTATGGCTATGAAAACTGACATGAGTAAAGCCTACGATCGGGTAGAATGGCGCTTTCTCGAAGCCGTTATGCGAAAATTGGGATTTTCAAAGAAATGGGTTAGATGGCTTATGTTCTGTATATCATCAGTATCGTATCAAGTTTTGATAAATGGAATACCGAAAGGGAACATTAAACTGTCCCGGGGAATTAGACAAGGAGACCCACTATCTCCCTTCCTATTCATACTATGCACGAAAGCTCTTATCTCCCTGCTCAAAGGAGCAGAGGAAGAATCTCGTATTACAGGACTACGGATTGCCCAAGCAAGTCCGAGGGTTTCTCATCTTCTCTTTGCTGACGATAGTCTCTTCTTCTGCAAAGCAGACGTCCTGCAATACGCAGAGATCTTAAAAATTATTAAAACCTATGGCGATGCATCTGGACAACAACTAAACCCCAATAAATCCTCTCTATTTTTTGGGAACAGAGTTGATCATCAAATCAAAAGAGAAATCAAGATGGTCATCGGTATTACAAGTGAAGGAGGCATGGGCATGTATCTCGGTCTACCCGAACAAATATGTGGATCTAAGATAAAAGTATTTGCATATGTCCAAGATCGCCTTAACAACCGCATTAACACTTGGTCTGCTAAGCTCCTTTCCAAAGGAGGGAAAGAGGTTTTAGTAAAATCAGTGGCACAAGCCCTTCCGACATATGTTATGTCGTGCTTTCTACTCCCTCAGGATATCACAGATAAACTCAAGAGCGCTATATCTAATTTTTTGTGGAGTTCCCAGCAAAATACTAGAGGTTTACATTGGATTGCTTGGGATAAGATATGCACCTCTCGAGATTCAGGCGGTCTAGGTTTCAGAGATCTACGCGAGTTTAATCTTGCCCTCCTTGCAAAACAATTGTGGAGGTTAATCCACTTTCCAACATCTCTCATTGCCAGAGTATTACGCGGACGATATTATCATCAATCCCCGATGGTAGATTGTAAGGCCAAATCTCCTTCGTATGGTTGGACTAGCATTATGAAGGCAAAACCCCTGCTCGAACTAGGTCTCCAGAAGACTATTCGCTCTGGTTATAATACCAAGACTTGGAGTGAATCATGGATTCCAGACACACCGGCTCGGTTACCAAGACGCCTTGATAGACACATATGGCGAGACCCTCATCTACTCGTTAAAGATCTTATGCTACATAACTCACCAGAATGGAATCAAACAAGAATCCGGGAATTATTCCATCCCGAGGATGTCGCTCTAATTCTAGGGTTGAAACCTAGCAGAACCTTTAGACTAGACGCCTTGATAGACGGTCAAATCGGGATACGAGATACTACACAACATAAACCAAGGAAGACTACATCCCCAACAGATATCTGAGCCGAGCATCACAGGTCTACTTAGCCAAGTATGGAAAATCAAGACCCCCGGGAAGCTTCGTCACTTTATGTGGCAAGCTTTAACGGGGTGTATAGCCACTTGTCAACGACTTACTTACCGGCACCTTGGTAACGATAAGAGTTGTCCTAGATGCGGTGCATCAGAGGAAACAATTAATCATATGATTTTTGAGTGTCCCCCGGCCTTGCAGGTGTGGGCCCTATCGGACTATCCGTCTTTTCCGGGTTATTTCCCGAGCACATCCCTATACTAAAATATGGATTTCCTATTTTGGAGGGCAAAAGAAAGGGGTCTCCCCAGACCACAAAGAGATATATTCCCGTGGATCATTTGGTTCATTTGGAAGGCTAGAAACGACAAGCTCTTCAATGGGAAGAATGTATCATCCGCGATGACGCTCCAAGTGGCGATGCGCGAATTTGACTAGAGAAGAAGACGAAGAGGAAGAAGGTAATACTACCGAAACTGAAGATATCACCCAATCCGAGCATCCACATATCCCGATTTGCCAGGTGGACGCGTCTTGGACTAAGCAAGGGCCCACTAGTGGTCTCGGATGGTGCCTCACTGATACATCAGGCCAAACACACACCGGCGAGCAAGGATGTCGAAGAAGTCTCTCACCTCTTCATGCAGAATTTGAAGGACTCCTTTGGGCGATGGATTGTCTTATTCAGAAACGGGTTCTTACAACTCGTTTTGAGACGGATTGCTCGAATTTATTGACGATGACCGATGATCCGATAGATTGGCCTGCTTTCCAGTCTGAGCTAGATCACTTCGTAGAACTTAAGAGTTTGTTTATCTCCTTTCAGTTAGTTTATATTCCTCGCTCTTGTAATGTTCGGGCCGATATCCTTGCTAAAGCGGCACGAGCACGTAACCATATCTTTTCCCATGTAGATTTCAATGAGTTGGTAGATAATACCCGATTTCGGGATATTTCTACCGACCAAATGTGATCTAATATATGGAGATTGTTGCCAAAAAAAAAAAAAAAATCTTTCGAACCACGAGTTGTAACTTGTAAGAACATTTTAGAATTGAAATAAGAAAAAAAACTATTCTGAAACTAAACTTATAGTTGTGGAACGTTTAAATGTGATTTAGGTGATCGTTTAAATGGTTAATTGTGAATCGTTCGGTTTGAAATGGTGTTATGTTTTAGGTTTATTTAAAAATTCCGTTAACTAACATTTAAAATCATTTAATAGTGTAGGACTTCTTTTTTTGCTAAAAGGCTTTCAAAATAGTGTAGGACTTTGCTCATTTAACCAAAAAAACTTTGAGGGTTTTCCTACAAGTCCGAAAGTCGATTGTCCTATTTTTTTATTCACATTAAATTCAATTTTGCCATATAAATTTTGGTTCATTTTGTCTCGACCATTAATTTTATAAACATTTTAACCATCTACAATGATTTAGATATCAACTAAACGTTCTTAATACTAACATTGAGTTATCATCCGTCTACTGTTTTATCGAACAGTATTATAAATGTAGATTAATTAGTATGGGATTTATTATTTATGTTTTAGAAATGAGTTAATACAAACAATTGTTATATAATTGATTTTTAGGAGGACATGCCTACAATATTGTAAAACATGATTAATAGAAAAATGCTATAAAGATGCGAATTATCTTCAAGAAGGCTAATACATTTTTTTATAAAATGCTCATCATTAATTCATTTGGAATTGATATGGCCTATAAACAATATTCGGCTTATTAACTTACAACAAACTAAACTAAATTAAATAACAAATACTTACCAAAAAAAATTAAATAACAAATATTCGGTGCGAGTAATTCATTCAATATTTCGCCTAACCATTCAAACACCGCGGGAAAAACTACTTTAATATGTTTTGATTACCTAGTATTGATCCATGATCCGATGAAACCATGGGTTATTTTAATTTGTTTTGGTCATCTGGAATTTTAATTAAACAACCTTGAAGGATGCATTGACGGATACATGACCAGATTTTTTTTACGAAACCATGAGTTTAGATCGGGATTCTTTTCAAAAATATTAAAAATCAAAATTACGACCCACTGACGAAAAACGCAAAAAATAAAATACATGGATATTGAAATTTAATGGGAACTCTAGAGAACATGGTATGGTCAAAGCAGAGGATATTTCTCCATAGATGTTAGTTATATTTTCGTGAAGACGTGAAATGAATGCACATCAGAACCATTTCTCAAGAAGTAGAACACTAAATTTTTTTGTCTTACCGAAATTTTAATAGAAAAATGTTATTTTCTGAGCTAACACTATTTTGTCAACAAAAGATAATTTCGGTTAAAAACGGTTTTGTGAGCCATTACATTTTTGACGTAAAACGTTTGTTTTGATTAAGAAAACTTTATTTTCATGACAAAATTAGTTATGATATGGGTATTTAGTTAAAACTACATATTTTTTCTTGTCGGCAGTTAAAACTATAGGTAACTATATGCTACTGCAATTTCCTTATATTTTATCTAATAATCTTATTTTTTTGTATTATCTACTATAATTGATAAATAAATACAGAACTTTTTTGGTAAGAAATAAATTACATAGCTTATCGATGGTTCTCTCATGCTTGGTGCTTGGTCCCCCCCACCCCCTAATAGACACTTAGCCTTCAGGTGCTTTAGGTTTCCCTATGTTTAATTGCTTCCGATGAGTCATATGGTTTATCCATATCTGAATTTTGCAAAACTCATCATTTAGGTTTCTCTGTGTTTAATTCTCTTCAGAAAACTCGTATAAATTAGTCACTAAAAACTTTTTATTCATAATTGTTTTACAATTTGGAGAGAAAACAATAACATAAAATATGGAAAAAACCCTTTTACAGTTTCGAACTTAATCAACTTGATCGACAAATAAATTTGGAATAGTTAACCAACGATACGAAGTTTGAGAGATCGCCGATTCGATGATGGAATAAAAGCATAGTTCGCTACAAGATAATTTGTTCTCTTATATGAAACTTGATTATTTTCTTACTTTTATTCAATGATGTATTTGGTGTAAAATGATTTTTTGTTTGTTTTAATCACTGACATTCAAATAAATAAATAAATATAAGAACTTTTCAGTTTCAGTTTCAAATTAAAAAGTCAATCGTTAATAACATGTCAAGTCTGGTTGGCCTCAACTTAGCCACGAGTTTTATTGGTTCAAATAGTTTCAATATTCCTAATTTTTTTCGGGTCAAACTCAGAATTTATATCTATTTGCTTTTCTTTATGCTACCTTTTATACTTAGCATGGGGTATTTCGGCTTTATCATAATTCATAAACATCTGATTAATTAATTCCTAGAACGAGTATTTTTTTGGTAAATTTGGAGCTTACCACGGATAAAACATCGATACCGATGTGTAAGTGACCAAGTGATCAACGCTTAATAACTACGGTTGGAGTTAACACAACAATCCCACCCTGTGTGGATTAAACTAATTTGTTACATATATTTCTATTTAGACCGAATCAAATTTCTGATATTTGTTCAACTGATTTACGATATGGTTACAGTCTAAATCGATGGGCCTAATTACATATTTACATGTTCTTCTCTCATCCTACCAATTATTTGTCTAAGGACCACATAAGACGTTAGGACACAACTAAAGCCTGCTCGATATCATGTGAATATGAAAAGTCTTGACATTTTATTCGCATCTACAAAAAAAAATATATGAAAATATCGAAAAAGGTTTTCCCAAAAATGAGATATGTTTTTAGCAAAAAGAAGAAAAAAAAACCCCATGATTTCTCTATGAAATTTAGCAGAAGTTAATTAAAAAGTGTAGAAAACTTTAAACCTTTTACATCTATGTATTTGATTAAAAAAAAAGCAAATGTTGGAGATAGTTTTATATCCGTAAATGAAAGTCGACACACATAATAGTCTTTCTATTTTCGGAATAAAATATTACACAATTTCATGGAACGTTCAGAAAACGTGTCTAATAGACAAAACAATTAATATAAGGAGGGCTTTACTTATCGCCGTTTAGGAAATATAATCATTTATCAACTGAACACACGGTTGATGTAACTCCATCTACCTACATGAATTACAGCTTTAGCTAGCAATAACATTTGAAGTAAATGTTATCTAAGTGATTTATAATCAGATACATAGTGGTACGGTATACGTTAGTTAACCGGGTTTTTGAGATGTATATATATGGAGTTTAGGTTTTATTCATTGTAACACACGAGTAATAAGAAACCATATTTTCGTCTCAATCTCTTTTGTTCTTTGCTTTATCGTCTTTGATTCACAACAGTAAACTCTCTATAATGCAACTCCACAACAAAGGATGAAAAGGATGCCAAAACGACAAGTACATCTCTTCCTCGAAGGATACCTCATGATCCTACTTTTAGAAACAGAGTTCTAACTTCACTATCCTTCGAGAAATCACTCTTCCTACTCTCCCGTTATACCCACACAACAACTGAGTTCTCATAATAAACCCTCACTTACCTCACAATGAATATATCCTCCCTAGTGTAAATCAAAACTTGAGCATTGCAAAGTTCTTCATCGATGTTACATGTTCGACAAAGAGCAAAAAGAAAAAAGAAAGACGATGTTACATGTAGTGGTATTATGACATACAAATTTGTTTACAGCGGTTAGAAACAATAAAGAGACTTTTTTTTTTTTTTTGAATATGATTGTGTTAAGCGAATGAATAGACACTTGATTAATATTTTCGAAAAAAACATATATGTAAATAAATAAAATATATCAAAAATATATAAAAAAATGAAGTTATGTTTTAGAAAATCCAAATATTAATTTAATAAGCAAGCGGTAGTAAATTATTTTTTATTGCGACTCATAACTATTTCGTCTAATTTTTCATTGTTTGTTTCAGCCATATACGTCCGTCCAACTGATAACCGAAGAGTCGTTCCTTGAATGAAAAATGACTCCTCTAAACTATTTGATGTTACAAAAAAAAACATTATTATAGCTGATATATTAAAGTAATTCGATTAGTTTATGAATCGATTAGATGGTGATGATAATTAAGGATGATGGGGCCGGCGTGATTTATGGTGGGAAGTTTGTGTACTTGATTTGCTTTATGTACTCATGTGATGTGTTGTACAAATTTATACATGTTCTTTATTTTCACTCTATCCTCAAAAATTATAATTAAATTGTAACGTTTTCCTACCGTACGTCTCTTTTAATTTAACAAAATATTTACGTTTCTCTGTTTGATTTTTGGAACGTAAATGTTACTCTGATTGATTGTCTGCTTGTTGTTTTAGAAAAATCATACATTAACTTGTCTTTAACATGACAGCAGCTAGTATATTATCTAAGCATATAGATTGTGCACTCATACATAACCAATTCGATTTTTAAATTAATTGTTGAAAAGTGTTGGTTTTTTTTTTTAGTATCTGAGAGATTTGAGATCTTAGACATATTGTGTACTTTATTAGGAACTAAAGTTCCACATCGGAAGTTGGAAGAGAATATAAACAATATATAAGGGATATGGGCCAATCCACTCATTGCCAATTGGTTTTGAGTTGTAGGATGTGACCTCGGCTAGATTTGGCGTAGGTCGCAGCAAGAGTATTCCACATTTGAGCCATGGAGACAATCAGTTGAATAGATGGAGACAAGGTGCCCAAAAGAGCACTATATATGAGTTTGTCTTGCCTCTTCCATTTGGAGAATGCTGGATTTGGAGCAAGTTGGTTGTTGATAGTGATTGTGTCAGATGGAGGCAGAGAGGAATCATCTACATGGGCAGCAAGTTCATATCCATCAAGGAGGGAATGAATCTGAAGCTTCCAGGTTAAGTAGTTTGTAGAATTGAGTTTTGTGATGTTTGACATGTTAATGTTTAGGAGAGTTGGAGTCGTATCAACGGGTTCAGCCGTAGCCGCCATGATAGTCAGTGATAAAAGGAGAACGAAGAAGAAGAGATTGGTGGCGACATGAAATTTTTTTTTTAGGGTATCGTTTGCTCTGATACCATATAAGAATATAGGCTTCCAACTCAAAACTAATTGGCAATGAGTGGATTGACCCATATCCCTTATATATTGCTTAGATTCCCTTCCAACTTCCGATGTGGGACTTTAGTCCCTAATACCCGAATATTCCGAAATTAATGGTCAAAAGAACTATCATCTCGAGGGGGCGTATTAGGGACTAAAGTTTCACATCGGAAGTTGGAAGGGAATCTAAGCAATATATAAGGGATATAAGCCAATCCACTCATTGCCAATTGGTTTTGAGTGGATTGGTCCATATCCCTTATATATTGCTTAGATTCCCTTCCAACTTCCGATGTGAGACTTTAGTCCCTAATATACTTTGAAGTCTTAGTTTTTTCAAACCCTTCTCAATTTTGTATTTTGAAGAGTAATGTGACTTGACAAAAGATCTCGACCAAAGTGAAGAGTAAATTTAAGAATATTTCTTTAGTAAACTAAATACATGATTATCTATATAGAATATTATGTCGTTGTTTTCGATCATACAATTTTGGTTTCAGTCGGTTTAGTTCATCTTTTGCTATTTGTCTTTACATTTCATATTATTTCGGGATTTTTCTTTTCTTTGAATTCTTACTTTGATATTTTATATAGTCGAATTTTATCTTTGGAAGATTGTTTGAGATACTTGGGTATTGCTACTTTGCCATATGTCTGTATAATTAGAGACGTAGGCTTACTTCAATATAAGACAATTCATCTTTTGTTTGTTTGTGCGTTTAACGCATCCTCGGGTGGCGTATGTTTAGAGCATGTACACTCATGATATTCGTTAGGTATCATTAACATTATTTTAATATAAATTTTAATATTTGTTTATTGTTTGAGATTCATTATGATATTGTTAATAAATCTGTCTCCAGTGGTGAGACCGGTGTCGGTATCATAATTTTTTTTTTATTTTAATTATTTGCAAATTGGAGAATAATCAAAGTAATATGTATAAAAACATAAACTCAAACTCAAACCCAAACTCAAAAATTTAAATTATAAATCTATTGAAAATTAATTTTTGTATTTATGATTTTTTTGGAACTATTGAAAAAGTCTTATTTTTAGATTTTTTTTTAAAATGGTGGCATATTAGAGAATTTTTTTAAACATAAGATCTTTTTTAAATGTAATATTACAAAAAAAAAAAATTAAAGGCACGAATCACGTCGTGCCATGTAGACAATGATAAAGTATCAACAAGTTCACATACTCTAACTTGTAGGATATAGTAATTAATTCTAGATTCGATTTTAAAATCAGTTTTCATCTGTGTTTTCTCATATATTATGCATTATCATAAATTTACCTCTATTTTTAGTTTCATAAGCTTTTTAGTATAAAGTCTATATAGCGTTGGCCATTCTGTATCTTTAAAAAGATCAACTAAAAATACCAAAGAATTCTTTATTATTTTGAAATAATATGGTCATGTCCTCGAGTGTTCGACACGATCACATATTAGTCATTGTAAAATTAAAAGGATGGTGGTGATAACTCTGAACTCTTTCTAAACCTTTTGTTTTTATTGTTTTTTTGGTTAAAGTAATTGGTGAAGCGATTTCTTATAATTGTGTGTACACTATTGTTATCATTAGTACTTGAGAAATTAATTTATTGCCTCAGGCATAATTGACCGAGCGGTCCGAGCATGTGTATCCTTTAAATCGGACCTAGTGATGTTAATATGGGTTTTAGTTTTGTGGGTTTTTAGTGGGCTTTTGGTATAACTAAATGCGACTCATATAGATCAATAAAAGTTTAATGGGTCACTAATTAAATGGGTTTTACATTCTAATAAGTGAGCACCCAATTAAACTCATTTACATTTAAAAAAAAAATTATTAGAAATTAGGAAAACATACTTTTGGCAAAAAATACGAAAATGCGTTTTTGGAGGGAAAATGCGGAAAACGCGTTTTTGGCGGAAAAATTACGGAAAATGTGTTTTTGGCAGGAAAATTACAAAAACATGTTTTTGGCGGGAAAATTACAGAAAGCGCGTTTTAGGCGGGAAAATTACGCGTTTCTGGACGGAAAATTACGGAAAATGTGTTTTTGGCGGGAAAATTACGGAAAACGTGTTTTTGGCAGGAAAATTACAAAAAACGCGTTTTGGCGGGAAAATTACAAAAAACGCGTTTTGGCGGGAAAATTACGGAAAACGCGTTTATGACGGGAAAATTACGGAAAATGTGTTTTTGGCGGGAAAATTATGGAAAACGCGTTTTGACGGAAAAATTACGGAAAATGCGTTTTTGGCGGGAAAATTACGGAAAACGCGTTTTGGCGAGAAAATTACGGAAAATGCGTTTTTGGCGGGAAAATTACGGAAAATGCGTTTCTAGCGAAAAAATTACGGAAAATGCGTTTCTGGCGGGAAAATTACGAAACATGCATTTTGGCGGAAAAATTACGGAAAACATGTTTCTGGCGGGAAAGTTACGAAAAAATATTTCTTATTAAAACTAGTTGCTTTATAGTATTCCTTTTCTAAAAAAATGTTATAAATATAAATAAAAGGTAATTTAAAAGACAAATAATTTATGTGGATAACTAATTATTAAAAAAAAAACAAAATCATATATGATTTAAATGGGTCTAAATTGGTGTAAATGGGTGTAAATGGGTAAGTGTAAACTAAACGGGTCTAAATGGATAGCCCTATTAGATCCCTAAACTAAACGGGTCTTAACGGATTTGGGGTCTAAATGGCACGGGTCTAAATGGGGTGGGTTTACCCATATTAACATCACTAATCGGACCTCAACTCCGAATTCAAACCAATTAATAATGTTTTTTTAATGTTTTTTTTTTCAACAAACTCCATATATTTAATCACATTTGATCGGTAGAAATAGTTTTTTTAATGTTATCTATTTGGATTTTATTAAAAGTCATGAAAAAAAAAATACATGGGTGAGTTACGTTTTTGAAATGTATTTTTGAAATACTTAGTCATATAAAAAAAACCAATTAATAACGTTCAAAAATTAGAAAACGACACCTGAAAATTTAAAACAAATATATCTATATATAAAATATTAATTTTATGATACTATATGAAAAAAAAATATTGATTCGTCGTCTATTTTAGGAATATTATTTCATTGAACATTATAGCTTTTTACAATATTCAAATTTATAAATTTATAAAAAGTATACAAATGTTTAAAAGTTTTAATAAACTTTGTTAAATAATATTATAAATTTTATAATGTTATCTAAGGTTTTACAAAAACTATAACATGTTCTAAATTTGAGTTTTGTAGACATGGTAATTTCAATTTGGCATGTATTGTTACAAAAATGTCATTTGTAAAAAATATAAAAGTATATAGACAACCAGAAAAAGGCCAAAAAAGAAATAGAAAAAGAAAAATAAAGCAAGAGATCCGTGTTCCGTGATGCCCAAAAGATTCGTTCTATCCACGCGCCAATGTCTGCGTGTAGATTCACGCGCTCTTTACCGACTTTTGTTTTCTATTTCATTCATATCTTCTTCTCTCTTGTTGTCTCCACACTAAAAAATCTCGCGTTTCCCTTCTTCCGATTCTGCACCGATTTTCTCACTCTAATTACAGTATTGCCACTGGTTTAACAACTAAACAAACGAACCACCTAAACCGAAAAATAAACCAATAAATCGGTTGAGTCATGGAGGATTTATTTTCTGACGAGGAGAGGCTAACTCGGTCTGACCCGGTTGTTAAGAAGCGAGTCAGATACGAGTTAGACGATTTATGTAGCCTTGACTCGCCGGTCGTGAAACGGTTAAAAGACGATTTGTTCGATGACTCGGGTCATGACTCAGTGATTCAAAATCTAGACTCGGTGATGAAGAGCTTCGAGGTTGAGTTATCGACGACCACCACGACGGTGAAAATCCCCGACGAGATTCAGCCGGATCTCGGCTACCTTTTCGAAGCTTCCGACGACGAGCTGGGTTTACCTCCGCCTCCACCGCCGACGATTCCTCCGCCGTCGTCTGAGGAAACGGAGGAGATGGTAACGGAATTGGTACGAGCGTCGTCGGATTCATCGGAAGTCGGCGAGTTATGCGGATTTGAGGATCTTGGTGTTACGGGTTTCGGATCTTTCGATCTGGGTAATGAGCTGTTCGAATATTCCGATGTTTGTTTAGATTCCGTCGACTTGTTTTCATGGCGGACGGAGTTTTTACCGGCGGAGTAAACAATACTCTTCCGGAGTTTATAAAAAAAAAGCGGGATACGAAACGGTGGCGTTTTGTAAAGTCTTT
The DNA here is from genome assembly GCA_963576765.1 of Draba incana. NCBI lineage: Eukaryota > Viridiplantae > Streptophyta > Magnoliopsida > Brassicales > Brassicaceae > Draba > Draba incana. Next base: position 2,848,172 of record OY755217.1, on the reverse strand, counting down.
GGCCTCGTTTTTTGTTTCTATCGTTTAGGATTAGCGAAAGCAAATGTTTAGTGAAGGTAAAACGGCTTAGACTAAAATTATAAGAATCGTCCATCTTCTTTTTCCAGGATTTGTTATGTTCATCTTTTAATTATTTTCATCCTTTGGTTAGTTTTTGTTTGTGTTGAAATTTAAGTTTATGATGGATATAAATATAATCTCAAATATTATATAATCTGGGATTAAACATATGTTCATGTCAATGTTTATCTTTTTCACATAACTTCAAAATTTCAAAATCAGAAAGTGTTCATAATTAAAAATATTTTCAGATAGGCTTTTGTTAATTTTGAGATTACTCGATTACAAATAATACTAAGGCAATGAATTCCGAAACAATTACCAAAAAGGCCTCATGGGCCGCATCTTCGAGAGGCCATTTCTCGTTACCATTTAAACCGGCAATTATTTGTGTAAAGCCCAAAATGATTATTCCCGGAAAACGAGATACAAAATCCAAAAAATACAGACACAAGAGAACAAGTGAACCAAAAAGATTCAAAAGAAGAACACCACCAAGAACAGTCTTAACAATTATAAATAGTAAAAAGCTTTTTTTTACTTGAGAAAATTTGGATCAGTAAGTTTGGAAACTGTTGTAGTCTCTCGTGTTCGATTTTCGACATTGATGGCGTCTATAAGGTCAAGCTATCTGGATTCTCAATGATCTTTGCAAAGGTTTGAAGAAAAGCAGCCAAGTCAGCTCCATAGATAATCCTATGATCCGCAGTCACATTCACCTGCCAAACACACAACCAAAACCAAAGTTATTTTCCTCTAAAGAAGTACCGAATCTCAACTTCTTCATCCAGAAAGAGACTAGTATCGAGTTTCGACTTTTTGTTCCATGTGAAGTCAGAGTTAAACTTACCAGCATTTTGTTTTTCACACTGAAGAATCCATCTTTATCAGCAACTACAGTCGGCTTTGACGCTCCAACAGCCATTATAGCACCCTATAGATTTGAGTTACATAACAAACATACGTAAATTGCATGCCCGTAATCACTGATCTTGAAGATGCTATTGAAGTATTATTATATTACCTGTCCTGGAGGTAGAATAGCATCAAATCTATCCACTCCAAACATACCGAGGTTCGACAAAGTGAAAGTTCCTACATTGAACACATACTCATCCTTAATCTACATAGCTCAACACAATCCCTAAACACACTTCACATGCATATAAGAGAAGAGCGTACCAGAGTTGTATTCATGAGGTTGCAATTGCTTGCTTCTAGCTTTCCCTACCAGCTCTTTCCATTTTTGAGATAACAAGTACAAATCCAACTATAAAAACAAACCAACACGACTCGCACATTCAGTAACTTAAGACTAGAACTATGTTCAATCACAAAGCAAGCTAATTTCTACATCATTCGTTTCATCGATTACCTTATCCGCGTCTGGTAGAACAGGCGTAATCAATCCACCATTGATAGCAACAGCAACCGCAATGTTAATATTACTATTGTAAGTAAAACTCTTCCCATCTTTGCAGCTAGCAGTCACCACAGGATGCTGAGCAAGAGCCATCCCTGTAGCTTTCGCTAATAAAGCAGTCATAGTCACACCCTTTGGCTTCACCTGTAAACAAAAAGCGATGATTCAACATTTGCTTGATACAACCATCAATACAATATCTCTATGAATCGTTCGATTCACCTTCTCGTAGAGAGCATCAAGAGCATCAGTGTTCACAGGATAACCAACACGGAATGTTGGCACAGAGAGACTCGCAATCATGTTTTTCGATACTGCAGATTGCATTGCTGTGAATGGTACAACGCTAGAACCAGGCAATAGAGGAGGCGAGTTAGAGGTGGTTTTCGCCGGCGCCGCCGTAGCTTTCGGTGCCGGAGGAGGAGGAGGCGGCGATGCGACGGAGGGAGCAATTCCTGCTGCAGCTTCAACATCAGAAGCTGTAATTCTACCGAATGGTCCAGTTCCTGAAATCGATTCGATATTCACCTTATGCTGTTTCGCGAGCTTCTTAGCGTACGGTGTCGCTACGGTTCTTCTCGGACCATCTGAAACCGTCGCCACCGGAGACGGCTGAGAAATCGCTGGAGCAGGAGATGAAGTAACCGGAGGAGGAGATGGAACAACGGATTCAGCAACAGGAGAGGAAGATTTCGAAGCGGCTTTAGCTTTAGCTTCTTCGATCTCAGCTTCGGTTTCCGCTAACAATCCAATTGCAGCACCTACCGGAGCTGATTCACCTTCTCCGACGACAATCGCGGCGAGGTAACCGTCGTAAAACGTTTCAACATCCATATCAGCCTTATCGGATTCAACAACAACAACACTTTCTCCTTTCGCGAGTTTCTCTCCTTCGGTTTTGATCCACGATACGATTTTACCTTCCGTCATGGTTGATGAAAGCGCCGGCATGAAAATCTCTCTAATCTTCGATCGTACGGTCATAACTCGCCGGTGAGAAGTCGCCGGAATCGTGGAACGGAAAACGACGCGGCGGGGTGAAGGGATTGGTGTAGGAGAAATGGAGGATGTGAAGGAAATGGTGGATTTGGAATTGGAGAGTGAAGCTGTCGATAGAAACGAGGAAGATGAAGCCGCCATTGTTGATTTCTCGATGAATCACAGAGAGAGAGATCTGAGAGGTTTCAAGAGTGATGAAGTGGACGGAGAAGACGAGGTCGATGTTCGTTAAGCGTCTTCACCTACATTTGTATCATTTCACGTTGGTTTATTAATAACCGGGTAAAATTATTTTTCCTCTCCGGTTTTCGATTTACGATACGGTTTTGTTTGTTTCCTTGTTAAATTATCTAGAAGCAAAGCAAAAATCTGATTAGATGCTTCTCAATGATATTAGGTTACATAACAAAACCAGTTTTGTTATATATCTTCTCTGCTCAATTCAAGTTAGAGAATCAGATTCCAAAAACTAGAAGTCTTATTATAAATCATTGTATTCTTGAATTCGTTTTGATCAAGAATACATCTTTGCTCTTTCGTCCCATGTCGGAAAAGGTTTTTCTTTTATTTTCTATCATTTGGGTTTTGTACAATTATTTTATTTTATTTGTTAATTTAGTTTTTTTTTTTGTGTGTGTTATATTTGATGGGAGAAATGCAGAGGGTATGTTGTGTTGTGATGCGGATAAACTTGGATTGCAATGCTTGTTGTAGAAAAGTAAGGAGGATTATCATCCATATGAAAGGTTGGTATATATATTGATTTTAGAATCGGTAATTTTGTGAAAGTTATTTTTTTTGTATGGATACATTCATATAAAATGATGGGGAAAAAGAATTCGTATGTGAGTGTGGTATGGTGGTCTCGCCTCTAAAACTAAAAATGTAAAACTCGTTATTCTATCATGTATACATTACAAACATAACGTATGAATTATTTGGTTACTTGGATTTTGGCCTAGATGTTTTTAGTCGTAGAAAGCATGCAATGCTAAATGAGGTGTTAAATATAAACAAAAATGGACATCAAAGTTTTTAGTATTGTCACAATTTTAATTTTTATCAGATGTATTAGAAAAAAAAAATCACATTCTTCAATTTTCGTTATTCCGAAAAAAGTATTCATATTTAATTGATATTTACACATATTTCTTTCTATATATCTATATACCAATGAGTAAAAATACAATCTAGAGTACTAATACATGTTTTTCGATGCTTGTTCTATGAAGATATTGATACACACATGATCGATAAAAAAGAACGTAAGATAATTGTTTGTGGACGATTTAGACCAGCGGATATTGCAGTAAAATTGCAGAAGAAGATGAAACGGAGGGTTGAGATTCTCGAGGTTGAAGATCTCGCCGGCGACCATGAAGGAGGAGAAGGAGAGGAGTACGAGCGACCATATGAACCACCGCATGAATATTCTCCACAATCTGATCACATGACCACACCATTGTTATGTTAGTAGTTCTCTTTATAATTCGGTTGTTAATTACCTTGTTTTTAATTTCCAAAATGCATAAACATCTCTAAAAACCATCAGGAAAAGACAAGTGTGTATATAATCCAATACATGTATGTATATATATTAGTTTGATATTATTTTTAACATTTACTTTTGTACATTATAATCTACATATAAATAATAATTCCACACAAAAGCTTGCTTTCTAACGCCTGAGGGATAACAACTTATCAGAACTCATATTTCATAATTCTGTGATAATCCATACCATCCTTTTATAAATAATAAATCACAAGTAAGTTTTAATCTTCCTTTTACTTCATTGTGTTGTACAAAATAAAATAAAATGGACGCGTGTCCATAAAATTTGAGTAGTATATAAAAAGGGGATATTTTAGTATTAATTTTCGCAACAAGAGAAAGAAAAGAGGGGAAATCAAAACAAATTAAAGACCCAATTTTCTTGAGCCCTAACCCTAATTTGGACGAATCTTATGGCGAATGACAAGCAGATCGAATCGCACCACCGCAAGCACCACCGTTCGTCTTCTTCTTCCGACGAGGCCGAGAAATCATCGAAACGCCATAAGCACCGTCATCACAAGCACCACCACAAGCGCCATCACCGACATCATCGTGATAAGAAGCGCGACGATGAAATTCAATCCGGCGGCGATGAGACAGAGATGAAGGATGATGTTATTCCGTCTCCGGCGGCTCCGATTGGCGGTGAGGATGATGTCGAGGAAGGGGAGATTTTAGACGAAGAAGGAATTGCCAATGTTCGGACGAAGACTTCAGATTCCGATGGAGAGTCCGGCGAAATCAAATCCGATCTGGTCTGTTCTTAAATCGCCCTTTAAAGTATTTTCTATTGAATTTTCCAGTTTTCAGGTTTAAATTCTGTTTGGATGCTGAGATCAAAGTGGTGGATTTTGATTTTGTTGAATTTAGAGAAAGTTTAGAATTTACCATGCAATTTTGTTCTGTATAGCTCAGTATCCAAGCAGTGTTTATGCCTTTATGCTCAGTTTTATGATAAAGTTATGGTCTTTGAGAGTTTTCTTTAGATAACCTGAGTGTTTGTAAGAAAGCAGTTGCACTAGGCGTTCAATGGAGACTGTGATGGCTTTCCCTTGATTTGTAAGAACTGGTTTCGCGATTAAATATTTCTTTTCTGCAGATGTTCTCTTTCTAGTTTCATGTATGTTCATGCGTTTTCTATTTCGTAAATCTTTCTTCTGGTAAGTGCTCTGAAAATTTGTTGTGATGCTTGCAGCCTCTCGATGGGGTTAATGGTGCTAAGGAATTTGGGGAAAATGGGCTTCGAGGAGAAGCCGAGACTTCTAATGGTGTTCAGACCCGTGATTCTGAACGGGATGATAAGAGGCGGTATAATCATTCAGAAAGAGTTGGTAAGAGAAGTTATGATAACGGTAGGAGCTCATTTTCTTCGGATGAAGAGAAGCGTAAGACTAGTAACCTGCCTCCGACAAACAGTAGGCAGTCTAACGAAATCCGTGCTCGGAGTAGATCTAGGTCACATGGTCGGGAGAGGGAAATGTCAAGATCGAGGATTGTTACAGAGGATGAGTTTTCGGTCAGAGGAAGACATCATGGTTCTAGTAGGGATTATCGAAGTGAGCGATATGAGGAAGATGACAGGCAATATAGTCTAGAAGTTTTGGAAAGAGAAAGAAGTGAGGAGAGAGATATGGTCAGGGAGGGAAGCGTAAGAGACAGGGATTCAGAAGGAATTAAGCGGAGAGAGAGAGATAGTGATCGGAGGAGGGAAAGAGAACGAGAGAAAAGGAGGGAGATAGAGGATGACCGTGAAAGGCGAAAAGACAAGGAACGAGAGCTCAGCATTGATAGGGATCGGAGAAGGGAGAGGAAAGGAGATTATTTACGAGATAGAGACAATGAAAGAGGTAGGAGTAGGGATAGAACCAGGTATGACAGCAGAGAGAGGAAGAGAGAAAAGGAAAGGGAGAGTGACAAAGATAGGGACAATGGAAGAGAAATGCAGACTGATAGGGAGAAGTATAAAACTCCTGATGTGGACTATGGTGAGATGAGGCACAGACAGTCTAGGCACTCAAGATATGATGCAGTAGATAACTTAGAAAAGGGAAGGCCAAATTCTAAGAATTCTAAGGCTGATAAATCAGAAGATTGGGGCAATAATGAAAGGTAATCTCAATGACCTCTCCTTTGTGAATACTTTGTTATAGATCGTAAAGCTTTTGGGATTTTTGTTTGGCTCTTAACTCTTTTGTGATCAGGTCCCAAAATGAGGATGCTCCAAATGATAATTATGAAGGAATTGTATGGAAATCTCCTGAAGAAGAAGAGGAGGAAGTAAATAGAATCAAGGAGGAGAGCAGGAAGCGAATGGAAGCCATACTGGAGAAATATAAGAAGAAGCCCGAGCAGCAAAATGAACCTTCTTTGCAGGTTAAGGGGAAAGGTAACTCTTCATCCTATATTGCAATCTCTGTGCATAACGACTTGAGCCTGATAGTTCAGATGATTTATTTAAATATATGGACTTTCTTAGAGGTTTTCATTTTTTTGGTTAAGAAGTATTCTTGAATGTAAAAGTCAGTTGCATTTTGTTTCTCAGAACTACCTCTTACGTTAAGAACGGGGTGGTCCATTTTTTTTTGGTATACGTGAACAGCTCTTTAATAAAAAAGCTGTAATTACTTTTCAGTAGATTTTGTTGACTGATTTCCCTGTCACTTGTACAAACTTTTTTTCTTCTGAGATTTTGAGCTTTGAGTCAGTCCTAATGTGTCTTTTGTTTCTGTGCCAGATGTTGTTCAGCCTGATGTTGGTCAAGAAACTGGTGCTCCAGATTTGGAGTCTTCTGCAGTTGCCATATCTGCTAATGTTGGTCAAGCCAAAGCTAAGTCGGATTTTGATTCTGTAGTTGGTGATGTTGCTAAGACATCATTAACAGCTGGTGGGCCACCTAATCTGTTTGAAATTTCAGACTCAGACAAGAGTCAAGCTCCAGCAGGGCTTGGTGAAGGTAGCCCGAAGGTGTGTTAGCAAAGGAAACCTTATGTTTTTTTTGGTATTGGTTCTCATGTGTGGTTGTGAGTAATTTTTTATGTTGATACTATCATTTATTATATACGTAATGATGTATCTCCATCTTATATAATTTTTACTTGTCCAGAGTGAAGGATCAGCTGACATGTTTCATGATGATATTTTTGGAGAGTCCCCAGCTGGTAACCGGAAACCGGTATGTATTTAACTCAATTTGTTTTACATCTTCTGACCTTGTCATGTTCAAACAGTTCGCTAACCTTCTGATGCTCATGATACTACTATTCCGATCCTCATAAAGCCTTTTTCATTAGTGTTTCAGGAATTTTTTTGCTTGTTTTGTGAGGGTTTATAGTATGTTCTTCACTCCTTATATAAAGCTTTCTTCCTTTAGGGTCACATGCGAGGGAAAGGTGATGGTGTGCCGATGGTAAGGAGCGGGCTTTATGATAATTGGGATGATGCAGAGGGTTATTACAGTAAGTGTGTTTTCTGTGTATATTGAGTTACCTCCCAACTTATTAAAGACCTTTCTATGGATAAATTTTGTGACCGCTTCATGAATATCATGTTTTCTCATCCTTACAACTCGTAAAAGCTCTTCTATCAATCTTAAAAATAGTCTCTTCTCCTTTTCAGGCTATCAGTTTGGCGAGTTACTTGACGGTAGATATGAAGTCATTGCTACTCATGGAAAAGGTGTCTTCTCTACTGTGGTTCGTGCAAAAGATTTAAAAGCTGGACCAGCTGAACCTGAAGAAGTGGCTATAAAAATTATTCGTAACAACGAGACAATGTAGGTGGTGCATTCTGTAGGCCCTGGAAATTCTTATGCATTATCTGATTTATCATCTTTATTGTTCTGCGGCTCATTACTATATCTCATTTTGTTTAGGCATAAAGCTGGCCAGATTGAGGTTCAGATATTGAAGAAGCTGGCTGGCGCTGACCGAGATGACAAGCGCCACTGTGTTCGTTTTCTTTCAAGTTTTAAGTACCGGAATCACCTTTGCTTGGTGTTTGAGTCGCTCCATTTAAATCTTCGTGAGGTCTTGAAGAAGTTTGGCCGCAACATTGGACTTAAACTCTCCGCTGTTAGGTCTTATGCGAAGCAGCTATTCATCGCCCTCAAACATCTGAAAAATTGTGGGGTTCTTCACAGCGATATAAAACCTGACAACATGCTGGTCAGTAATTCATTTCTGTGGTTTTCGCATACTTGATTCAGGTAGCTTTCTAACAGTTGGCAATTCCTCGGTTTGTCCAGGTGAATGAGAACAAAAACGTGTTAAAGCTTTGTGACTTTGGCAATGCAATGTTTGCTGGCAAAAACGAAGTTACGCCATATCTTGTTAGTCGTTTTTACAGATCCCCTGAAATCAGTAAGTTTTATTTTCTGTGAGAATCTTCATGCTTTTGGATTTTAGAGAACATTTCATTGATTATTGCTAGAAAATTTGTGACTGACGCTTCTATGTTTTCTCAATGGCAGTTCTGGGGCTCGCCTATGACCATCCACTGGATATATGGTCGGTTGGCTGCTGTCTATATGAGCTTTATTGCGGGAAAGTTCTTTTCCCTGGCGCCACAAACAATGATATGCTCCGCCTTCATATGGAGCTGAAAGGCCCCTTCCCTAAAAAGATGCTTCGCAAGGTAAGTTTTAAAGTAGATCTGCTATCAAAACATCTTCTCAAATGACCGCTTTCCTTAGAGAATTAGAAAAAAGAACTTCATATGTAGAGTGGAGTTCTAGATCTGTTACCAAAACACATGTTCTTATGCTTGTACTTTTGGTTCTTCAGGGAGCATTTATTGATCAGCACTTTGATCACGACTTGAACTTTTACGCTACAGAGGAGGACACCGTTAGTGGGAAGGTAACAAGCCAGTCCTTATGTTTTCTCTGGTAGTTAGTTAGTTTGAAAACCAATTGACGGTGAGTAATTAGTTATCTTTCCCATTTCAGATGATAAAGAGAATGATTGTCAACGTAAAGCCAAAAGATTTTAGCTCAATTATTAAAGGTTACCCTGGTGAGGATCCCAAGATGTTAGCTCATTTCAGGGATCTTTTAGACAAAATGTTCATCCTTGATCCTGAAAAGAGACTGACTGTTTCACAGGCGTTAGCTCACCCATTCATCACTGGCAAGTGAAACCGATCGTTGCAGTTTCTCTCTCTCTGTTATATCAGGAAATGCTGTTGTCCTAGATATTTGTACATTTCACATCTTAATATTAATTTAAGGTTCTAATCTTTGAATTGTCTCTATCTTCCTTATGCTGGCTTGAGAGCTTTGGTTACTATGTCGACATGGGTGGAGTTGTCATCAGCGGCTATACTCTGGGGGAATTTACGGGTTCTATTGTAAGACAATCCGCTAATGGCACATTCTTTCTTTATACTGCTGTGTATCTCATTGCCAACTTTACTCGTTGTAGAAACTTTTCAATTGAATAAGGAGAGGGCCATTCTGAAACATTTTTCAGTTATTGTGGAAGTACTGTGAATTTTATGTGTTAGTGAGATGCTTCATTATCTATTCTGGTCTTTCAAGGGCCTGATGTTGTTTTTCTCCAGGACATCTACCAATGCTTAGAGACAGTCCTAAAGTCTTTCGATGCTTTAAAGGCACACAGGAGAAGGTACAATGGTTGTTTATTGGGAGTTATGTGATTGCAAAATAATAGTTTTGGTGAACCTTTTACCTGCATCAGTCTTAAGTCTTAAACTTGGATTTGTGTTACTGTGTTTTCTTGTTTGTGTTTAGGCATATGCAGTTTCTTTTGCGATGGCTTATGTTTTTACTAAAATAGTTCCTTTTCTAATTTAGTTATCCTTTTCAATATGCATTTTCACTTTTTTCGTCTCTCTAGTGTTCTTGTGTTTCTATATTATCTGATAAATTGTGTTATTGTCATCCCGGAGGTTTTTGCTTGGAGGGGAGAGCTGCACAAGAAAAATATATATAAAGGTATTGAGATTAAATTGGCTTCTTTTGTTTTGTTTTCTTATCTCCTTGTGGTTTATTTCACTAATAGTGACTTTTATCTATTTTAGGTCCTTCCTCTCCTCTCGCAAGTTTGGTAAGTATCTCGAGCTTTGTCTTATGTGTGCGTGGTTCTCCTCTCACGATCTAGCCAATTCGAGTTCTTTTTTTTTTGTTTCAATCATAGCACGGTAGCAGTCTTTAGGTTTACGACTTCATTGACTTGTTTCCGTTCATCATTGATTTTCGATTGAAGTATAAGGTTAAACTACAAGGGAAATAGTAATGGAGTAGGACACCTTTCACTGGATTTGTGCTCGTTTTTCCATTACACATCTTTAGAAGTTTTTGTCAATTACACCCGCAAGTATGCCGATTCAGTATTGTTTTCTGTATGTGGATAGAAGAAAAGTTGTAGGTGTAATGATAATTTGCATAACTTTTGATATATGTTGATTAGGTTTTTGTTCTTTGTGTGGATTTGCGTTGCTGGGTCTTGTGTTTGTACTTGTGTGTTTGTTATTGCGAGATTTGATTACTGTGTTTAATGACATGATAATGCATGATCTTATTCAAACCTTATCTCGTAACAGATGGTAAAAAGAAAAAAATGTTTGTTAATTACACGAACTAGAGTCTATCACATAAATATCTAGTTTAGAAGCAGTATAGTGATCAATGTAATGGTACTGTATTTAACAAACAAGGACATGGCTGTGTTGGGAGATCCATGACCATCCCCGTATTGATAAACGCATTGCAACAAAACTTCGCAAAAGTAACGAAGAACTGCGTGCTGTTTTCGCTGTGTAGTTCATTTCTTCCCATCCGAATCCCCGGTCTCATGCGTTGTAACATTTGATCAATTTCGAAATGTCTTATTTACCATTTCATTCTATACATATAAACAGACTAACTATCTCGCTCATATCTTATTATATAAAAGAGAGTTTTTATAATTGTAACTCACGAGATCGCGACACGTGTTAAGTAGTCGTTTAGATTGTGACACATGTCAATTATTTCAATACGTAAATTTTCCAATACCAAAATTGTTAGTTACTCAAAAAAGAAGAAATTAAAATGGAAAATAAACAATATATAAAGGAGAGTTCTTATAATTGTAACTCACGAGATTACGATATGTGTTAAGTAGTCGTTTAGATTGTGACACATGTCAATTATTTAAATATGTAAATTTTCTAATACCAAAATTGTTAGTTACTCGAAAAAGAAGAAATTAATATGGAAAATAAACAAGCATAAAATAAAGATAAAAAAAATTTGGTTAGTGGTATGTTTAGTTTACGAAATAGCATCAAAGAAGGATCGTCAAAACATGTACGAATGGTTTAGTTGTTATATCAAATTGTTTAATGATTTAAATCATATTTATATATATCAAGTATGTATACTTTAGTAATTTCCAAATTCTTCAAACTATATGAGTTATGAAACTATATTTTTCAAATTACATATGAACCTATAATTTGAAATATTACATTATCTAAGTTTTTTTTTTTGTCAAAACATTACATTATCTAAGTTAGGATTTGAATTAAGAATATAGTATATAATAAATTAAGGTTTAAATTAAGAATATGATATGTTTTTCTCTCAAATACTTTAAGCCATAATTATTTACTATAAATCAATTAATCCTCACATTGCAAGGGGTTTAAATCTAGTATGGTATAATACTATAATTAATAAATTTCGATTTTTCTATTTCAATGATAAAAAAAATCGAAGTGTTTGTTTAAGATTTAAAGCAAACTATTGGAATATATCCAAAGACTTGATTATTTAAACAAATAGCTTAACCATTGGTGTGATTTGTTAAATCTAAAAAGACCAGCAAGGTTACATAAAGTTGTGAAATCTCTTGGCTGATGTTAACGTGTTGGACAGAAGCATGGCTAAGGTCATCATTCCTGCGCCGCCATCAACAGATGTGATGGCTGATGCAACTTTGCAAACTTCCTCAATAGAAGATAGAAGATGTTTTGGAATTTCTTTTATGAAAAAATATATTTTTTGTAAGAGCAAGTATTTAAGATCATTTTTCTGATTTGAGACAAGTTAAATTTGATATATTTAATAAATTTTTTGTTTGAGATACTCATGAGAGTGTTAGCAATGAACTTGTTCTAAGGGTTCTTAAAATATGGAATCAATCGGCCCGGGGTTTCTCATAAGAAGAGCATCTCTACTAGAAAAATTTCAGTAGGGTTCTAAAAAAACAAGAAAATAACAATAGCAATAAAAACTGCATGAATTCCTTACATACATAAATGGTACTCAGATATTTGATTTGGTTCGGCTTCGGCATCAGTTTGTTGATAAATGTAATGGTATTGGGTTAACAAACAAGGACATGACGCGATCAACGGTCTTGGCTTTGTCGGGAGATCCATGACCATCGCCATATTGATATATGCATTGCGCTACTCGAGTCAGGTTCATTGCACCTTCGACAAAACCTCGTGAAAGTAACGAAGAACTGCATGCCGTTTTCACTTCCACTACAAGAAAACAAGCGGTATTCCGACGGCCAAAACCGTCGGAATTCAATCGGAAAAGATGCATTTCCGACGGTTTTCGTCCGTCGTTTCTATGGCATCGGAAATTAAAATCCGTCGGAATTCCGTCGCTCAGTTGCAACGGAATTCCGACTGAATACGGATTTCCGTATTCCGTTGACCTTCCGTCGTTATAACCTCGGAACTACATTAGGCGACGGAATCCCGACGGTTTCGGATATCCGGCGGTTTCCGGCGGAATCCCGACGGTTTCGGACATTCCGACGGTATACCGAGGGTGAAAGGAACCGAGGGAATTCCGACGGATAAATGGCACGACGGTTTTCCGACGGAATAGAATACCGACGGAAATACGACGGAATTCGTATGTTTAAAAAAAAATTTAAAACTAATAAAATAATTGAAAATAAATAAAATTCAATAAATAATTTAAAAATAAAATTAAAATTAAAAAAAAACCATATTAAATTAAAATTGTTTTAAAAGTATTTTAAAGTTTTACATTAAATTTTAAAACTTCAAAAGGCCTATTCCGGCCTACGGGTACTGAAGAAGTCGGTCATCTTCTGTTCCAACGCTCGAAATCGTGTCTCGGCCTCCGCCTTATCTCTCTCTCTCTCGCTTCCTCGGCCTCCGCCTTATCTCTCTCTCTCGCTTCCTCGGCCTCCGCCTTAAGCCGCTCGGTCAACTCTCGGTTTTCTGCCTCCAATCTGCTACTACCGCCATGTCGAAGTGACGAAACGGACGAGCAACTATCTTCAGGGAGGCCGAATACACGGCCTCTGGTCTTGGGAGTCGCCTACGATAAAAAAGAAATTAAATCTTAGAACTTAGTTGTATTAAAGGTTATTTTGAAATTTGTTTAAAAGTAACTCGGTTATTAACCTCGTAGGTGAACTCGTTGATCTTCTTGACTGGAACTTCGGTGGGCGCCGGAGTTCCTTCCTCGATCGGTTGCGATTGGAGGTACTGCTCCTGCCGCCTCTGCATGGCTTCCACGATTTCACGAGCAATCGGATCTTGAATTTCACCGGTCTTCTTGTTGGTGTGCGAAACTTTGATCAAATCAAGATTCGACGGAAACACACCGGTCTCCTGAAACTGTTAACATATACAATTTTGTTAGCGAATTTAAAAAAATTTTGAATTATTTAACTACTTACCATTTTCTGAGCAGTTGAAGCCTTGCTCGTTGCTCCGAGGTTGTGGGTCGCGGGTCCCTTCCCCTTCCGGTCGCTCTTGCGGTTAGTTGAGTGTTTCTTTGAGGCCGCCCGAGTTGCCTCTAGTTCCCAATGTCGAAGTAGTCCAGCCCAACACTCTTCTTTATATTTAAAAACCTTAGGCACCTTCCCGTTTTTATACCACGCATCTTTCCACTCGTTCATCTTCCACGAGTACTTCCTCGCAGCCTTTGTGTCGAATTCCTTTCGGACCATCGAAGTGAGCGATGGGTCCCACGTAAAATCTTGCTGCAAAAACACCACATTCCCGCATTAGTAATTAACATGTTAGTCATATAGGAAATACATTTGAAACAAATAAAATAAAATCATACCGCAAATTGTCGGAACCAAGTGTCCCGGTCCTCCAATGGCATCTTGTTGTATGTGGGATACAGTTTAGTTACCAAGCAATTCATCATTGCGTTGATAGAACCCGTAATCCCGTTTCCCGAGTATTGGAACCTATTAAAATATTTAGTTAAATATTTATCTAAAATAATTTAATCCACTACATTTTTAAATAAGACTTACCAGGTCGTGTTAGGTGGCGTGTCTGGATCTAGACGAGTCAACCTACCACGTCCGGGTTGCGCCACAAACTGCTCGATGGTCATGGATGTGGGAGCTGAGTAGGCTGTAGGCGGGGGCTGAGACATGTATGGGGTCTCTAAGTCGGGACTACTCTCGGGGATATCCGTCTCACTCGCAGTCCGACCTCTCCTACTGGAAGTCGCACCTCCTCTAGAGCGATGAAAATGCGGATAGTCCCTACGATTTCCATAATTCTAAGATTTAGAGATTTCAGGATTTATGGAATTTGGAATGTATAGAAATTTGTGATTTTGAGATTTTGGGATTTAGTTAATCGGAAATTTAGGATTATGGGACTTAAGGATATTGGGGATTTGGGTTTTATGGAATTTATGGGTTTTATGTAATTTAAGTAATTAGGGCTTTTTTGTATATTGTTTATTCAGAAACCGAAGTTTATGGATTTAGGTTTTGTTGGGAAATTGATATTTATAATTTGGAAAATTTTATACAAAAATTTGGAAGACTAGTTTTAAAATTTTAAAGGTTAAAATTTGTTTTATAATGTTATTAAATTTTTAAAATTTTAAGGATTTTAATTGATTTTCTTAAAATTTTGTATATAGGATATATAAAAATTTAGAATTTTCCATATTAATGATAGATTAAATTTTAAAAAATCCCTAAAAATCACAAAAACATATGAAAATCAATCTTACAATTGGAAATATTTATATAATTTTCATTCTATAAAAATCCCTAAATTGGTAAATTACTGAACTTATCAAAACACCTAAAGCTATAAATCTCTAAAACCTTAAACTCCCAAAAATTCCTAAATTCATAAAATTCACAATCTTAAGTTTATGGATTTAGTTTGTTTTGGCAAATTGATATTTATAATTTGAAAATTTTTATAAAACAATTTTGGAAAACTAGTTTAAAAATTTTAAAGGTTTAAATAGTTTTATTAATGTTATTAAATTTTAAAAATTGTAAGGATTTTAATGGAGTTTCCTAAAATTTAAAATTTTACATATTAATCATAGATTAAATTTTAAAAAATCCCTAAAAATAACAAAAACATATGCAAATCAAATTCTTAAAATTAGAAATATTTTTATAATTTTCATTCTATAAAAATTTTTAAATTTCGGAAAAATCCACAAATTCAATCCCTAAACTCCTAAATTTTTCTACAATTCTCATATTCAATTTCTAAAAATCCACAAATTCACAAGAACAATTTCTAAACATCCACAAATTTTCATAAGAACAGAAACAAAACTTACATTGATTTAGGGAGTGGCGACGGATTTGGACTGTGGCTCGGCGATACCGGCGACTGAGAGGCGAATTCCGGCGAGTGAGCGGCGACCGAACGGCGTTTCCGACGGTGGATAAAAGAAATCCGGCGGTGGGGAGAAGAAATCCGGCGATTCGGGCGGTGGAGAGTAGATTTCCGGCGGTGGAGAGGATAAATAGGATGATTCCGGCGGTAGGGATGCGAAATCCGGCGATAAGTGTCGAAATACGGCGGTAGGGATTTGATAAGTGTCGGGGAAGAGAAGCAGTTCTGGGATTTATACAGTGATCCGACGGATCCTAAAACTCCGACGGAATTCCCGCTTTGGCGATGATCACGTGGTTGTTTGGCGGCAAGTCAAATTAGGGTTTCCGTCGGAATTCCGTCCTAATTTCAGACGGTATTCCGACGGCTTTTAAAATTTTTTTTCATAGGGTTGGCCATAATTCCGGTTCCGTTCCGACCCGTCCCGTTCCGACCCGTCCCGTTCAGTTCCAATCCCGATCCTATATTCCCGTTCCATATTGAATTATATTCCTCCTCGATGGTGCATACTTCTGTTGGCTGGTATTCAACAATTATCGAATTAGCAGCGATTATCTGTTTGAAAACTGAATATAGTTAACCATTCCCAAAAATATTTATAAACGTATGGTGTAACTACCTTAACAATGTTCCGCTCTGTGATGTTTAGGTTCTTTGGGTTCCTATCAAAACGGCAAACGGTAATATTCTTCAGGATGAACACCGCACCTACACCAGTCATGAGTCTGTACTCGTCATTCTTGAAGATGTTATGGTGCATGGTTCCCTCGATTTTACCCGACGGATCTTTTAAGGTTATAAGCAGATCTCCCTGGTCATTGGGGGTGAAAGAAGAGAGCATAGCCACAATCTGATAATTAAATAGAATATACTTGTCAGATAAATTGTGTCTCTAAATGTTAATAAAATTGGACGGAAACGTAAACCTTTTTTATTTTCACAAATTGTGAACGCGGGGATTGAATTTCTGCAACCTGGGTCCAGAATGGTGTGGTCCTATTAAGATAAGAACCTACATTTATGAATGATAGATTTTGTATTTGTCAGCTACATTCATTATTGTAAAAGTAAAAACGGTAATTATATATATATATACCTTCCCGGATTATGTAATGGATAGTAGAAGTCCACCGCGGACTACTAAAATCATGGTCGGCTTGTGGTGCCTCGTTAATGACCTCAGAAATAAAATCTTGTGTTGGGCGTGTCTGAGAACTTTCACCTCGCGGCACCTTTGCATAATGAGACCTCTTGCGAAACAGTCCTCGTCGTACGACTTGGCCAGGTCCCGGTATTACGGGCGTCTGGTTCTGGGATTGTTGAGTTGGATGGAGTGAAATTGTCGGTTCAGCATCAGTAACATTTAAGTTATCGTAAGGAGGGCTTGAAGGAACAAGAGTTGTGTTTCGAGGGTTTTGACCAGGGGCTCGGTTTTGCATATAGTAATTCCATAGATCTCTGTTAGCCATTACGCAATTGAATATTTTTCTGTTATGATTTTGTGTTCAAATAATTTTAAGAAGGAATGCAGAGATGTGAGGCTTATATAAAACTGATTTCCGACGCACTAAATCCGTCGGAATTCCGTTAAAATATCCGACATATCACCCCACCAATCCCATCGGCCACTGCAGACGCTTTATTAACCACTTAAACTTTGCCGACATCAGATTCCGTCTGAATGACGTCGGAAATCCGTCACTACTTCCGACGGATTTAGTGCGTCGGAAATCCGTCCATATCCATTGACCAATCATACTTTGCCGACATCGTGCTGTCTGAATTCCGTAGGTATTCCCTCGGATGTCAAAACATCCGACATATCACCCCACCAATCCCATCGGCCACTGCAGACGCTTTATTAACCACTAAAACTCTTCTGACATCGGAAACCGTCGCAAATCCGTTACATAATTCCGACGACATAGTTCCGTCGCAAATCCGTCAGTACAGCTGACCAATCAAACTTTGCCGACATCGTGTAGTCTGAATTTCGTCGGTATTCCGACGGTTTATACATAGAACTTGTACTATAAATACACCTGATGGAGTGTATATATTCTACACCTCTCAATACCAAAAAAATGTCTTCTAGCTCTCCTAATGAAGACGCAAACACAACATCCGAGCCTAATTTTTTTTATATTCCTAAAAAATTCTCGTGGGAAACCGAATCTCATTGCGACGAATTCACTCAAGAGATTCCCACTTACTCATGGGAATTTGATACGTGCTCACCAATCCATAAAGAAGATTCCACATCAACAATAGTGGCTGACAGCCAGTGCTCGCCAAACATCCACCACATTCCAAAATTGTCGTGGGAATCGGCATCTCAGTGCGACAAGTACACTAAAGATATACCTACATACTCGCGCGAAGATGATTCATGCACTCCAAAAATCAAGATGGGTTCGGTTTTCCTAATCACAAATACGATAACCAGGCAGAATGTCCTGACCCGAAGCGGGCTGTCAAAGCCGTCCAACCATATCAATTCACTGAACCGTCATATACTTACGGTGGAAGTACTTCAAATGAATGTAAGGATCAGTACTATGATTTTGAATTCGACCAAAGCCCAGAAAAGCCAAACTTAAATTTAGATGTTGATGCAATCAACAGTGATTTATGCGACGGATTTCTAGATTCTCCAGCAAAGGATCATTACTATGATTTCGAATTCGCCCAAAGCCCAGACAAGGCAAACATAAATCTAGATGTTGATGCAATCAAAAGCATATTGTGCGATGGATTTGTAGATTCTCCACAAAAGAAAAAAAAGGGAAAGAACATCACCAAATGGTTCTAAAAAATGGTAAGTTCGGAGTGGAAACCGACATTTGATTGTAAAATGAGAAGTTTATTATGTACTTATACCATAACCGTTGTGTGTTAAATATTTGTAAGTCTGTAATGTACCTGTTTAATAATGTGTGTTTAATTTTATTGGAGTTGTAATACCAATATTTATCGTTAATTAGTCATCGAACATGATTATGTATATACTATTAAATAATATGATATACAATATTTGGGATAATGAAAGGAAAAATATTATAGGGAACACACAAATGGGAGAGAACAACATGAATAAGCAAGCATTTATTGACAATTAATTATTATTCGGAATCTCCGGAGGAACCGTCACTAGGGATGAAGTCTGAATCGTCGTCAAATTTTCCACGTGTTTCCTCTTCGTCCGAATGCACTAGATCATCCCTGACATGTGTGACATCAACGACCAGGTCAATGTTATCCATCTCCTCAACATGTGACATTTGTACACTTCTCGATGGTTGTAGAGCATCATGTTTTGGAACTCTATAGATTTTGCCTCTCGGGTTTATTGGAGTTACTGTGATCCACGGATCTGTACGGTAGGCAACTCGAGGATATGGAATGTAGCAAACCTGTTATTAATTAGTGGATATTGTTAATATACATGAATAAGAAACCATAAGTATGAGTACGTAGGTAAACATATTAGTGTATTGATACATGGTCTGCTTGAGACGCAAGGATAAATGGATCGTAATACTGTAGTTTCTGGCTTGAATTTATCGAAATAACGCCAAGAGGGTCAACTCGAATCCCGCGACCATCGGATGGGTCATACCAATCGCACATAAACACAATGCACCTCAAGTTCAACATTCCTGGATAGCGGATTTCCAAGATTTCTTTTAAAATACCATAGTACATGGTATCACCGGATTGCGCCAAAATACCATAGTCCGAAGTTGACCTTTGACGTCCTTCCTCACGTATCCTGAACGAATATCCCCTAGTGCAAAACTTGGGATATGAAGTCGCGGTGCTGCGTAAACCATGAGCAACCTCCAGTAACCATGTCGGGAGTGATTGACCACTTTCTATACTTTTGGAAACCTAAAAATGATATACGTAAGATATAAGTAACATAGGAACGTGAAAACATATATGGAAAAGTAAGAGTTAGTAATTATATTAAACTTACATAACATTTCAACCACCCTGGAAATTCTTCATCTTTCAATACAGCAAGTTCGGCATCTGTTTTACCATAATGATAATCACGTGCGAGAGACATGTAGATCCTGTAACATAACAGTCGTTAGTTGATGAAGGCAAATAATTCCATAAATTTAGTATAATAACTGATATACCTTTCGTACTCCAACATTTCGTCACAGTTTCTGAGGATATATGTATGCAAATGAGTGACCTCTTGTGCTGATAGTATGCGTTTCTTTCGTTTTCCACTTGCTCGACCAACTTGGGCAAACAACTCAGGAACAACCACGGCATAGAATGCTTTCTCACCTCTATCATCATGTCGTGCAGGCCGTCTCTCCTCAGTACGAACTTCCGATGGAAAGTAAGATTCGGCAAAATGTGAGACTTCCTCGTTTAGGCTTTGTGCGACAATAGAGCCCTCAACCTTGCTCAAATTTTTAACCTTTGTCTTCAGATGGAACATGTAACGCTCGAACGGATACATCCATCGGTACTGAACAGGGCCTCCTCCAAATTACAAAGGAGAACCGGGATATTGGCCTCCAAGTTACGTATCCCGTGGACGGTAAGCGTTCTTGAACATAAATCTCGGAAGAATGCACCAACTCCTATAAACGAAAATTAAACAAGTCAGTACATATATAGTAACATTATGGTAGTGAGAAACTAATGGGAGTAAGAAGTATACCTCCAATTGCTTGGTGGATAGGTTCTGGAAGAAGATATGCAAATACAAATGGAAGAAGACGCTGCATCACGACATGACAATCATGACTCTTCATTCCTATAAACTTCCCTTCTGTCGAATCCACGCAATTGCGTATGTTAGATGCGTAGCCGTCTAGAAATTTTACAAATTTTTTAAACCATTCAAAAAAAGCTTCTTTCTGACGAGCGTCTAACCGGTACAAATCAATGGCAAGTCGAATCTAGACTTCTAGTTGTCTTTGGTCTTTCCTGGGACGTTTAATATGGTGTTCATGATGTTGTCAAAGAAATTCTTTTCAACATGCATGACGTCTAGGTTATGCCGAAGTAGATGGTCTTTCCAGTAAGGCAAATCCCAGAAAATACTTTTCTTTTGCCAATTGTGATATTCCCCACAACCGTCGACGGGGTAATGGCCATTACCCCCACATTCCGGAGTTCGCTCTGCACCAAAATCACGTAACTGTTCCAACATGCTGCGACCATCTATCTCAGGAGGTGGATCATGAAACACTTGTACATTCGTCTTGAAATGTCTTCTAGACCGACGATATGGATGATTTGCCAGCAAAAAACACCTATGGCAATCAAACCATGAAGTCTTCCTTCCGTGCTGCAGTTGGAACGCTGTAGTGTTGTCTTGGCAATAAGGACACGCCAATCTTCCATGAGTTGTCCATCCAGATAACATACCATATGCCGGAAAATCGCTTATGGTCCACATAAGAACCACACGCCTGTTGAAATTCTACTGCACTGAAACATCATATGCCGCAACACCATGCTCCCACAACATCTGCAACTCACAGATCAATGGTTGGAGGAATATATCGAGTGACCGTTTTGGATGATCTGGCTCGGGAACTAGAATTAAGAGAAACAGGAACTCTCGCCGCATGCACATAGATGGAGGTAAATTGTAAGGTGTTACGATGACCGGCCACAAAGAATATTTTCTTCCATGCTTTCCAAATGGGTTGAAACCATCTGTGGATAAGCCTATGTATACATTCCGTTGTTCGTATGCAAAATCTGGATATACGGATTGAAAGTGTTTCCACGCTTCCGCGTCAGAAGGATGCGTGATATCTCCATCTTGACTATGCTCTGCATGCCATCTCATAGCCTTTGCTGTGCGGTCTGATTCGTACAACCTCTTCAGCCTCTCCGTTAAGGGTAAATACCACATCCATTTGAATGGAATCTTCACCCTGCCACTTATCTCCTCGAACCGGGGTTTGCGGCAAAATTTACATTTCTTTCGGTTCTCGTCCTCTCTCCAGTATATCATACAGTTGTCGATGCACACGTCTATAACCTGGTAGGGCAAACCAAGACCGGCGACAAGTTTTTGGACCTCGTAGTATGATCCTGGGGCCAGATTATCTTCTGGCAAAACATCTTTCACGAACTCGGCGAATGCATCAACACATTCTTCGGACAAATTATAATCAGTCTTCAGGTTCATCATCCTACTAGCAGCAGATAGCGGTGAATGACCTTCCCTACAACCGCTGTACAGTGGTTGCTTTGATGCGTCTAACATATCGTGAAACTTTCGAGATTCTAAATTAGGTTCTTCAGCCCTATCACCCTCATACCCACCCGACTGCAAATTCTCTCTAAACGCATCGTTAACCATCGCAACCGTACTTACCCCAACATCTACTTCCGCTGTAGGTTCCCCTACGCTATCCGGAAAATAAGGTTCATTGCTACTAGTACTACCATATTCATAATTCCTTTCTCCGTGTAAAAACCAAACCTTATATCCCGGCCTAAAACCATATCTATATAAGTGAGTCCAAACATTATGAACGGCAACACTAATTCTATTACAGCAATTAGAACAAGGACATTTGATATCCTGACCTTTTTTGGCTGTTTCTACATTACTGGGTAAATTCATGAACTCGCATATTCCTTGAGCGTACGCGTCCCTTAATAAGTCCGAGCCCTCATTCGTCATTGGCTCGTCCATCCATGCCCGAAAATATGCACTCATCTTTATAGTTTTTTTTGTTTCTCGAAATTTTGTTATGATGGAATGAAGAATTCTGCACACTTATGTACAATGGACTTCCGTCGGAAATCCGTCAATACCTCCGACATAACACCCCTCCCATCCCATCGGCCACCGCAGACGATATGGCAACCACTCAAACTTTGCCGACATCGGAAACCGTCCGAATTCCATCGGAAATCCGTCTGAAACACGTCCGTCAACGCGGACCAATCAAATGTTGCCGACATCGGAAAGTCCGAATTCCGTCGGTAATCCGTCGCACTGCCCTCGGAAACTAACGACAGATCAGTGCCGTCTGTATTCCGTCGGAAAATACCGACGGAATTTCAACGAAATGTCGACCGCATGGATTTCCGTCGGAATGCCGTCGGAATAATATGACGGTATTCCGACGGAACGGATTTCGTCGGTAGTTCATCGGAAAGCCGTCTGATTTGGCCGACGGCATTCCGACGGAAAAAAAATTCCGTCGGAAAACAGCCTGTTCTCTTGTTGTGTTCGTAGTTCATTTCTTCCCACGTATCACTGATCATCTGGTACACGTACGCACGAGCTTTATCCTCCGAAGCCCCGGTCTCATGCATGTAACATTGGACCGATTTCAAAACGTCTCCTCTTGCCATTTCATTCTATACATAGAAACAAACAAACTCACTCGCTCATATATAACAATTTATAAAATTTGAATTTGTATTTCATTTATGAATTTATAAAACCTAGATCACTAATCACTAATCACTAATCACTTACCACTAATCATACATTCGAATGTTGTTAGTGTAGGTTAATATTTTTTAAAACTTGGGATGTCATTTTTGATTTGTCCAATAATTTTGTCACTAATATTCAACATGGAATTCAAAATTTCAGAACACATAAATAGAAAAGTTGAAGATAGTTTATTTACCGGCGAAGTTCCAAGGTCATTAGCTAGACGGATGATGATGGAGGAGCATCGGATGATTTGATCTTGGAATTGAGAAAAATTCTGTAAGCTTTGAACTGAGATTTGTTCGGAATAAAGGCAGTAAAAATGGATTAACATTGTTGACGCCGAAATTGAAACCCAAGCATTTTGCATGTATTCTTCCAAGCTTGGTTTGTATCCGCTTTTATACCATTTTGCTTCCACTAGAAATCTTCGACATTGATCTGCCCACTAATTTTAACCAAAAAGGAAAACAAGAAATCAATCTATAGTACATTGATATTTTTCAGTGATACATAAAAAATTAAACTTACTGATTCTCTGAGGAAAGGGATGACATCAATATGTTTATGTTTGAGAACATAACATCCAATGCCATTGACTTCATTGAACAAAACAAGAAAACACAACCTCATGTACTCCGGGAGCTCATCAAGACGATTTACATCCCAACTACAATACATATAATTAAAATACATTAATTCATAATTAGCTCTACTTTGTTCAACATACCAAAAAACATTTTATGGAAAGGAAAAACATACCAAGAAAACCTATAATAAGGAATTTGAGTAGTAGAGTACTTACTTTTCAACCATGGCAGTGAAGAGTTCGAGTTCTTCAAGAGTGCCATAAATATCGTAGATATCGTCAATGGTTGTAAGAAGTGCAAAAATCATGGTCATGAACCGTCTGATATATCCGTATTGTGGTTCAGATACTAATCCAGCGGTCCAAAAGAAATTCTCAACTATTCGGTCTCTTGAAAAAGGAAGTTGAATACTCAAACATGTATCCGTCCAACAGCTTCATATAATTGAAAAGAAAAGAGTAAATACCAATGTGGGATATGAAAAAATAGCATATATTAGTCAATAGTACTACCTGGAAACGTATTTGAGATCTTATTGATGACTAGTTTGTACGATATTGTAATCGATTTTGGCGAATTCGATCAAGTCAAGATTCATGTTGTGTTTCTTTTCGTATTCATCTATGTACCATCTCGTCTCTAGTCTTCTCATTCTCCAGTGATACGGCATTTCTAACGCATGGATCGCCATCTCACGTATCCCAGTATCGCAAGTTTCATAACTATCAACAATCTTTCTTATTTGTTCTATTGCAAAAGGTCTCATGACTTTAAGCAATTTAGTATCCATTTTCGTGGAGAGATACGATGCTTCGTATAAAGTGATGATACCTTTGATATCATCAGTCTTGAATTTGTTACTTTTTATCTTGTCCACGACATCAAATATATCTGAAATAAACGTTCTTTTTAGCTAATATATGATATATATATATATATATATATATATATATATATATATATATATATATATATATATGAAGATTATCATATAAGTTGTAATTTGTGTTGACTAGAACATGTAGTCTAGTGGTTTGTGGTAGTGATGTCACAATGAAATAATTACGCGTTTACTAACCTTCTGAGACATCAAAACCATGTTGTCTAAGAAGTCGGAATTCGAGTGCGGTGGGATGTAAATCTTCTTCCTTGTCACATTTCCAGACATTTCTTTCCTTATTATGATGAAATTCCGTTAAAACATTATTGATTTCTTGCTCAAAATGATATGAAACCCCAAGTTTTTGCAGATCATCAATGAGCTCTAACTGCTCGGGACGACTTTTCGGATTAACATCAAACATCGTCTTCACTTTCTCCTTCAACAGATCTCTAGTCATCACTCCTTTTTCATCCTGTATGCATTATATTGTTACTAGCTATTATAAAGGAAAAAATAGAAAGAAAGAACAAAAGATTTATTTATTATCTTATTAAATACCATATATCCACATATTTTTGTTTTCTTAAAATTAAACGATCATTTATAGTTGGAAATTTGAGCTCATTGATGATCTGCAAAATGATAGGAAATTGGTTGATATACTTGGAACATTTTTTCATTTTTTTTTTGGTGATGTAAAATTTTTTTAATATAACTATAACAAATTAATAATGCTTAACTATAAATGTATTACTTTTTATACTATACAATTTTTCATAACTTTAAATCAATAATAATTCAATAAAATCAATTAATATGCTTTGAAGTTTGAACATCTTTTTAAAAGAAAATTATCACATGAAATCCAGTTAAATTGTACCTTTTTTTTATCTAATATACTAGAAATTGTTAGACTAAATTTTTTTGTAGGAATAATGATGACCATAGAACATAAAATGATAAATTAGTTTTACCGCATATATGTTATCGATGGAGAGGAGAGAACGATGATCCCAATGAGAAGGTTGATAGTTGCCGGAGCGTCGAGGGAGGACGTGAACGGAAGCATCATCCGACGTCGTTTTGGTCATCGATTGGCACATGAAACGCTTAGGACGACGAAGAAGACTATGGGGGATGGCATTTTGGTAAATAGGAGCTGAGCCCATACATAAGGTTGCCATTGAATTAGGAGCTGAGCCCATACATAAGGTTGCCATTGAATTAGGAGCTTTCTCTTCTTTGTAACTGAATAGTACACTTGACAATAGATACCTTTATAGAATATCAATTTTTTTTTTTTGGGTAAATCTTATAGAAATTCATATCATGTCAATGCCTGTGTGTTATGTGTCTCATACATGCATGTTAGCCAACAAAACATAGATCCTTTACCATGTGAAGCTTGGGGAAGTATTAAACAAATACTTAATTATACTTTTCTGTATAAAATCAATATTTTACTTTCAATAGCAATTCTGATTCGTTCATTCATCTAGATTTATATAAAAAAAATATAAAAAATATCACACATGCATGTTAGCCAACAAAACATAGATCCTTTACCATGTGAAGCTTGGGGAAGTATTAAACAAACAATTAATTATATTCTTTTCTATGTAAAATCAATATTTTACTTTGAATGGCAAATCTGATTCGTTCATTCATCTAGATTATAGCATAAGTTGTGTCAATGGCTCAATGCATGTTTGATATGTGTCATATTGGGTCTCCATGCATGCTAGCCAACAAAGTTACAAAACATAGCTTCTTTAGGTAGAGTGAGTAACTGAGTAACTGAGTATCATGTGAAGCTTGGCGAAGTATTAAACAAAGAATTAATTATATTGCTTTTACATAAAATCAATATTTTACGTTGAATAGCAATATTTTACTCTTTTAATGAGTTCAAGCCATCTTTTTCTCATTTGATGCACTAATTTTTTTATACATATTCAAGAACAACATAAATCCTTCACATGGTTAATTTTCTTTTTGTGTCTTAAAGTACACATAGAATTTTGGTTCACTAGCTTCTATTCTCGAATGTTGCGAAATAGTTGATCGTTGAGTTGTATCATGAGACACTACAGGAAAACTGTTAATCTGTGACGGATTTTTGTAACAGTTTTTTTCGTCACAAAAGATTGTGACGGAAGTGGGACGAAACTGTGACGGATTTGTGACGAAAATGAAAAACGTATCAAAATCGTCACAAATTTGTGACGGAAAACTTCTGTCGTAAAAGCGTCACAAATTTGCGACGGAGTTGTGACTATTTTAAAGAACGTCACACTTTTTGCGACGGTAAAATATTCGTAACTAATTTGCGACTCTTATGTGACTCATTTGTGACGCTTTTCTGGGTTCAAGTAGCGTCACAAAAGAGTCACAAAAACGTAATATATTTGTGACTCTTTTGCTACTGATTAGCTACGCTCAGTTGAATTTTGGTGTTTCAAATGTGTATTCAAGTACTATGATTATATACAAACATATATTATTCATGTGTGGACTAAAAATTTTACATCTAATTTTTAAATCTTCTATTTCCAAAAAAAAATTATAATGTTCATATCAATCATATAAGCGTTATATAAAGTATAAGTGTTATTACTTTGTAATCTTTGTAAATTTTTATTTTTTGAGAAATAGACGTTTGAAGTTCAAATTACCTAAATATAATCATTCAAATGGTAATAAGATCATAGAAAACTTATTTTAAACCCATAAACTTACCAAAATTACATTGAAATGTTTAGGGTTAAGGGTTTCAAGTTGTGTATACATTTAGCGTCACAAATTCGTAACTAATTTGCGTTTGTAATAAACGTTGGTATTCGAAAACCAATTTTATAATAAACGTAGTGTGTCTAATATATTCCAAGTATTTTTAATGTTAAATGGATTAAAATTATAAATTTGAATGTTAATGTGTTATTAATTTTTTGGATTAAAATGATAAATTATAAATTTAAATGTTAATGTAGTATTAATACAATTCCGTGGCACCATATTTCGATTTAGTACACTAGCCTAGTGGCAACCATCCCTATTGTAAGAGAGACATGTCAGTGGTTCGAATCTACCCAGTTGATTCGGGTAATTTTTTCCGAGAATTAAATTTCGTCACAAAAGCGTCACAAAAGCGTTATAAATTCATTCTGATTGGTTGTTTAGGGTATAGGGTTTCGCTTGGCGTCACAAAACTGTTACAAATTTGTGACACTTTTGTGACGGATTAGCTACGCCCAGTACATTTTGGTATTTTAAATATGAATTCAAGAACTAGGGGATTAAGTAGAAGTATAATAGTCACGAGTGGATTAATAATTTGACATCTAAGTGTTTAAATCTTCTAATTTGTAAAAAAAAAATTGTTCATACTAATCACATAAGTGTTATTACAAAGTACTTAGTATAACTTTGGAAACTTTTCCAAAAAACAAATTTTTGTATATATAAATTTTATAAGTACAATTTACCTAAATATAATCATCTAAATGCCTCATACTTGATAGAAAACAAAATTTAAACCCATTAACTAACCAATTTCTCATTTAAATGTTTAGGGTTTAGGGTTTCAAATTTGGTATATACTGAGCGTCACAAATTCGTAACAAATGTGAGACTCTTTTGTGACGAAATTGTGACACTTAAATTTGGGTTTTAAAAAAATTGGGCCAAAAAGAGGGAAAATTTGGCCGCCATTTTTCCCTCTTATTTTGGTTACGACGCTTTAGCGATGCTAACGTCGTTTAATAAAAACAAAAAGTCTTGCTTTTTTCTTTCATTTTTTCAGAACCCTAATTCCTCTCTCTCCTCTCTCTCTCTCTCGTGCGGCGAAACTCTATTTCACTTCGATTCACACTCGCCGAATCTCTATCTTACTTCGATTCACTCTTCTCCTTTGTCTTTTCATTAATCTTCTTCTTCCTTTCGGATAAGAACCCTCGATTTCCTCTTTGATTTCTCATTCTGAGGAACCAAATTTCTTGATTTGTACAGTGGAAATCCTTCTTTTTCTTTCTCTCTTCCTGTAAACGAAACTCTCCATCAAAATGAATCACACGGCGGTGGTGCTGTAGCCAACCGGGTTTCCTCTGCCGCTATCGGTGGTGGAACCGAGTCCAGAGTTGCTCGAGCGAGAAGCAAAATTGGCCCTGTCACTCCTGGACTCAACGGGAAAATAGGCGACGGAATCGGAAAATGTACTCGGCCTTTATGGGTTTTCTTCTCTAAAGTTAGAGTTTTGTTGAGGTATTCCTTCAAAGATCTCACTTTTCTGGGTTTTTTACATCAAATCTTTGAATCTCCACAGTATTTTGCTAGTACATGATGAAAGATGACATTCTTTTGGTCATACATGTTTATTTACCCTTACGGGCGTCACATTTTAGGACTTAGTCAAATATGTTACCCTTTTCTGTGTGTTTTGCTAAACGTAGCTTAATTTCTGGTGGTGGCAGAGGAGCTCCAGTCGACAAAGAAGTTGATGTCGCTCAATACTTCTGCACTCACTCTTTCCTCTACCACCAGAAAGACATGCTCTCTCCGATCGTGTCCGTATGGACGCCTACTTCAACGCCGTCTTCGAGAACAAACATCACTTCTCCGGCAAGGTAAATCTTGGATCTGGAACCACTTTCTTCCTTATTAGTCTCTCGTGCTCTTGTTAAAGCTAATAATCTTGAACATATTATTGAAGTCATTCAAGGCTCTGTTGAAGATATCTCATTGCTAGAGAAAGGTAATGTTTGATGCTTAAGAGAATATTAAAGTCCTTTGTTTGAATATGTTTATTAAAACAGAGCAATTTGGTTTAGTGTGCTTAGAACATGTTTCTTCTTGTAATTTGGTTGTATGAACATTTAAGCTAATGTCTCTGCTACATATTCTGTTTTAATGTGCAGTTGATGTAATTATCTCGGAGTGGATGGGATACTTCCTTCTCCGGGGGTCTATGTTTGATTCTGTGATATGGGCTCGTGACCGATGGTTAAAGTTGACCGGTGTCATGTAAGTCTTGGTTTCTGTTATTTGAAAGATGCATGATAGTTACTTAATTAGCTTATGGCACTTTATCTCAAGCATAAGTTGTGAGGTCATGTTGCTAACATTAGAAACAAGCGGGTAAAGATTTTGTTTTGATGTTGGTACTGTGTGTAACGAATAAGCTTTGAATCGAATAGGTATCCAAGTCATGCTCGGATGTGGTTTGCACCAATCAAATCGAATATGGCAGATCGGAAGAAGAATGATTTTGATGGCGCAATGGCGGATTGGCATAACTTTTCAGATGAGATCAAAAGTTACTACGGGGTTGGCATAAACCTTTTGTTGTTGAACAAGAAAAGTACTACATACAGGTAACCTTTTGAAATCCTTTTTACTGCAAATTGAATATACCAAGTAAGATAAGAAGAATTGTTTGAAGGACTAGCTGACTGATGAACAATTTGACCTACAAATCCTTTTCTTTGTTGTTTGGTAGAAACTGTAATTTGTCACTGATAAACTCTTGTTTTGCGCAGACCACTATGTGGAATGACTTGAATCCATAACAAATCATAGGAACACCTACAATTGTCAAAGAGATGGATTGTTTGAGAGACACGGTCAGTGAGATTGAAGAAGTCAGATCGAATGTAATGTCAGTCATCAGTGGGCAGAACACAAGGCTGTGTGGTTTTGGTGGATGGTTTGATGTTCAGTTCCGGGTTAGTTCATACATACAGATTCTTGTGTTGCATCATGTCGTGTTAATGAGCAGAACCAATGGAAATACAATTTATTTTCTGTTCGAGTGCTTTAGTTTATTTTGGATTAGTTTGATTTGAAAACAATGTCAACTTTACTTTGTTTTGTGAACTTTGTTTTGTTTTTAGATTCATGTTTGAATGCCTTTATGTTTATTTTGGATTAATGTTTCAATTAGCTTCCATTTCTGTTTATTTTTGTACAATTTCAATTCTCAAATCCGGTTCAAAAACAAAATATTGTAAATATACAAATTAGAGACACTTTTGTGACGAATTAAGAACAATAGAATCTTTGAAAAGCGTCACAAATTCGTCGCAATTATAAGGTTGAGTTAGGCTGAAGTTATTGATATGCTCAAATTATCCCTAGAGCTATACTCTCTTAAATTAAGAGGTTAATTGCAGTATGTAGGGTTATCGATCCACAGGAAATCAGATTGCACAATAGAATTAAACTTTCGGACTAAGCTAAGCAGAAAAGATGTAAATAAAGTAGCAGAAATCAGTAAATCAGGATGATGGTAAAGCTTTAAATCAATAAAAGAGAAACGCTAAGCTTTAGGGAATTCGCAGGAAGAAATCCAAGTTGCAGAATAAGATTACTATTGGGACTGATGAAGTGCAAATTCTAGAACTCGAAACACTGTTGTAAAGTAAATCAACTGTCGTTGCAAATATTATCTATGTTTAAACCCTAGACAACCAACTGTCGTTGCGAAATCAGATTGATCTAAACAAGCATTTAAATTTAGGTTCGATTTGTTCACAAAGATCCAAAGCCAACTGTCGTTGCGAATCAGATCTTTGCTCACCTATGATTCTGTTTCAGGAAATTCAATAATGATGTCTCATCTATTAAACAACCTAGGATATCTAATTCAGGCCTAAATCAGAATTCAAAGCAATCAAAGTGAAGAATATAAATATGAATGCAAAATCCCATAAGTAATCAAACTCTAAAACTCTTCATTAAACCATTGAAAATCCCTAAAACCTAACTAGGGAATTACTCAGACATAGACATGAATAATAAATCCCTAGTATAAAAATCTCTAAATAAAATAAAAGCATAGCCTAAACAATGGCTGAAAACACACATATATATAGGTTACAAAAACGTCATGGGCCCAATTGCAAACATCTGGGCTTTTTGGCGCGAAAAGGAAATCTTCTAAAACTTGGAATCTGGGCTGGTCCGATGGTCGTGTCGATCGACACGATTAATTATGTCGATCGACGCTTGCAAAATATTGATGTCGAGCGACACCAACAACCTAGTCGCTCGACACGAATCTGAATTCTTCAATCCGAACTTGCCACTTTGACTGCTGATTCCGTTAAGCTCCAAAATGCTCCAGTAAACACCAATTGAGTCCAATTCGTCCTTGTACCTAATATAAAACACAAAAGACTCCAAAATACCAAAAGACTCGATAAAACGGACATATATCATGGTATAAAAACGGGTAAAAACCATGATATATCAACTCCCCCAGACTTAGCCTTTTGCTTGTCCCTAAGCAAAACAGTGTAATCACTCCTTTAGGAACCACATACCTTTGCAAAGTCATCCGGTGATACTTCGATGTTTCCCTAGAAGCTTAGCAGTCCTCCAGATTGAATCCAAACCCCTTAGAAAATCTCAGACATTCAGTCGCAGACCCCTTTCATTTATTAAGTGCGGTCTTATCGAGGGAATATCGATCGCTGGACCTTCTAGATTCTTTCACTTCCTTGAACACTTTCCTGCGCTTCTCCCTCTCTCTTCCCTCTGAAACTGTATCCAATTAAAGATATCATAGAGATGCAATGCCTTTTTGTTGAATAATTTTTGTGATGGCGGGTACCTCAGCAGAGGGTCCTTTACCACCAGAGCTTGAGGCTCCACTTTCTGTTGTTGATTTTATTCTGGCATTTTTGAATTCGGGCTTGCACTTTTCTGCTTGAACTACACTTTACTATAGACTTTTTTATTTCCTTGGCATCTCTATGATCACTAGATCAGCGCTCACTACTATTGCTTTATGGTGGAAACAGGGTCATGAGGCTTTTTCTTTTTTCGATCTAGGACAGTTGAATTCGTCATTCGGGAAGAAGTTTGAAGAGCAGTCCGTGCTCGCTTTCAAGTGTTTGGAAGCTGAATCAAGTCTTGCGATAACCAACGCCCTTGACAAGAGATTAAAGATTCATTAGGGCGGGGTCTTTGACATCCTTTCTGGCGTTCTCCAGAAATCTGAACTCGCTCCGTTAAACCGATCCACTTCCAGTTACCCACCTCAGTAAAACCAGCCAACTTGCATTGGAAATGGTCCTTGAGTGCTGTTCAAAGCAAGTCTAAAGGAGGTTTTGACTCAAAATTTTTTTAAAATTAAACGAAAAACTCAAAAGAAAACACAAGTGTTAGCAACTGCCTCCCCCAGAATTAAACAACACTGTCCCCAGTGTTATTCAGCCTAAGATAAGCGAAACAAGATAATCAGGAATTGAAACGAATGAAAATCGAAAGAGAACGTGTTACCAGGAGGTCGTGTCGAGAGACACGACCGTAGTGTCGATCGACACTAATGATTTGGTCGCGTCGAGCGACTTGGTGGTCCTGTCGATCGACACGTGAAGTTCCTTGGTGTCGAGCGACACTGATGTCTCCGTCACTCGACACAGTGGTCTGTCGTCAATTCTCCTTTGCATTCAAACGCTTTTTCTCCTGAAAATCAACACAAAAACGAAAACCAAACATAAAATTGAAAAAGAAAAAAAAATCTAAGTAGATAGTTAGTAGACTCACAAGTGGGTTGCCTCCCACTAAGCGCTTGTTTTAAGTCTTTAGCTTGACGTTGTTAGTATTCAGGCGTCAGGTGGATCTGCAAGGAGATTGGTATCTCCTCTATCCGGTAGAACACTCGCAGCTCCGCTCTTCTTAGGACTCCTCTTTCCAGCTCCCCCAGACTTATCAGAAACTATCCCAGGGAAAAGTTTCTTTGTATTCTCCAGCATTTGTCGAAGGGCTTCCTCTCCATTCTCCTCCAAGTCTGAAGGGATAATGATCCTTAACTTGGAAAATGCTTTGAAAGCTTTCTTCTGTCTCCTATGTCCTTCGTTCTCCTCTTTGCACTTCTTAGAAATTCCTGCAAATTCATCAGAAGAAAAACCAAGCATACTACGAGAAACTCGTTGCTTGCATGAGCGCGTAACAGCTTTTTCAACTATTAAATCTGGATGAAAAGACTTGGAATTAAGAACAGGAAGTGCGTACCTTTGTTCAATGGGAGGCTTGGGGGTTGGGAGACTTGCAGGAGTTAGCCTTTTTCCTTTAGTGACCGTCCAGCAAGAGAAGTTATCCATGAGGACCGCTGGGTAGAAGACCTCTTTGTTGACCTTGGTGAAGGAGATTCTCTTATTCGGATAATCCAAGATCGCACCAATGGAAGTGAGGAAGGACCCACCGAGAACCATTGGCTTAGTGGTCTCGATGATGTGGAAATCAGCAGGCACGAGACAGTCTCCTATTCGAATCTTCAAGTCAGGAATGAAACCTACGGCAGCTACCGAAGAGGAATTTACCAGACCAACTAGAGCATTTGAAGGTTGAATGCTTGAGATCCCTAGCTGCTTCACAACATCATGTGAGATGAAATTCACATTCGCTCCAGTGTCTAGAAGAGTACCTTCTAATTCCTTTCCATTAATCGAACAAGGAACTATGAATTGCCAAGGACTCTCCTGCTTGGTTAACTCTCTCAAGACCGGCTGCTCGACTGTTCTCGACTCTTTCTCACTGTTCTGAACACTAGCTGACTTGCAAGGCTTCACAGAGGCTCGGGGGAATGGAAGAGGAGGCTTGTAAATGCGTTTGACGGTGCAAACGGAGGCTTTCGCAGAATCTGGTCGAATCTGGGACTGGTATCGAGCGATGCTGGCAGCGTGTCGCTCGACACTCGAAGTTTCCTCGCGTCGATCAACACGATAGTCTACATCGATCGACATGCTCTGCTCCATCGTGTCGATCGACACGATAGGTGTGTCGATCGACAGAGATACCCCTGTTCCAAAAATCTGAGCTTTTTCTTCTTCCGTAAAGTGATCGATTCGCCTCGGAGCTCGTTTCTTCTCTGTTCCAGACCTTAAACTGAGCATATTGGAGTGATGCCTTTTCACTGATTCACTCGTCTGAGCAACTTGCGTGTCCAGCTACTTCACATGAATGTTCAAAGAATCGATCTTCCCATTCAAATCCTTGTAGATAGAATCCAGCTTACCATTCAAATCCACCATCATCTTTTGCTGTCCTTCCAGCATTTGCTCAACCATGGACTCCATCTTACTCTCTGCAGATGGCGGTGGAGGCTTCTGATAAGAAGAGGATCCGTA
This sequence comes from Draba incana, assembly GCA_963576765.1. Classification (NCBI taxonomy): domain Eukaryota; kingdom Viridiplantae; phylum Streptophyta; class Magnoliopsida; order Brassicales; family Brassicaceae; genus Draba; species Draba incana. The sequence continues at coordinate 2,813,469 of OY755217.1, read as the reverse complement.
GTCTCTTGTGTAGCTGCTATGAAAAGGCTTCTGGTATGACAAATTGTAGCCCTGCTGATTACCAAATCTCTGATATCCAGATCCAGTGACGTAGTTTACATCTTCAGGTTCAAACGTCTCAACTTCCTTAGCGAACTGAACCGTCTTCTTTCCAGCAAGGAGATCATGCATCGAATCCAGCTTCTTTGTCACCTCTGCAAACTGATTACCACTGACGTTCTGACCCTGACTCCTCTTAAAATCAACACTCTTGGTGTTGTTGCTGCTAGCTAAGTTCTCAACGAGTCTCAGGGCTGTCTCTTGAGAATTCGTGTTGAAATTCCCGTTACTCGCAGCGTCTAACGTGGTAGCATATATAGTGGCAATCCCTCTGTAGAAAATGCTTAGCAGCTGAATATCCGTGAAGCCGTGATGAGGGCAGTCTCTTTGGTATCCTTTGAATCTATGCCACGCAGCCTTGAATGCCTCGAAATCACCTTGTCTGAATGTAGCAATCTTCGCTCTGAGATCTTCGGATTTTGCATCATCGAAGAAATTGCTTAAGAAAGCATTCTTCGTATCCTCCCAGTTAGTTAGCGAGCCTGGAGGTAGCATCCTCAACCAATGCTTTGCTTCCCCATGTAGAGAGTATGGGAAAAGCTTGCAGAATAAATAATCTTCAGAGACTCCATTGGCTTTGATGGCAGATGCCAAGTCTTCAATTCGCTCTATGTGGTCCATAGGATTCTCATGTAGAAGACCGCATAACGGGTCTTGGGCTACTAAGGAGAAGTACGCAGGCTTGAGCTCGAAATCGTTCCTTTGGAACGGAGGTGGAAGAATGGCAGACCTATTAGCGTAGAACTGCTCAGGTCAGTTGAAATTCGCAAGCGTACATCTTGGAGCAGCAATCACGTCGTTTCTCAGCCCAGCTGGCTGGTTCTGTACCGCATGTCGAGCGACCTGATCTGCGTGTCGCTCGACACGTAAATTCCCTTCAGGTCGATCGACGAGTGCTTGTTGTCGAGCGACACGACGCTCTTGAACGCGTCGAGCGATTTTCTCCTCGTGTCGCTCGACACGAGCTTGTTCCTCTAAAGCTAGTCGCTCTACCTCTTCGCGACGAGCGATCTCACGTTCCTCTGCCACAGCAGGATCCTCGATGACGTTTCTATTGTCGTCGATCCTCTCTCCATCCTCGTTGTATCTCAATCCTGCCGGATCACGCAGGATTCCATCTTCGTCTGGTTTTAGAATGATTCTTCCTTGAGCAACCATTGTCGCTGCTCTTCTATTCTCACACTCTAGACGTGCAAGTTCCTGAAGACCGTATCCAACTAGCTCCTTGTCTTTGCAGCTCCTTGTATCAGGCATACACCTGAAACTCAAAACAAAAAGAAACGAAAGAACTAATTAGTAAAGTAAAAAAAAAAAAAAAAAAAACTTAGACAAAATCTTAGTAATAGAAATCTAATGGCGTGATTCCCCGGCAACGGCGCCAAAATTTGATATGCTCAAATTATCCCTAGAGCTAGACTCTCTCAAATTAAGAGGTCAATTGCAGTATGTAGGGTTATCGATCCACAGGGAATCAGATTGCACAATAGAATTAAACTTTCGGACTAAGCTAAGCAGAAGAGATGTAAATAAAGTAGCAGAAATCAGTAAATCAGGATGATGGTAAAGCTTTAAATCAATAAAAGAGAAACGCTAAGCTTTAGGGAATTCGCAGGAAGAAATCCAAGTTACAGAATAAGATTACTATTGGGAATGATGAAGTGCAAATTCTAGAACTCGAAACACTGTTGTAAAGTAAATCAACTGTCGTTGCAAATACTATCTATGTTTAAACCCTAGACAACCAACTGCCGTTGCGAAATCAGATTGATCTAAACAAGCATTTAAATTTAGGTTCGATTTGTTCACAAAGATCCAAAGCTAACTGTCGTTGCGAATCAGATCTTTGCTCACCTATGATTCTGTTTCAGGAAATTCAATAATGATGTCTCATCTATTAAACAACCTAGGATATCTAATTCATGCCTAAATCAGAATTCAAAGCAATCAAAGTGAAGAATATAAATATGAATGCAAAATCCCATAAGTAATCAAACTCTAAAACTCTTCATTAAACCATTGAAAATCCCTAAAACCTAACTAGGGAATTACTCAGACATAGACATGAATAATAAATTCCTAGTATAAAAATCTCTAAATAAAATAAAAGCATAGCCTAAACAATGGCTGAAAACATATATATATATATAGGTTACAAAAACGTCATGGGCCCAATTGCAAACATCTGGGCTTTTTGGCGCGAAAAGGAAATCTTCTAAAACTTGGAATCTGGGCTGGTCCGATGGTCGTGTCGATCGACACGATTAATTATGTCGATCGACGCTTGCAAAATATTGATGTCGAGCGACACCAACAACCTAGTCGCTCGACACGAATCTGAATTCTTCAATCCGAACTTGCCACTTTGACTGCTGATTCCGTTAAGCTCCAAAATGCTCCAGTAAACACCAATTGAGTCCAATTTGTCCTTGTACCTAATATAAAACACAAAAGACTCCAAAATACCAAAAGACTCGATAAAACAGACATATATCATGGTATAAAAACGGGTAAAAACCACCCAACGGACATATGTTGGGTAAAGGGATGTGACAATCAGGATTCGTAATATCCCAGCCCATCACTACAAACTGGAAACCATGGATTGTATTGCTTCGAAGATCGGGAAAGTAAAGATGATTGCATATAATCCGGAAGCCTCTAAAAAAATAGTGTATGTTCGAGTTCTGGTAAAAATTCACATTGATACTCCTTTCAGAAAATCGAAGGTGATCATCTTTCCAAGAGATGGTCCCATAACCATTGAATTCGAGTATGAAAAACTACAAAAACGCTGCTTCCACTGCTTCCGTCTCTCTCATGAACAACCGCGATGTCCTCTGCTTAGGAATTCTTCCCAGAAACCTAAAGAAAATGACATATCTCATGTGGCTATAACAAGCAATCCCAAACCAGATGAGCATCAAGCGAAGGAGAACCTTTTGTCTCTGCCAGGACCACCTGGATTCCCCCCGATCCAGTCAGGTTTTACCAATGAGATGAGGAATATAGCTTTACAATATGTATCTCATGCCGATCCTTCTGAGCGTCAAGCTAGAATCATGCGTGTCCAACAATCTCTGGTGGAAGATTCAGCGGAGTCCAGGCCCCACCTATGTAAGGTTACAACGGATTTAAACAAAGGCAAAGGTCTAGTCTTTGGGTTTGAAGACACTAGCTTAAGGACTAGGATGGACAGGTCCCAGCTCCTCTGAACCGACTCCTAATCCAGGAAAATTATACGATGTGGATGTCGCATCTTCGTTAAGCTCCTCCTCCAGGATTGTAGGAAGAAGTTCGATGGATTTTCATATCGGTTTTTCTTCTCGAGAACCACCCCCTGGATCCTCTTACTCCGAGAAAAAAGAGCGTCGTCGTCCTCCAGCTTGGAAAAGAAAACTACGTCAACCCCTTGTAGCTACGGTTTCACCGGCTCCAGAGGTTGTTGTCCCCTTAAGTTCCCCGAATTTCAGCAAACGCAAAGCGGGAGAAAATCTTACCGCCTCAGTTTCCAAATCCCCCAAAACACTAAACAACTCAGTGGCTTCCGTTTTGAAGCCGCTGCCACCCCAATAAGCATTTTGAGTTGGAACTGTCAAGGTGCAGGAAGCACTGAGACGGTTCAGCGGATTTGGGGAACGCGTGGAAAGTATTTCCCGGATTTTTTGTTCTTGATGGAAACTAAACAAAAGTTCTCTTATATTTCTAAATTGTCTACAAGTTTGGGTTAAGATGAAGTTGTTATGGTAGAGCCTTTGGGGCTTAGTGGAGGTGTTGCAGTAATGTGGAAGAGTAGCTATGATGTGGAAGTGATTTCTTAAAATCGAAGAATAATTGATTTGAAAGTCATAATGGGTTCTCTTCAATTTTTCTTGTCGTGTGTCTACGAGGATCCAGTTCGGTCTAGAAGGCAGGAAGTGTGGAACCAGCTTGAGATCCTGGGTTTGATTAGAGATGACCCTTGGCTCCTACCGGAGATTTCAATGAACTAATGTCTAATGAAGAGAAATTAGGAGGAGTTACTCGAAGTGAAGCATCTTTCTGGGGCTTTAGGAGTATGGCGCTAAATTGTAAGCTCAGGGAGATAAGGAGTTGCGGCAATTCGTTTTCGTGGGTAGCTTGAAGGGAAGAAGGATGGATCCAGTGCCGCCTTGATCGAAGTTTCGGGAATGAAAGTTGGTTCCGATTGTTCCCAAGAATAAATGTCGAGTACATGAACTTATGGGCTTCAGACCATAGACCCATAAGAACATGTTTGCCTTAGAGAGAGAAGAACCAGGTCGGGGACGTTTCTATTTTGATAAGAGGATGGTAAAGAAGGAGGGCTTTGAAGCAGTGATTCAGCGTGGCTGGGAAACAGAGAATAATGAATCTACTTCAGTGATTGATCGGATTGCACAATGTCGAAAGGAAATTGCTCGCTGGAAAAAGACTTCGGATATCAATTCCCGTGATAAAATCATTAGACTTCATGCAACTTTGGAGAAGGAATTAACAAAGTTACGGCTGGATCACCGTCGAATTCAAAACCTAAAGCAAGAACTAGCACTTGCATACAGAGAAGAGGAAGTTTTTTGGAGACAAAAAAGTAGAGAACAATGGCTGAAAGCTGGTGATGTGAATACATCGTTCTTTCACAATTGTATCAAAGGGAAGAGAATACAGAATAAAATCTTGATGCTCCTAGACAATAAAAACTGTGAGAATTTCTCTGAAGGTTCCAAAGGGAATATTGCAGTAGAATATTTCCGTGAACTATTCTCTAGTTCAAACCCCTTTGATTTGGAATCTCTGTTTGACGGTTTTGAAGGACGAGTTTCGGCTCATATTAATTCAGCGCTTATTTCTCCAGTTTCAATGGAGGAGATCAAGAGGGTAGCCTTTGCTATTAAAGGCAGTAGTGCACCGGGTGAAGATGGGCTAACAGGGGTGTTTTATCAAAAATATTGGTCTATCGTTGGCCCGACTCTCTCCAAGGAAATCCAGAGCTTCTTTGAAACGGTAATTCTTTCGACAGGTTGGATCATACCCAACTATGTTTATTACCAAAGGTCGTGAACCCAAATCAGATGAAAGACATGCGACCAATTAGTTTGTGCTCGGTTCAGTACAAGATTATTTCCAAGATACCCTGTGATCGCCTTAAACCCTTTCTTCCTGATATTATTTCTGAAACCTAGGGTGCTTTTGTATCAGGCCGCTTGATTTCGAATAATATTATTATCGCTCATGAGATGATCCATGGCCTAATGACCAATGAAAGAGTTTTAGATGGATACATGACGGTCAAAACGATATGTCAAAAGCATACGACCGCGTCGAATGGAACTTCTTAGAAACATTATTGGAAAAATTGGGTTTTGATAGAAGATGGATTAGTTGGAAAATGTCATGTGTAAGCTTTGTCTCGTATTCGGTTATCCTCAATGGTAGATCCCATGGTTTCATCAAACCGGAACGCGGAATCCGCCAAGGTGATCCCCTCTCTCCGTTTTTATTCATCTTGTGTGCGGAAGCACTTGTCCATTGCCTCAATAAAGCAGAAGCTTTAGGAAAGATCTCTGGAATTAGGTTATCAAGTTCGGGCCCCTCCGTTCATCATTTACTCTTTGCCGATGACATCCTACTTATGTGTAAAGCAACTACGGAAGAAGCCACAGAACTATCGAATTGTTTAAAGATTTATGGTTTAGCTTCCGGCCAAGAGATCAACAAAAACAAATCCTCAATTATTTTTGGTAAGAAAGTGGAGTTATCTTGTCAAGATGGTGTGAAACAAGCTCTGGGAATTGATAAATTAGGGGGAGAAGGGTCTTACCTTGGTCTCCCTGAGTGCCTTAACAGATCTAAGCGCAACCTTTTAAGTTTCATTCAGGAGAAACTCCAAGGCAGGTTAAACGGATGGTTCGCAAAATCTCTTTCTCATGGGGGGGAAAGAAGTGCTTTTAAAATCAATTGGATTGGCCCTTCCGGTTTACGCGATGTCTTGCTTTAAATTACCGAAAGGTGTGTGTCAGAAGTTAACAAGCGCGATGACAGAATTTTGGTGGAGTAACGGAGCAGATAGGAAAAAAAAGATTCCCTGGGTTTCTTGGCAGAAGTTATGCAAACCAAAAAAGATAGGTGGTTTGGGTTTTTGGGATATCTCGATGTTCAACCAAGCCCTCCTTAGAAAGAAAGCTTATAGACTTTTCTCTAACCCAAACTCATTGTTGGGTCAAATTCTCAAGCACCGGTACTTCATGAATTCTTCCATCTTGAATAGCGTTCTCGGAAAGCAACCGTCTTATTCTTGGAGAATCATCTTACATGGGAGAGACCTTTTAAAGCAGGGTTTAATTCATTCAATTGGGAATGGAGAGGACACAAAGGTTTGGCTTGATAACTGGATTCTTGATCAAGTCCCTAGAGCACCGCATTATCACCAAGATGAAATGGTGGAATTAACGCTTAAAGTCCGGGATCTAATAGAGCCACATACCGGTTTATGGAATGTGCACAAGGTGAATCAATTATTTGCAGCATATGATGTTCCCCGGGTGTTAAATACCAAGATCCATTTGGATCAAGAAGATGTGATGGAATGGAGTTTCAACAAAGATGGTACCTACTCGGCAAATAGTGGATACAAGTTCTTGGAGGTTAGTAAAAACCTAAGCTCTGTTCCATCCCAAGTTATTCCGCCAATTGAAAATACGCTTTGGAATAAAGTATGGCGAATGAAAACATCGTCAAAGATTAAACATTTCATTTGGAGAGCTTTATCGGGCGCACTAGGGGTTAAAGAACGCTTACGTTCCCGCGGTATACAAGTGGAGTTGGTGTACAGGTCGTGCTCCATGAACGTGCCTGAAACTATATGCCATGTTTTGTTTACTTGCCCGATGGCTAAGGATACATGGGAACGATCTAATCTACCTTTACCAGTTTCAGGTTTCTCGGCTAATTCAGTTTTCCTGAATGTTCACCACCTGATGGCGATATATAACAACCCTAACCATCCCTCGTTCTCTCGTCGCTGCTTTCCTTGGATACTTTGGTAGTTATGGAAAAGTTGCAATGCATTGGTTTTCGAGAACACGAGATATGATGGCCCGGCTATCTTGTCCAAAGCTTTGGATGATGCGAAAATTTGGTTTGAGCTTAATGCTCCAATCACATCCCATACCAACACTCGGGTTCCTCAAGCTCAGCATCAACGTCAATCTCTGGTGTGGCCTAAGCCTCCTTTAGATACAGTTAAATGCAGCATAGGTGCTATGTGGTGTCATGAGAGCAAACAAGGGGGTGTATCTTGGATCATTCGAGATTCTGATGGGAAGACTATGTTCCCGAGTCGGCGATCATATGCAAATCTATCTTCTCAATTGGAAGCAGAACTGTGGGGGCTAATTTGGGCTATAGAAGCTGCCGCGGACCTCCATGTTCGGCGAGTTATTTTTGAGGCACATTTCATGCAAGCGAAGGAAGCGTTACTCAATCCAATAATCGGGGAGCAATATCCCAACTTAACATCTCGCATCCGCAGCACCCTGCATCTTTTCGAGGTTGGGTCTCTCTCATATTCCCCGTTATGTTGCAACCATGTGGCCCAAGCTATTGCTATAAGTGTAGTAAATGAGGATCGCCGTCAGTCCTATATTGCAAAGGATGGCCCTCAATGGCTCAATCACATGATCACGGCGGAAGCTGGAGCAATCTAAGTGTTTGGAGCATAAACAAATCGCCTTAGCGTTTCAAGAGGAAGGTCGTCTTCTCTCTTTTTGTCCCTTATCCAAGTGTTTGATAAGAAGTTGATTTCTTGTTTGCCTGGTGGATTTTTTCCTTTTTTGTCTCTCTCCTTTCTTGGTCTTCTCTCTGTAGTTGGTACTCTGTTTTCTTTTCCATCTTATAGAAATAACTAGATTTTGACCCGCACTTTGTGCGGGAACATTCGTTTTATATGTTGTAAGCTAAAATTTTGGATTGTGTCTTATATAATATGTTCAAAGTGTGATATTTATTGTTTTAGTTTGTAAGTAGAATCGATTATTTTAAAAAAGTATGATTATCTTTTTTAGTTTGAAGGTAGAGAATAAGTATGTTAAGTACTAAATTTTATAATGAATAATCATTGTAGTTGGTATACATAAATTATAATATTTAGTTTTGTGCATGTACGTATGTCTGTCGTATCAATTATTTAGTTTTGTGCATGTACGTATGTCTGTTGTATTTACTTATGGAATAAGAATGAATTATAATATGGCAAACGTACTGAATTTCTATGTAATTAAACAAATCTAAATAAGTAAAAAAAAAAACCAAAACATAAATTGTAGGTGGAACCCCGAAGATTTTATCGAAAAAGCAAAACAATAATACTCGCCGAAGATTGATCAAACTCTTTAATCAAGTTCAGAAACTAATATGTTAAAAAAAAGAAAAAAAATATTAAAAAATGAAATACTTGTTGTAAGAGACGAATTTGAAAGAAGTTGAATAGATGAATATTCATACCTTCATCACACAACAATTGCGAGTCAATATTTTGGAAAACCTCTTTGAAAACAACGTTCATAGTCTTCTTCTGAGTCTTACTATCACTATCTACAATAAGAACTTTCAAACCTTTCTTAGAAGTCACTCTAGAAATAGCCACATATAGCTGACTATGCGAAAACACTGGCCGAGGCAAATACAACCCAACTTCTCTAAGAGACTGTCCTTGACTTTAGTTGATGGTTATCGCAAAGGCAACGGATAAAAATAGCTGTCTACGACGCAGTTTGAAAGGTAATCTTGTGTCTGAAGGAGTAATCAATAATCTAGATTCTCACCCGCACTATGTGCGGGAACATTCGTTATATATGTTGTAAACTAAACGTAGTTTTCGTATTGTACTGGAATATTAATATCAACTTAAAAATTTTAAATAAGGGGTTTAGCCAAGGAGTGTCAAAATGGGTAACTCGATCCGACCCAAACCCAGATGGATTTGAGATTTAATAGGGGTGACCCGGACCCATATGTTATATGAGTTGAATTTACATATCCAAATCTAAGAATATAAAACTTATTGGCTTAATGGGTTATATGAGTTACTCACATATAAAATTAAAATATAAGAATAAATTAATAGACAAATCAAACAATCCATATTATTATAAATCGGACCAACGTTTTCAACTTTTCAACTAACAAATTAAATTAAAATGTGTAGGTATCTTAAAATAAAATAAAATAAAAATCATAAATCTAATAAAATCAATAAAACAATAAAAGCAATAAACCATTGATTAGTTTTAAAAGATACTTCGATCTTAGTTGGATGATGATAAGAAGAAAACATATCTTTTAATTTTTTAAAAAACAATTGATAACCTTTTAAAGTAATTTACATTTATATTATTATTTTATTTTTGATAAATTTTGTGATAAATCAATCGGTAACTCATGATCCTAATGAGTTTATGTGCTAAATTCATAAACCCATTAGGGGTAACCCACCGAAGACTCATTTATTTATATGGGTAAAAAAATTAACCCATGAGTATTGATCCATTTTAACATACCTACATATAGGTTCATATGAGTTTATTTTTTTTGTTTAGACAAAGATTGAGTAGTTTCCAATAAAAATTTATTGTTTATGTTTCAATGTTTTCTATTATTTCAAATATATTTTATAAAATAGATTTGTTGATATAAATAATACTCATATTTATCACAATAAATATATTAAAAATTGAAAAATTTATGAATTTAGAAACTATTAGATGTTTGTATAATTTGCAATTATTTATTTCATGTGATCTAATTTTTCGATTAAATGAAAATACTTTTTTCCTAAGATTTTAGTCTATTAAATAATGTTTTTGGGTTAAATGAGAAACACGGCTACTTTCCCATTTTAAAAGTATTAGATGGATTTAACTTTCTCTATCCTCTCGGGAATATTCTGGGAGATGCACAACCGTTTTTCTGGGTTTTCTATATTTTGGCTATTTCATAGTTTTATTTTAAAGATGAACTGTTTGGCATGTTCTGCACGTTCTAGAACTGTAGATTTTTTTTTTGCAAACAACTTTCTACCTAATGTGTAGTTGACAAAAAAAACTTCATTTTTTAACTTTTGTTGTTCCTGTCAATTTTACACGCGCTGGTAACTTCTCAGAACCAAAAACCAATTTTATAAGCAATACAAAGTACACAACTTATTTATATTTATTTCTGTTTAATATAATTAAGATATGTATGCGTTAACCCGTCTAATACTTATTTTAAAGTGTATGTACATCTCTAAAACAATTCTTCAATAGCTTTTGCTTTCTGTGATACTTTTATAAAATCCCACACATGCTTCTAGTGATAGGATCCATGTATATTGTCTACAATCCATGTACTAAAACACCATCTTAATGTCATTTTGTACGAATATTTATAAACATAACAATTTACATACCGTGTCATTTTAAAAAATCAGCTTCTTTGTTAAATATTTTTTTATATGTATTATTAAATATAAATACGAAAATTAGAATATGGAAATCTCTTTGTTAAGGAAACCATAAATCTCGTGATTATTGGTAATAAAATATATAAGTTTTTAAATTTTCAAACGCATTAATTATAATATGAGTTTTTGGAAATATTTAAATAAATTATAAATACTAAAAAAGAAAAACAAAAATATTAAAGAAAATTAATGTTAAAATATATGAACAAAATTGAAATATTTTTTGTATGTTATAAATCATAGTGGATTGTCATAACTAGTTCTGGTCCGTTTACGGCCCATTAACACTTAGTCTTTAGGCCGGTTTAATGAATCCTAGTTGAATTAGGATTTTCCTTTTATGTACTTTTCTTTTCCCATTAGGAAAAGGAATTTTCCTTTTCTCTCTTGTAATAATCCTATATAAAGGATCTTATGATTAATGAATAAACACAATCTTCCCCATTCGTTCTCTTGATTCACAACACGTTATCAGCACGAGTTGCTCCCTAAACCCTAAAAACACAAAAAACGCGATTACTGTTCATCGTTACTATTCATCGTACTGTTCATCGCGTACTGTTCATCGCGCACTATTCATCGCGCACTGTTCATCGACGATTACTGTTCATCGACGATTACTGTTCATCCGGCGTTACTGTTCAAATCATAGTTCATACAGCCTTTAAGGTTACGGCGAACTAGAAGAAAGTTCATACAGCCTATCAACGGTTACGGCGAACTAGAAGACTCACGGAGGTTAAGGTAAACAATAAGAAACCCTAATCTAAAGAACCTAGATTCATGATAATCTTAGAAACCCTAATCTAAAGAACCTAGATTCATGATAATCTTAGAAACCCTAATCTAAATCATGCTTGTTATTGTTATTGCTTGCTTGATTGTGTTTATTGATTCATGATTCGTAATCACTTGAAACCCTAACTTGAAACCCTAACCTAATTCAATTAAAATCCAAACCGATTGCATGATCTGTACCCGTGTCGATCGACACTAGTTTTATGTCGATCGACACGTAAACTTCTGCCTGAATTTGTTGTTTGAATTAAACTGTGTCGATCGACACAAATCACCCGTCGATCGACAGTAAACACTCTGTCCAAATTTGGTTGCATATTTATTTGAACTCGTTTGTTTGTTTGCTTGTTTGGATTGATTCGTTGATTGATAAACATGAAACTGAAACTGATTGCATCATATAGACATAACATGCTTGATTAAAATCCGGTCATATCATCATACGGTTTAGAATTTGAATACTAGGCTTGCATCATGAGCATATAAAAACATTATGTTAGGTTGTTAAACATAAAAATCTGGTTTCATAAGCATCATGCATCCGTACCCGTTTATATAAGCACCCATGACCTATTTTGCATCATATGCATAAACTTTAAAATCTTATAGTTCTTAGAGAATAGGATGAATGTTTTCAGATGTCGAAAATCAACAATTTGGATTATGCTGCCCTCAATCTCTCTGGAGACAATTACTTACAGTGGGCGTTGGATACTAAGATAAATCTAAAGTCTAAAGGACTTGGCGAATGTATCATTGAGGATAATAATGAGAATGAAAGGAATCGATACAGAACGATATCGATCATTCGTCATCATCTTGTTGAGGGTCTCAAGGATCAATACCTAACCATTGAGAACCCTTTGGACCTTTGGAAAGAATTAAAGATAAGATATGACCACCATAGAACGGTGTTGTTACCAAAGGCCAATTATGATTGGAGGAATCTCAGGTTCCAGGACTTCAAGTCCGTGGAAGAATATAACTCGGCTATGTTCAGAATAGTTTCTCAATTGAGACTATGTGGTGAGAAGGTAACTGAGAAAGACATGTTGGAAAAGACCTTCTCCACCTTTCACACTAATAACGTGTTACTTCAACAGCAATACCGTGAAAGAGGTTTTGAGACATACTCAAAGCTTATAGCATGTCTATTACTAGCCGAGGAGAATAATACACTGCTAATGAGAAACAGTGAGATGAGACCTCCTGGATCAGCCCCACTTCCTGAAGCGAATGTGGCCACAGATGAAAAGAAAGAAATTAACCACGTCCAAAGTGATTATAGACATCGTGGTCGTGGACGTGGGGGTAGATGGCAAGGACGTGGCCGTGGCCATTTTAATCCATACGGCCGAGGTCAGGGCCGAGGCCACGGATTCCATAACGATCATTCTAACCGCGGGCGAGGACGAGGACGCGGATACCGAACTGACTATGATCGTAATAACCGTGGTATTACTTCTCAACCACGAGAATCAAACCCAAAATCAGTTTGCCATCGATGTGGAATGAGTAATCATTGGGCTAAGACATGTAGGACTCCCAAGCATCTGGTTGAACTCTATCAAGAGAGCCTTAAAGGGAAGAATCCAGAAACTCATATGATCCAGCATGATAATGAAGGAGATTTCGATCATGAGCAAGATGACTTGATGAATTTTGAAACCTCAGATATATTTAAGTGATTGATTTTGATTTTCTGTTTTGGTGTTTTGTGTTTTGCTTGTTTTACGTTTTACACTTTATACTTTGGTTTTGTGTTATTGCTTTCTATTAAACTTTATGGAATGAAAGAGTGTTATTTAAAAGTATCTATTGTTATCTCTTTTGAAGTATGAACGATATGGATGTGTTCATTGTGGATAGTGGATCAAGCCACTCGATATTAAGAGATAAGAGATACTTCATTGATCTTACACTTAAAAAGGCAAATGTAACCACAATTGCGGGTATAGCAAATTTAATTGAAGGCCACGGTCAAGCCCATATTTTATTACCTAAGGGCACGCATCTAGAAATTTCTAATGCGTTATATTCACCTAGTTCAAAGAGAAGTCTATTGAGCTTTAAAGACATTCGAATGAATGGTCTTCATGTTGAAACTAAGGACGAGAATAACAAAGAATTCCTTCAAATCTTTGAAACCGTCCATGGCTATAAGAAAGTCCTAGAGACTATACCTGCCATTTCTGTGGGCCTTTATTGTGCTAAGATCGGAATGATAGAAGCAAATGCTATGGTAAACAAAGAGTTTACTGAGAATTTCACTTTTTGGCATAACCGGCTTGGCCATCCCGGTGCTAACATGATGCGAAAGATATTAGCAAGTACTAATGGGCACACCTTGAAAGAAAGGAGAGTTATCCCAAAGAATCTCACGTGTGAAGCATGTTCACTAGGGAAACTCATTACTAGGCCATCACCAATCAAAGTAACTAAGGAAACGATAAATTTTCTGGAAAGAATTCAAGGAGACATATGCGGACCAATACACCCACCTTGTGGGACGTTTAGATATTTTATGGTCCTTATTGATGCATCCACGAGATGGTCACATGTCTGCCTATTATCAACTAGAAATGTGGCATTTGCAAGATTGCTTGCCCAGCTCATACGTTTAAGAGCACACTTTCCAGATTTTCCTTTAAAGACTATACGTCTTGACAATGCTGGTGAATTTACGTCCCAAGCGTTTAACGATTATTGTATGTCCATGGGGGTAAGTGTTGAATATTCTGTGGCACATGTACATACACAAAACGGTTTGGCTGAATCGTTTATTAAACGCATACAGTTGATTGCTAGACCGTTGCTAATGAGATCAAAACTCCCGGTCTCAGCTTGGGGACATGCAGTTTTACATGCAGCAGAGCTAATTCGTATCAGGCCATCTAGTGAACATAAATATTCCCCATCACAGTTAATAACGGGTCAAGAGCCAGACATATCCCATCTTAAAACATTCGGATGTTCCGTTTATGTGCCTATTGCACCACCACAGAGAACAAAGATGGGACCTCAAAGGAGGATGGGGATATATGTTGGATATGATTCTCCTACTATCATTAAGTACCTTGAGCCAACCACGGGTGATTTGTTTAAGGCCAGGTACGCAGATTGTCATTTTGACGAATCTGTCTATCCAACATTAGGAGGAGATAACAGACTGGTAAAGGAAATTATATGGAATCAAACGTCCTTAAAATGGCAAGATCCTCGGACTCAAGAATGTGAATTAGAAGTCCAAAAGATTATACATTTACAAAAGCTAGCTAATCAATTGCCAGATTCCTTTGCTGACCCGAAAAGAGTAACTAAGTCTTACATACCAGCTGTTAATGCACCGATTAGAATTGATGTTCAAGAGGGACACAATCAAGTTGCTACAGAATCTAAACCACACTCAAAACGTGGCCGGCCAATAGGTTCCAAAGATAAGAATCCTCGGAAAAGAAAGAAAGATGTTGAAATCGTGGTTGAGGAATCTGATGGAACCCCAGACATAACTGAACCGATAGTTCCAAGCAATGAGACTCGGGACGCCGAGTTTCATGGTTCTGACGTTCCTGAAAATAATGAGATCTCAATGAATTATGTTATGTCTGGAATACAATGGAATAGAAAGTGTGTGGAAATCGATGATATATTTGCTTTTAAGGTAGCACTTGAACTTATGGAGGATCTAGAACCCACGTCGATATATGAGTGCACTCAGAGTGAAAATTGGACTAAATGGAAAGAAGCTATAAACGTGGAGTTGAATTCTTTAAGGAAAAGGGATGTCTTTGGTCCAATAATTCGGACACCCTATGAGATTAAACCAGTTGGACATAAATGGGTCTTTGTGAGGAAAGGAAATGAACATGGTGAAATCGTGAGATATAAAGCACGGCTTGTTGCACAAGGATTCTCACAGAGACCAGGAATAGATTATGAGGAGACATACTCCCCTGTGGTGGATGCTACAACTTTTAGATTTTTGATAAGTCTGGCTATAAGAGAAAAGTTGGATATGCGGTTAATGGACGTTGTAACTGCATACTTATATGGTCCACTGGATAATGAGATTTATATGAGATTACCAGAGGGTATTGAGCTCAAAGATAAGAAAGGTTCTCGAGAACAACACTGCATAAGGCTGAACAAATCCCTTTATGGACTGAAGCAAAGTGGGCGTATGTGGTACAATAGATTGAGTGAGTACTTAGTCAAAGAAGGCTATAAGAATGATCCCATCAGTCCATGTATTTTTATAAAAAAGTTTGCAAACAAAGGGTTTGTTATCATAGCAGTTTACGTGGATGATTTGAACATCCTTGGAACCCCTGGTGAAATCGTCCAAACAGTTGAATGCCTCAAGAAAGAATTTGAGATGAAAGACCTAGGCAAAACTAAGTTCTGTTTGGGATTGCAACTTGAGTACATAAATGATGGAATCCTTGTGCATCAAATGGCATATACTGAAAAGGTACTCAAGCGTTTTAATATGGATCAATGTCACCCATTGTCCAGCCCAATGGTGGTGAGATCTCTTGATCTAGAAAAGGATCCGTTTGGTCCTAAGAGAGACTCTGAAGAAGTCCTTGGTCCCGAAGTGCCATATCTCAGTGCCATAGGAGCTTTAATTTATCTGGCAAGCCACACTAGGCCAGATATATGTTTTGCCGTGAATTTATTATCAAGATTTAGCTCATGTCCGACCCAAAGGCACTGGGACGGGATAAAACATATTCTTCGTTACCTACAAGGAACGAAAGACTTGGGTCTATTTTATACTAACCAATCTAAGGACGGTTTAGTTGGTTTTGCTGATGCAGGTTATCTTTCAGATCCTCATAATGCACGGTCCCAGACAGGTTATGTGTTTACTCATTGAGGAACTGCAATATCTTGGCGGTCAATGAAGCAGGCCATTGCAGCTACATCTTCTAATCATTCAGAGATATTGGCAATTCATGAGGCTAGTCGTGAGTGTGTTTGGTTAAGGCTGATGACCCAGCACATAAGAGTGGATTGTGGAATGGCCGAAGGTAAGCAGGAATCGACGGTCTTGTTCGAGGACAATGCAGCGTGTATAGCTCAACTTAAGGATGGATACATCAAAGGTGATAGGACGAAGCACATTCTGCCAAAATTCTTCTTCACATCCGATCTACAGAAAGATGGAGAAATTCAAGTGCAGCAAGTACGATCAAGTGAGAATTCAGCAGACCTATTCACCAAGTCACTTCCAACCTCAACGTTCAAGAAACTTACTTATCAGATTGGAATGCGTCGTTTGAAAGACTTGCAGTGAGGTTCAGAACAGGGGGAGTAATACGTGTTGTACTCTTTTTCCTTCACCGCGGTTTTGTCCCAAAATGGGTTTTACTTGGTAAGGTTTTAATGAGGCAACATCCAAAGCGTATTACAAGCCCATTAGAGTTATGACATCCAAGGGGGAGTGTTATAAATCATAGTGGATTGTCATAACTAGTTCTGGTCCGTTTACGGCCCATTAACACTTAGTCTTTAGGCCGGTTTAATGAATCCTAGTTGAATTAGGATTTTCCTTTTATGTACTTTCCTTTTCCCATTAGGAAAAGGAATTTTCCTTTTCTCTCTTGTAATAATCCTATATAAAGGATCTTATGATTAATGAATAAACACAATCTTCCCCATTCGTTCTCTTGATTCACAACATTGTATAACTAATAGGATTATTTCGTTCCATCATTTTTTTATCAAATTAAATTTTCACTAAAGTTTATTTCTATTATTCGATTTAATCGTGTGGTTTAGCCTTATAAATGAATTAAAACGAATTAAATTATT
This sequence comes from Draba incana, assembly GCA_963576765.1. Lineage (NCBI taxonomy): Eukaryota > Viridiplantae > Streptophyta > Magnoliopsida > Brassicales > Brassicaceae > Draba > Draba incana. Next base: position 2,796,260 of record OY755217.1, on the reverse strand, counting down.
AGTTTTGGAGGCCTATTATATTAGGATTCCTACTCTGACCGTTCTTCATCAAATTTGACATTCAAGAAAGGAGTAACGAAAATAAGACTCAATTAAATTCAAAATTCTTTTTAACAGACACGAAGTATTCAATAAGTAAAAGAAAAAGTTGCCGTTAGGATATAAAATTTGGTTTAGGGATCTTTGCCTCTCTCAAGTAAACAAAATTTCATCAACATCTCTCATCAGTATCTTGCAAGGCGAACTGATGCTGCTTAGGCACCACCTGATCCATACTTCTTACCGAACACAATCAGCTGCAATTTGTCGTAACCGGAAAGCACACCAGCACCTGCAACCGCACGCAGAATCAGTGACTTGGCTCCTTCGTTTTTAAGGATCTGAGCAAAGGCGTCCATCGAACTCTTGTACTTGACAGTTTCCGAACCCATCATCATCATTCTTCTGCGAACCGTGTCAATCGGGTAGGATGCAAGACCCGCACCGTTAGTAATGACCCATCCAAGGGCAAAGCTAGCAAAGAAACTGTCCTGAAATGACTCAAGAGAAACGACCACAACATGTCAAAACCAACCGGCGATAAATAAGAACACACAGATCATGAGAGAGAGAGAGAGAGAGAGAGAGAGAGAGAGAGAGAGAGAGAGAGAGAACACAACGAACCTGCAAGTCTCCGGTGAGAAGAACAGGCTTCACAGAGTCATAAAGTCCAAAGTATAGACCATGGTAGACAATGATACCAACGCAGGAGATGTTGAAACCACGATAAAGACCAACAATACCATCAGACTTGAGTGCCTTTCTGTAGACATCGACAAGACCATCGAACTGTATGCCACCACCTCCTTTCTTCGCAGCCTTGGCATCATTGGCCAGACGGGTACGGGCGTAGTCAAGGGAATACACAAATAGAAGGGAAGAAGTTACCAGCAAACCACTTCCAGTAGCCATCTCTGTCTTTCTTAAAGTTGAATAGCCTTTTGAAGTAATCTTTGAATGCAAAGTTCAAGGCCTAGCATGGAACAACAAAAAACAGGGGATTAGCAAAGAATTATTCTGTTTCAAACCACTAAAAACAAAGATAGTATGGAAACTCAACTAACCTGAGTGGGGAAGGAACGGATAACATTGGCGGTGTTTCCTCTCCATAGAGAACCAAACCCTTCATCCTTTACCGTCCTACCGAAACAGTCACCTTTGTGCCTCTCTGCATTCAGAATCACACTTTTGCCGAGTCTCCTCTTCAGTGAGTTTCTTAACACTCTACCTTCCAGCTTCACTCTCCTGATACAACAACAACAATCTACATCAGTTTTGATTCCTCAAAACCCATTACACAACTAAATAGATTGAGTCTCAAAACCAACAAAAACAAACTTAACCAAGACCTCACAGTCACAGTCACATTCACAAGTAAGTTGCTTCTCGACCTTAGTCCCAAACATTCCAATGTTACCTGCATTATTTCATTAACCCAAAAAAAGTGAGAATCTTTTAATTTCAGACAAAATTTATAATGATGTGTATGAAACAAAACCTATGATTATTTGCTTCCACGGTTTTTATCCATCAAAAGCTTTTGATTAGATCCACCATGCTTGAAATCAAACATGTTCATAAACACCCAAACACATCCAATCCCTTCTCTTGAAAAATGTCTTCTACAAATATCTTTCTCCATTAAAACTTAAGGAAGATACCAAAACTGTGACAAAAGAAAAAAATGAAAAAAGCATTGAACATATTTACCTTTTGGAATTCCGATCCAATGCTTATCGTCTACTCTTCCCGGCGATCACAAGAAAACATGATACCCAAAAACCCACCACCGCGACAACAACTATACCAACCTTTCTAACCACCGTCATCTCCCGTATCAACCCAATTCCGTTCACTCGATTCCGCCAGTAAAATCGAAATCCTCGCTGGTCGATTAGCTCTCTGGTTCGAATACGCACCACTCATCTCTTCCCTTTACTCCGATGGTTTAACTCTACCAAACATCGAAGAACTCACCGGAATCTCAAGCATCGAACAGAACCGTCTAATCGTCGGTGCTCAAGTCCTTGACTCAATCATTCAATTCCTCCACGAACCGGAGCTAATTTCCGCGTTCGACACCGACTATTATTCATTATAAAAGGTCCGATCTAATTCGCTAAGGATCTTGAGAGAAAGAGAGAATGAAATGCTCTCGTTGAAGAAGAAAGAAGAAGAAGAAGAAACCCTCGATGACCCAGATTTTTTTTAGGCAGAAAATTACATTTTTGCCATTAATGAAACGGGTCGGAACCGGGTCGCGCCCCAGGATCCGCGTTTTTTACCGAAATCCAGGTAAAAAAATGTCCGAAATTGATCTTAAAATTACGGAAATTGCCACTGAAAAATTCCAAAATTACCCATTTCAATTGAATTTCTATAGTTTAAAATTAATGGCAATTTCAGTAATAACTCGTAGGATTTTGGACATTGTACTAAAATGACTTCTCTTTTAATACTAGAGAGATGAAAGCGTTAAAAAAAAAGATTGTTAATTTTTTTCAATGACATTTATGGTGGAATTATGGACGGCAGCGAGCTGACCAACTATTGTTGTCTTTAATTGGCATTAAAAAGTTAAAACAGTGTACCAAACCCTTACTAAATTAGAGAAAAACCTTTGTGTTACGCTTTAATGCAAATAGTAATTGAGTATTAATTATTGTAGAACCATTTTTCATATATTTTCTGAAAAAATCTCAATATAATGTCAAACAAATCAAAATACACGAGATCTCTTGTACTCAAATACAATTGATGACAATAACAAAAAACATAAAGTTACTTTATTCAACCATTTAAAAATATCTAGTTACCTAATCCAGAATATTACCCTCACAAAGTCAAGGATCTGGAGGTTAATTTTTTAAAATTTTTTTTGTATCAATAATATGAAGAGAAAATAAGAAAAGCAGGCTTGTTGGTGTAGTCTAGGTGTGTGGAAAAAACAACACATAGACAACGTTTGATTGGTTCGATGTGGCCGTAATTTGTCACATCGTCTCTTCATGAGATGTGACAATGATGTGTTTTATCATATAACTTGCATAATACCTCTAGTTTTTATTTATCTAAATTTAGAAAAATTTATCTACATATTTGGTGATCAACATTTAACCAATGCAAAAAATCATAAGCCCAATCTTGATACGCCTAGATTCGATTCTTTACTCGAACAAATAAGTCATTTTATTTGGATTATTGATTTGTGTGTATTCTTAAACTTTAGTCCAAAGCTCCAAATGGTATAAAAGAGTGAAAAAAATGGAATTGCACCGATGGAAAAATTATTGAGTGAAACAAAGAAGTGAAAAACAAAATTTTGTTCTACTTGTTATTCTCTTATTTTGTAGAAGAATGTTTTTCCACCAATTTTATTCATTCTTTCAATTTTTGTTGGGGAACAAATAGAATAATTGTTTTTCACTTTTCAACTTACATGGTAAAATTTTAGAGGAATAGTTAATTCCACTATTTTTTGTTCAACCTAAATGATAACAATTTGGAGGAATACCCAATTCCACCAAGTTTTGTTTTTCTAAACATGCAACCATTTGCACCCCAAATACTTTAAACTATATTCACCTTTATAGATATGCGGAACTGGTCCCTAACTTTGATTTTGAACAAATATGTAGTAAAAAATTTATGTAAATTAAACCAAAGACCCGTCGGTAAGAAAAAGTAATGTTACACAAATTATCAAGCAGATGTCTAGTAGTTTTGGAAATGAATACCAACATTACTAGTTTAACTTACATTTAAAATACTGTATAATCAACAATTGATTCCGATTATAAAAAAATATTGGATTAAACTCAGAACTTTTACCGTTTATAAACAATGATGTTACATAGCTCAAAGGTGCAAAAACTTCGTATGGAAGTCCAGAGCCAAAGAATGCATTAATATATCGTACTCTTGGTGACCTCGAATATACTATAACAAGACACATTATTGGGTTTGATTTAACGAGCAAGAAATATTGGGTTTGATTTAAGATTAATATATGTTTGAGTGGAAAAAATAAGTACAGACTAAATTTGTCAACTCTGTAGTCCCCGCTATAGATGACACACTGATTGAGATCAATCGCAGACTTCTTGTCTCCTTAAATCTATAAGTAAACACATATCTTAAACCAAAAAAAAAGTAAACACATATCTATTTGATGTAAGAGCATGAATATCAATACGTTCTTAGAGTAAATATAAAATATAAAATTTTCAAAACACACTCTCTCTTTCTTTTACTCAACTTTATACCTTCTTTTTTATCGTTTTACTCAATTTTTATTAATTTTATATTTAAACACTCTCTCTTCTTTTCAAAAACACTCCAAAAGTTTTAAAATAAACAACTCTTTCTTCATTTTACTCAACTTTTATTAATTTTATATTTAAACACACCCATTATCTCTTCTCTTTACTCAAATTTTATTAATTTTATATTTCAATACACCCCACAAAAACACTCTCTTTCTTTCTTTTACTTAAATTTTAATAATTTTATATTTTAACAACACATTATATTTACTCTAACAACCCTCAATAATCATGCTCTAACATAGACTTTTTTGTACTGAAAAGTCTATTTCTGCTTGAATATATTTTTCTATTTCAATTGGTTTTTGGTGTTGTAGTTTTTATGTAAATTAATTTAGTTCAATCTGATATATTTTCGTTGGACATAATTATGTAGCAAAATTAATTATGTAGCAAAATTAATTTAAACATTTCAATTATGTAGCCTAAGGCTGCGAATGGTAACGATCCGCCCCGCCCCGCAGTGAACAATTCCAAAAATGTATACTTATATATGTGTATCTAACAAAAATCTATACTTATACATGTGTATATATATATTTTTGTTACTATTTATCCTGCACCGCACATGTTCCGCCCCGCACTGCACTGTCACCATTCGAAGCCAGGCTTCACTCTCAGTAGCACTATTACCACCCATTTATAGCAATTTAAAGCTTAGATTTTTACATTTTATAAAATGAATATATATATATATATATATATATATATAGGGAAAAACCCTTAAAAATACCCCAACTATTTTACATTTGGCAGAAAAATACATGAACTCTTAAGACTCCCTGAAAAATACACGATCTATTAAAAAGTGTTATATTAATACACGACCTATTAAAAAGTGTTATATTAATACACATACATTGAAAATCGAACAATTTTACACCTAATTTTTCCGAGCTTTCAAGTTGATCAATGGCGGATTTTGATTCCAAGTACTATATGTGGCGATCTATAGTTCTTTGAAAAGCTCTTAAAATTTCGAATCTAATGGTTCCGAGCTCACCGCATGATTCTAACTAAAACTAACTGAATTTGTCAATGAAGTTTCGGTTTTCAAATTTTAAAATTAAAATTCTCTGAATTATTAAGTGTATTTTGATAAATCGAAACCATATATGAACTTATGGAACCAACATTAACAAAGCCCGGTAGGTTTTATTTGATTCCGACATCAAGTATGATTATCTAATTATAATTTTTAATTAACTTATAAACTATGATTATCTAAAATTATAAACTAATAACTATTTAAAATTATGATTATCTTCATCAAGTATAGAGTTTTATACGTGATAAACAAATTATTAAATAATTCTAAAATTATGATTATCATGTTTTCAACTTCATCATTAATAACATAGTAGTTGCAATTTTTAGTTTTACATATACATAGTCACTTAGTTTTAGGGATTCAAGTGAAGATTATCCATGGGTCTTTTCACTTAGCTGAGCAAGTCTCGCCCCTTAACGATTCTATCTTTTGTTTTATTGTATTACATGTTCTAATTATCTCGCCGTCGAGGATGTCTCCGGTTGTAATCACTAGCTTCATGAGTTTCTAAATTAATATAAGCAGTTTGACCAAAAAAAAAAAACATATACATAGTCAAGTAGGTTATTAGCATCCACCTTATAATGATAACTAAGATTTATTAACTTATAGTAATTATGAATTTATTAAATTATAGTGGTTAGTAATTTATAGAGTATTAATTTATAAATGTTCTACTGTAATTTTGTAATTGATCAGGTATTTATAAGCCTGTTTACTAAAAGTTGGGGTAGGTTTAAGCACATTTTAAAGAGGAGGTATGAATTTTTGGAATGACATGAAGTGTAGGTACTAATAAGAGTGCAGGTAGGTTTAGGCACATTTTAAAGAGAAGATAGGAATTTTCCCAGTTACCCAGAGTGCAGGTAGGTTTAAGCCGTTTTCCCCAGAAAATGAAGAAGAAAAACACCATCCAAAAGATCCGTTACGCGCTCGGGTTCTCCAACTCGGGTCTGGGTTTCCGGGTCGTTGGTACTTTATTCGGAAACCGTCGTGGACACGTGTACTTCGCCGTACAAGATGACCCGACCCGTTTACCCGCGGTTTTGATCCAGTTACCGACTCCAACCAGCGTTCTCGTCAAAGAAATGGCTTCAGGGATCGTGAGGATCGCGCTCGAAACGGCGGCGTTTAAGACGGGTTCAAAAAAGCTTCTAGAAGAGTCTAAGTGGCGAACGTATTGTAACGGTAAGAAATGTGGTTACGCGGCGAGGAAAGAGTGTGGTGAGGCTGAGTGGAGAATTTTGAAGGCGGTGGGTCCCATTACGATGGGTGCCGGAGTTTTACCGGCGGCGACGGCGAAGGAAGTAGGAAGGAATGAAATGGTTGGGTCCGAGAAAGGTGAGTTGATGTATATGAGAGCCCGGTTCGAGCGGGTTATCGGGTCGAAAGATTCGGAGGCTTTTTATTTTTATATGATGAATCCTGATGTGTCAAGTGGTGGTCCTGAGCTTAGTGTGTATTTTCTAAGGGTTTAAGGGAAGAAAACAAAAATTAGTGTATGATTAAGATGGTAATGTTTGACCAACAGATTTAAGAATGTTTTTTGTTTTTGGGGGTTTTGGTTTAATCATGGGATATATGATAGTATATCTACTACGGAATTTGTTGTTTAGAAGCAAATGTTTTTTTCATGAAATCCATGTTTCTTTCTAAATGTATGCCAAATATTGGACTTGTCCTAATGCGAATGTGGTTTACTTTTACATTTTCTTGGAAATTACGGTCTTAATTGTTTGTAATTAAAAAAAAAAATTGTTTGGAGGTTCTCGTTTATTTTCAACAAAAACCGTATTAACCGTGTTTCTCATATCAAGAATGGTTGTATTTTTCTTTTGTCCATCTAATCTGAGCTTATACCACTATTAAGATGTTTTTTACAACAATGGCCAATCGATAGTATAAGGGACTCAAGAAAACCCATTATATTTAGTCGAAGGGGACAACATATATCAATTAGAGCCAAAAAGATAGACTAACAAGACCTCCACTAAATAAGGCATGTCTTTGACCATTTCGAATAACGGTTTTGAGCGATGAGTTGTGTTTTTCTATTCATTCTCATATTTTCTATATGTACTCTCCAAATAATTGATCATTTTGAATAACGCTTTGAGCGATGATTTGTGTTTTTCTATTCATTCTCATATCTTCTATACCTATTCTCCAAAAATTAAAGGAGTTTACTAAATTTGTCAGAGTTGCAACCTGAAAAGTGAAAGAAAGCCACGCTCTAGAAGATCATGATCTTGTGATGCAAAATTAACATTTTTCATATGATGTTCTTTCATACTGTTTGAGACCACGATCAAACACTTCATATTTGCTTTATCTTTATTAAGAATGCATGAGATGATAAGAAACTGTACATCAAAATTAATTTAGTTGTGGGAATTTTTCATAACCAAGCTCTTCCACAAGTGCGATAAAGTAAGAACCAAAAACCAAGAGGACTCTTCTCTGATTGTCGGAAGTGTGTCTAGGGCTGGCTTAAAATCCGTACCCGATACCCGAACCCCAATCCGACCCGAAAATTAGGGTATGGAACGGCTGATTTACAGAATTCTGGCTGACTTATGAGATAATGGCTGACTAACGAACACAAGTTACGGCTGAGTTATACAACGGCGGGCTGATTTGTGGAAATTGGCTGAGTTTTAGATAAGAGACGGCTGAGTTATGTTCGTAAGGTTGGCTGACTTATGAGAGGCAGTTACGGCTGACTTACGTAAATCAGTCGTAATTGGCTGGGTTAACAATAAGTTACGGCTGACTTATTATCGAAAGATTAATTACTAGAATAGCATTCATTTGACGGCTGATTTATTTGACAATACGGCTGACTTAATACTTCCTAGCCTAATTACGGCTGATTTATTAGCGAAAGATTAATTATTGAAATACTATTCACGTTGCAGCGGACTTACGTTATACTTGATGGCTGATTTATTAATGGCTGAGTTATGTGTTTGTTTGGCGGCTGACTTACCGATATTACATGTCATCAGTTCTGATTTTCCATGTCATCAGCTCTTATTTTCCATGTCATCAGCTCTTATTTTCCATGTCATCAGCTCTTACAAATCAGGGTTCTTCATCTACGACCTTCTTCTTATTCTTCTTCATCTACGTTTTTCATTATTTTCATTCATCAGAGATCTTATGGATCCGGTAATTATTGTTTCCGGTAACTGGGTTAAGAAACACAGATATGTATTCAAAGCCAACGGTAGAGGGTGTAGAGTTGTGCATATAGATGAGAAAACAACACTAGACGAACTTGCAAAGATAGTACTCGATGATTACGGATTGAAGGAATTGAGCCATCAGATTTAACTGAGCTACATGTTCTCAAATAAAGCTTTGAAAACAATGGCGCATGATACTCCACCAGTTTACCTCTCCAATACTCGACAGTTGCAAGTTTTTTTAAGCTTCAGAAAAATCAAACACTTACGTCTTTGTGTGGAGATTACGGAGAATGAAATTAGTCGGAATGACGGAGCGAGAGAGAATAATAAAAGTTTATTCACTTATAGCTCAGAAGTTGAATCTAGATCCGAAGATTACGGTGGGAGTTATGATGCTTTCAATTTGGAGGATGAAGTAGAAGGAGATGAAGTGGGCGAAGAAGATGAAGTAGGCGAAGAAAATAAAGTAGTCGAAGAAAATGAAGTAGGCGAACAAGACGAAGAAGATGATGAATTTGACAGCCGATTTGATATGTTCGACGACTCGGATGGTGAGTCATCTCAAGATGATAACTTTAGTTTATACGAAGACGAAGATTCACCGACACTACCTCCTAAGAAGAGACCGCATAACTTGTCGACGAGCGGATCCAAAGGGAATCTGGAGGTTCCAAGGTTAGATATGTCTTTCCTAAACCTCTCGGTAGGGCAACGATACGAGAGTAAAGCTGATTTGGAGAAACGACTGAAACTTCTTACGGTGAGGGATCGATTTGATTTTGATATAGACGTATCCGATTCGGATACACTCGTTGTTAAGTGTTGGGTTGGTGGATGTCTCTGGAGAGTTCGTGCTACTACACTAGGGGATCCCCCGACATTTTATGTTCGTATTTACGATTCGGATCATACATGTTTCGTAACTGAGTGTTCTGGTCGATCTCAAAAAGCAACAGCGGCTATTTTAGGAGAGTTGTACAAGGACTTTCTCGGCGACGTTGGTCCGTCAGTTCGACCTAGGAGTGTCGGAATATCTATCCAGAAGCAATTTGGTGTAAAGGTAATTATTAGTACGTTGCAGCTGATTTATAGTTATATTACAGCTGAGTTATATTATAAACTTAACGGCTGAGTTATTGAATCTCAACGGCTGAGTTATATTATAAACTTAACGGCTAAGTTATTTAAACTTAACGGTTGAGTTACTAGTACGTTTCGGCTGACTTATTGTTACGATGCGGCTGACTTATTTGTATCATTTTCCATGTGGTCAGATGGATTATTGGAAGACACATAGAACGCTAAGATTTGCAAGGGAAATCGAGATAGGAACTCCTGAGAGTGGGTTTGAAGACCTGCCTTCTTACTTATACAAGATAAGAAGGGCAAATCCGGGTACAATTATGCGTCTTCAAATCGATGAGTTTGGAAGATTCATGTATGTGTTCCTTGCATTTGGTGTGAGCGTAAATGGGTTTCCTTTCATGCGCAAAGTTGTCGTTGTCGACGGTACGTTTCTTAAGGGTAAATACAAAGGGACGCTTCTCACAACACTAGCCCAGGATGGTAACTTTCAGATTTTCCCAATTGCCTTCGGTGTGGTTGACACTGAAAATGATGATTCGTGGCACTGGTTTTTTACTCAGCTAAAACTTGCGATTCTTGACGATGAGGGTCTTGCGATAATCTCAGATAGGCATAACTCGATAGGGAAAGCAATTAGGAATGTGTATCCGTTGGCTTCTCGGGGAATTTGCACTTATCATTTATATAAGAACATATTGGGAGCGTACAACGGAAAAGATGTCTTTCGTCTGGTGAAGAAAGCGGCAAGATGTTGTAGGATGGCTGATTTTACTGCGTTATACGAGGAGATTCAAGCGATTAATCCTGAACTTCATGCCTACCTCGAAAGAGCTGATGTCCGACTGTGGGCGCGTGTTCATTTCCCGGGTGAAAGGTACAATTTGATGACTACGAACATAGCGGAATCAATGAACCATGCACTGTCAAATGCTAGAAGTCTTAATATTGTTCGACTATTAGAATCGATACGGGTTATGATGACCAGTTGGTTTGTTGAACGGAGAGAGGATGCTAGAAAGCAGCTAACAACGCTTTCGCGTGGTGTCGAGAAACTACTACATGTAAGTCAGCCGTAACATTTCATAAGTCAGCCGTAATACTGCATAAGTCAGCCGTTACATTGCATAAGTCAGCCGTAACATTTCATAAGTCAACCATAACATTTTTTTATTCTGTATTTATAATAGGGTCGTGTTACTGCCGCCAGACTTATGACGGCACAAAGGATTGATGATTATCACATTGAAGTTATATATGGATCTTCTGGGGATTCTTTGCATGTTGTGAATTTGGACGGAAAAACATGCACATGCCGGCGTTTCGAAAGGGAGAAATTACCATGTGTGTATGCAATCGCAGCTGCCGAGTACAGGGATAAATGTCGTATATCCCTGTGCAGTCCTTACTATCACAACAATTATTTAGTAAACGCATACGCTGAGTCGATCATGCCGAAAGATTCAGCGCTCCAAGTTCCTGATAACGTAGCTAACCAACCGTGCTTTCCCCCGGTTGTTCGGAGACCACCAGGACGACCTAAGAAAGGTAGGATGAAATCTGATCTAGAAGTTGCACTTGAGAAGAAACGTCCTAAGAAAGAACACACATGTTCTCTTTGTAAATAGGTTGGACATAATGCAAGAACTTGTCCAATGTAGAAAGTTTGCGGCGGAGTTATTGGTTTAATTGTTTGTTGTATTACGGCTGAGTTATGGATTTTGTTTACATTACGGCTGAGTTATGGGATTTATGCCCCAATTTGAATTACGATTGATTGTTTCGTCGATATTCACGCCCAATTTGATTAACTAACGGTTCTGAAGAACTTGAATCGTAACATTGCATAAGTCAGCCGTAACATTGAATAAGTCAGCCGTAACATTTCGTAAGTCAGCCGTAACAATTCGTAAGACATTGCATTGCATTATAAACCAGCCATTTCAGTATTATCTTATCTATATAAATCAGCCATCATACATTCATAAATCAGCCATCATATATTCTTAAATCAACCAAACAACGAATTTTTTATTCATAAATCAGCCAGTGCATTATAAATCAGCCATCATACATTCATAAATCAGCCATCATATATTCTTAAATCAACCAAACAACGAATTTTTTATTCATAAATCAGCCATTACATTATAACCCATGGTAAATCACCCATCTATGAGATGCAATCCATCCAATGCTTTCACCAAATTTTCTACATTGTGATCCAAAAGAACTCTAAAAATTTTCTACATTTTCATCATCATATTGAATCTCACAGCAGCTAGATCCTTCTTCCGGTGTAACTTCAACCATGTATGAGAACATGTGGGATTTAACACCATGATTGAGGCAATCATTCGCTGCAAAAGAGAAATCACCCAAATATGTGTTAGATTAAGCGCACAAGGGGAATGGAAACCACACTTACATTTATAACCTATTCCTACTTAGAATGCATATAAATCAGCCATTACATTATAACCGAGTTAATTCCTTCTTCAGTTCTTCCAGTTTGGCTACGGGGAAGGTGACCGGGTTATCCGGGATCCTGTGTGACAAGGGACATATAGCTTGCTCTTCTTGTTGTACTAAATTGTGCTACTGTCCTGCACAGTTCAGGGCCGGCCGTCCCAACATTTGCTTGCAAAGAGAAATCACCCAAATATGTGTTAGATTTAGCGCATAAGGGGAATGGAAACCACACTTATAACGATTTAATCTTAACAAGTTTAAAATAAAAATTTCAAAAACTTTTTAAAAACCCAATACTCTAAATCACAAACCCAGGAGCATTGCTCTGATATAAAAGAAGAACAAAGACTTTTCTGATTTTTATTTGATAATTGGATACATACAAATGAGCTATATAACAAGTATATATAGGCGCAAATGTAACTTGCAACATTTAATCCGGGTCATTTACTATTCAACGGCACTGTTGGGAGGTCAACTTGCAACATTTAATGCAACATTTACTATTCAATGGCACTGTTGGCCGGTCAACATGTAACATTTACTGTTCAACATTTACTGTTGTATGTTATGGCTGAGTTATGGTATTACGGCTGAGTTATGGATTTTGTTTACTTTACGGCTAAGTTTTGGATTCATTATAATGGCTAAGTTATGGATTTTTGCCAAAATAGAAACACGAAACATCGTGACACGGCTGAGTTATGGTATAGAAAGACGACACATCACGATACGGCTGAATTATGGTTACGACGGCTGAGTTATGGTTAAGACGGTTGAGTTATGTTTAAACCAAAAACAAACCATTATTGAGTTATGGTATTACGATACGGCTGAGTGATGGATTTTGTTTACATTACGGCTAAGTTTAAATAAACAAACACAAAACCAATGTTTTTGGAATGAAACGGATTGATGGCCAAAGATAGATGAATAACGATTGTTTTACATTTCGTCGATCGATATTCACGCCCAATTTGATTAACGGGTTCTGAAGAAATTGATTTGTAACATTGCATAAGTAAGCCGTTACATTGCATAAGTCAGCCGTAACATTTCATAAGTCAGCCATTAGATTTCGTAAGTAAGCCGTAACAATTCAGAATTACTTAATTTAGCAAGTCCATTATAAATCAGCCATTACATTACAACCCAGCCAATTACATTTATAACCTATTCCTACTTACAACGCATATAAATCAACAATTACATTATAATCCAGCCAATTCCTTCTTCAAGTCCTTCAGTTCTACCTTCTCTTTCTCCAGCAGAGCTTCTTTGTCTGAGCATTTCTGCTTAAAGCTCTTCAGTTCATCCTCTAATTCTTGCATCCGAGACACATCAATCTCCTCTTCGATCTTCTTTTCCTTTACTTCCTCTAGTTTCTGCTCCAACCAATCAACCTTAAAGCCTGAATTTTTGAGGTAGGTTAGTGCATTGTCTACTGTGTCCAGGTCATCAATGGAAAGATCTTGCAGTGACTGGCATAACATCTCGATTAGGTTGAGGAGAGCATTTATGATTAAAGTCCTCAGATGTTGGTCCTTTGCTTGGAAGTTTGATGCCATGTTTGGGTGTTTTTCGAATATACGCTTCAGAGATTCTGCCTGCAGTTGAAAAAGGATGAATAAACAAGTGTTGTACTGATAAAATTGAAAACAGAAAAAAGAGAAACCACACTTACATTTATAACCTATTCCTACTTAGAACGCATATAAATTCAGCCAGTTCCTCAAGTTGTTTGTATGTTGATGGCAATCATTCGCTTGCAAGAGAAATCACCCAAATATGTGTTAGATTAAGCGCATAAGGGGAATGGAAACCACTCTTATAACATTGCTCTGATATAAAAGAACAAAGACTTTTCTGATTTTTATTTGATAATTGGATACATACAAATGAGCCATAAAACAAGTATATATAGGCTCAAATGAAACTTGAAACATTTAATCCAGGCCAAAATAGAAACACGAAACGTCGTGACACGGCTGAGTTATGGTTAAGACGGCTGAGTTATGGTTAATACGACAGTGTTATGGATTCGGGGGGATTTTGGGCGGCTCTTCGGAGAGTGTATAGGTCACTGCACACCTACGCTAGGTGTAGCGGCTCTTTGGAGAGTGTATAGGTCACTGCACACCTACGCTAGGTGTAGCGGCTCTTCGGCGAGTGTATAGGTCACTGTCAAATCGGCGCATTAAATACATTTAGATTAGGGAGTTTTGGCGGGAAAAATCCCGCCCAAAATAGAATCACGAAAAGTCGTGACACGGCTGAGTTAGAAAGACGAAACATCACGATACGGCTGAGTTATGGATTCATTATTACGGCTGAGTTACGGATTTTGGGCCCCAAAATAGAAACACCAAAAGTCGTGACACGGCTGAGTTATCTAAAAGATAGACGAAACGTCACGATACGTCTGAGTTATGGATTCATTATTATGGCTGAGTTACGGAGAGAGGATTGTAGATCGCAGCTAACCACGCTTTAAGACATTGAAGATTAATTGTGTTATCTAGTTGTTCACTTTGTACTCTTTAAGACATTGCATTGTAAATCAGCCATATCAGTATTATCTTATCTATATAAATCAGCCATCATACATTCATAAATCCATCATATATTCTTAAATCAGCCAAACCACGAATTTTTTATTCATAAATCAGCCAGTGCATTATAAATCAGCCATTACAGAATTACTTAATCATTATAAATCAGCCATTACATTATAACCCAGCCAATTACATTTATAACATATTCCTACTTAGAACGCATATAAATCAGCCGTTACATTATAACCCAGTCAATTCCTTCTTCAGTTCTTCAACCCAGTCAACTCCTTCTTCAGTTCTTCAACCCAGTTAATTCCTTCTTCAGCTCTTCAAGTTTGGCCCCGGATGGTGGTGAGAACTTGTGATCCATGGTAAATCAGCCATCTATGAGATGCAATCCATCCAATGCTTTCACCAAATTTTCTACATTGTGATCCAAAAGAACTCTGAAAATTTTCTACATTTTCATTATCATATTGAATCTCACAGCAGCTAGGTCCAAAAGATGTGAACCCGGACTGGTGGTGAGAACTTGTGGGATTTAACACCATGACTGAGGCAATCATTCGCTTGCAAGAGAAATCACCCAAATATGTGTTAGATTAAGCGCATAAGGGGAACGGAAACCACACTTAACAAGTTTAAAATAAAAATTTCAAAAACTTTTTCAAAACCCAATACTCCAAATCACAAACCCAAGAGCATTGCTCTGATATAAAGAAGAACAAAGACTTTTCTGATTTTTATTTGATAATTGGATACATACAAATGAGCCATATAACAAGTATATATAGGCCCAAATGTAACTTGCAACCGAGTCATTTACTATTCAACGGCACTGTTGGCTGAGTTATGGTATTACATTACGGCTGAGTTATGGAATTTGTTTACTTAACGGCTAAGTTGTGGATTCATTATTATGGCTGAGTTATGGTTAATACGGCTGTGTTTTGGATTTGGGGGGGATTTTCTGCGGCTCTTCGGAGAGTGTATAGGTCACTGCACACCTACACTAGGTGTAGCGGCTCTTCGGCGAGTGTATAGGTCACTGTCAAATCGGTGCATTAAATACATAGATTCGGGATTTTTGGCGGGATTTTTCCCGCCCAAAATAGAAACACAAAACGTTGTGACTCAGCTGAGTTATGGTATAGAAACACGAAACATCGTAACACGGCTGAGTTATGGTTACGACGGCTGAGATATGGTTAAGACGGCTGAGTTATGTTTAAACCAAAAACAATCCATTATTGAGTTATGGTATTACGATACGACTGACTTATGGATTTTGTTTACATTACGGCTAAGTTTAAATAAACAAACACAAAACCAATATTTATGGCTGAGTTATGGTATTACGATACGGCTGAGTTATGGATTTTGTTTACATTACGGCTAAGTTTAAATAAACAAACACAAAACCAATGTTTTTGAAATCAAACGGATTCATGGCCAAAGGTAGATGATGTCGGAATCTATAGACGGGCAAATCCGCTTTTGACTCCATACACCCGAGTCAGACGAATACACACAGACTCTCCACTCCTTGCTATCACTACCACTAGTCTCACAAGTCCTAACCACCTTAAAGCTCGAGGCTTGACCGTCTTCCTCAACAGGGGTTGCAAAAGCAGTGAACTTACATGGCTGAGGAGGGTGAGGGATCTCGACCCATTTTTGTAAACCTGGATTACCAACAAAAGATTTGAGAGAATCGCGACCAATCTCGACCAAAACCAATCCATTAGAAGAAGCTCGATAGAAAGTAGTGAGATTCGTGGGATCTGGGGTGAGATAAGAACCTGGAGAGTTGGAAATGTTCCATAACTCGCAATAGTGGAACCCGAATTCGAGATGTGCGTTAGGGACCATGAGTGACCAGGTAGATAAGTCCATGTGGAGAGAGACGAAGAGACGGCGGAAGTAGGGAGATTCGATTAGGGCTTTCCATGGTTTGGAGATGCATTTAAATCTGGCCAGGGTTTTCCGAGGTATACCGGTGAGTATCATAGTCAGTAGCTCCTCTGGGAGTCTTCCTCTTGGCGTCGCCTCCATCATTATGACTGAGTTATGGATTTTGTTTACATTACGGCAAAGTTGTGGATTCATTATTATTGCTGAGTTAGTTATGGATCTTTGGCTCCAAGAAACACACATTGTTAACTGTTAGCACAAAAGTTTCTGATGGAGATTGGATTTTGACTCAGGATGTACTTTCCATATGACTCCAGATAAGGATCTGCTATTTGACCTGGAAGAGTATGAAGGAGCAAAGGTCAGAATGGCAAATAACAGTATCAGTCAGGTTAAAGGAATGGGAAAAATCAAAATTATCAATCCAGATAAATCAGTTGTGATACTAAGTGAAGTGAGGTATGTTCCTGATTTTGGTAAAAGTCTGATATCTGTAGGAATGCTAGATAAGAATGGAGTTAAGTATGAAGGTGGAGATGGCATTCAATACTACTTTAAAGATAAGAAGAAGGTGTTTTCTGCTAAATGGGAAAATAGGTTATATTACTTACAAGCTCAAGTAGTTAAAGCAAAAGCTAATGTAGCAAGTGTGAATGAGTCAGATCCTAACCTATGGCATTCAAGACTAGGTCACATGAGTGAGAAGCAGATGAGTATTCTTATTAAGAATAGATACCTAAGTAAAGTGAAGATTGAAGGACTTAGCTTTTGTGAAAGTTGTGTCTTGGGGAAATCTCACAGGTTAAGCTTTCCATCTGCAAAGCATACCACCAAAGGAATACTGGAATATATTCATTCTGATCTCTGGGCCTAGCTAACTCAGAGAGTATGACTGGGTGTAAATACTTCATCAGCTTCATCGACGACTTTTCTAAGCAGTGTTGGGTGTATTTCCTGAAATCAAAAGATGAAGCATTCAGTAAATTTGAAGAATGGAAGCAAGCAGTTGAAAATCAGACATGGCAGAAAATTAAATGCTTAAGAACAGATAATGGTTTGGAATTCTGTAATGCTAAGTTTGATGGGTTATGTAAGTCTTCAGGGATAAAGTGTCACATGATATGTACTTACACTCCACAGCAAAATGGGGTTGCTGAGAGATTAAACATGATAATAATGGATAAAGTAAGGAGCATGCTTGCTGAAACTGGGTTGGAAAAAAAAATTTGGGCAGAAGCTACATCTACAGAAGTATATATAATCAATAGGTTTCCAAATTCCTCTATTGATTTCAAGATACCAGAAGAGGTTTGGTCTGGTTTCAAGGTTGATCTATCTCATATGAAAATATTTGGTTGCTCAGCTTATGTTCATACAGTTCAAGATAAGACGAGTCCTAGAGCTGTGAAAGAAGTTTTTCTTGGTTATCCACAAGGTACTAAGGGTTACAAAGTGTGGTTAACAGAAGAAGGAATAAGTACTGTCAGTAGGAGTGTTGAGTTTAATGAGATGGAAATCTATAAATTCACTCTAGCTACTTCTGATGAGCTTGTTGATACACGTGGAGCTCTTCCATGAAAAGATGCTAAAGTAAGGTCTAAAAGAAAGGTTTCTTTTCATCCTGAGCTCATTAAAGGACCTACTCCTTCAGGAGAAACAGGGAGTGGTTCTTCAGATCAAGATGGAGATACAAAAGGAACTTATAGTTCAGAAAGTTCAGATAGTGAAAAGGATGAATCTGGTTTAGCTACAACTCAAACTAAAGTTGGCTCAGGAGAGAGTGAAACTAGTTTAAGCAGTTACCTCTTGGCTAGAGACAGGTCAAGAAGAGAAGGTGTGAAGAAACCTTCGAGATTTGATGATGAGGATTTTGTTCCTTATGCTCTATCAGCTGCAAATGATATTGAAGTCATGGAGCCAAAATCTCATAAAGAAGCTATGGCTTGCAGGGATAAAAGGAAATGGTCAAATGCTGAGAAAGAAGAGATGAACTATTTATGGAAGAATAAAACCTGGATTTTAATAGAAAGACCTCTCGATGCTAAGATTGTTGGGTGTAAATGGATTTACAAACTTAAACCAGGAATTCCAGGGGTAGAAGATCAGAGACACAAGGCTAGATTACTGGCTCAAGGGTTTTCAGAGACAGAAGGTGTGGACTACAATGAGATATTTTCACTTGTAGTCAAACATGTATCCATTCGGATAATGTTGTCAGTTGTTGTGAATCTAGATTTTGAACTAGAACAGATGGATGTGAAAACAGTTTTCTTACATGGAAATTTGGATGAGAGGATTCTAATGCAACAACCTGAAGGGTTTGTGAGGGGATTTCCTTGTTAAAAATACAAAAACTCAAATTTCATGGTTTTAGGTGGGATTGCAAAAATTTTTATTATAAATCTCGTAGAATCACACAAAATCATTAAAATAACATAAAATCTCTTTAAAACTCAAATCTCTTAAATGCAAGATTCAATACACCTCCTATATATCCATACAATTTACTGTTGTTGTTTTGACTTTTGTTAATGATCTTACAATTTTTCTTAATTAATTGTACATTCAACCAACATCATCATATAATACAAAGCACATAGTGTATTTTAAATCAATCAGCTAATTAATAATCTATATAAAAAGAAAAAAGTTCGTTGATGAATAATGATACAACCGTATTATTCAAAAGACTAATAAAATCAAGTGCATGAATGCAATTGCACGAACATAATATACTGAGCATCTACACATTTGTATATTAAAAACGAAATAAAAATGGAAATTAAATTACAAAATTAATTCGCTTTACCAACTAAATAAAGCATGAAAGTAAACGCACAACAAAAACAAGAGCCCTGTTCATGCTTCTCAATGTTTAGGCTACTACATTTGCTAACAATGGAGGGACAAAGCTTGAACCTTTAAGAGTCTGCTCAAATATGTGACCCACTTTTAACAGCTTCTCCTAGAACAAATAGCCAAAAATTGAAAAATCATCAACTGAAACAAAATCTAAGTTTCCACATTAAGCAAAGAGTTTATAACAAAACAAACCTCATCAAAGGCTGCACCGATCATTTGAAGACCAACGGGTAAACCCGAGGATCCTCCTTCGACTAATCCACATGGTAATACCATCGCAGGAAGCCTGCGAGATTCACATTGACCTGCAATAATCCCATATCATACAAAATTGTTTTTCTGTAACGAAAACCGATAACAAATTGAGAGAAACAAAATTATACCGTCATAATGTCTCCGGCATACATTGCTAATGGATCGTCTTTCTTTTCACCAATCTTATACGCAGAAGATGGAGCTGCTGGCGAAATAAGAATATCGTTCTGTTCTAACGCGGCTTTGAAGTCTTTTCGAATTAGTGTTCTCACCTACACATATGTATCGATCAAACCCCGGTTAAATTTCTAATGGCTGCATTTTAAAGATGCGGGCGTACCTGTTGAGCTCGCTTGTAATAAGCATCGTAATAACCCGCAGAGAGTGCATATGTACCCATTAAAATCCTCATTTTCACCTAGAAGAACAAGAAAAGTCACTGATTCTATCAAACTTGTTTATTAAATCAGGTAATGTAGCAACGAAAGTTTCGTTATGAAATCATACCTCCCCGCCAAATCCTTCTCCACGAGAACGTTCATAAAGCTTATTTAGCTCATCAGCCATAACTTGATTCCCATATCTTCATTTCCAACACAAGAATCAATCTTTTTGGTATATAACACGTTCTTGGCGTATTCAAATAACTATGGAGTATTGATCATATTCCTATATACCTGACACCATCATAACGTGATAAATTCGAGGACGACTCAGATGAGGCAATCACATAGTAAGCTGGTAGTCCAAGAGAGAATGAAGGGAGAGAGACCTGTAAAATTTGGAAACCGAAATGAATCTCAGAGCTTTTCTCGATGTAATTTTACACATAGACAAAGGGATTCAAAAGAAAAACCTCGGTTACTACACAACCCAATGCTTCTAAGTGAGACGCAGCTTCCTGAGTCGCAGATCTCACTCCAGAATCAACACCTTCTTCGAATGTCTCACGAATTAAACCAACTTTCACTCCTTTCAATGGTTTCGATTCGAAATGATCCATAGAAAGAAACTGAGATTGGAACTCAAGCACATCCTGAACACACACTTTTCCGTTACTTTTATTGTCAAAAGAAACGATCTTGCAAGAAACCAACAACAAGAAAAGGCCTTACTTGTTTACTACTTGTAGAATCAAACCTATCATACCCTGAAACAACATGAAGAATCATCCCAGCATCAGCAACACTAGACCCAAAGCAACCAATCACATCCAACGAAGACGCATAAGCCATAAGTCCAAACCGAGAAACACGCCCATAAGTCGGCTTAATCCCAACAACACCACAAAACGAAGCCGGCTGCCTCACACTTCCACCCGTATCACTACCAAGCGACACCATACATTGCCTCGCCGCAACCGCCGCTGCCGAACCTCCCGATGAACCTCCCGGTACTCGACTCAAACCCCACGGATTCGCAGTGACCTTCAAAACCAACAAATACCCATATTCCTTCAACTTCAAGATCATAAGTATTCCTTAAAAAGACTAAGACTTTGCATCACAAACCTGAAATGCAGAAGATTCAGTACTACTTCCCATACCAAATTCATCCATATTCGTCTTACCAACAACAATTCCTCCTAAAGCCTTAACCTTCTTAATCGCAGTAGCATCAAAAGGAGGACAGTAATGCTCTAAGATACGAGAACCAGCAGTAGAAGGCATACCTTCTGTACATATATTATCCTTAACTCCGATCAAAACTCCGGCGAGAGGACCCAACTCTTCACCTCTAGCGATTCTTGCATCGATCTCTTCAGCTTCTTTCAGAACATTCTCAGATACGTGAAGGAAGGATGTAAGGTTATTCGTTTTTCAAACTATCAAAATTTGATGAATGTGTTACTCCATTAGCCTAATAGATGGTGTAATATCAATCCATTTACAATACAAAAAAAAAATAACACAAATAGTAACCACTTTTTGTTTTAGTATATAATTTAGTTTCTTTTTCTGTATCCGAAATTTGTTAGTTTGAAAAACGAATAACCTTACAAACATATACAAATGTGTCTTTTATATTTAAGACAAAGAGAGAAGTGTTACACCCAAAAAGGATTTGATTTTCTTATCTTAATCAACTGACATCAAAATCTATCAACCAAACACATTAGAAATGACTCTCTGTTGCTGAATTCTAGTTCGATTTAGAGACACAACAAGACCAAAAACCTCTGAAGATGATTGTGTCAAAAAGGACAGAGTCGTTCGTGTCGTGAAGACAATGACATCTCTTAAGCCAATCCAATAATAATTACTTAAAGCTTTCCATAAATAAATACTTCCAATGGAGCTTTTTTCTACCAAATGGAAACCTAACATTCCCACTTTTACAAATCTTGAAATAAAGAGACAAAAAAACTATAAAGAACTTTTTCCATCTTTGACTTGCGTCACACGTGAATAACCAGTAGAAAAGAAGAGAAACGTAAATTGTCCCATACTTTTTTTGCAAAACTATAGTATTAGACTAACCAGATGAATTCAGGATGACATTGTAAGAGTATTTAATATTTTATATCCGATCACTAGAGAGAGATATTACATATTTAAAATAAAAAGGAGAGCAACATTCTTAGTAGTCACCACAAGCATGCACTCTCCATCCTCTTGTTAGCCTTGGTCACACGATCCATCCTCTTCTTGTTCGCCTTGGCCACACTATCCATCCTCTTCTCGTTAGCCTTGGTCAAACGATCCATCCTCTTCTTGTTCGCCTCCACGGGTGTCTTGCTCGAAAACCAAACGCAAATCCAGTGTGAAAAAAGATGATCTGTTTTCGGTTTTCAAATGTAATGATGCAAGCTGTGACTTTAGTAGGGAAGCAGGGATTTTTACTTTAAAAATATGTGCACAGTACACGTGATCCTCACGTGTCGCCTTGGCCCCAAGATCCATCCTCTTCTTGTTCGCCTTGGCCTGCTTGAAAACCAAACGCAAATCCAGTATGAAAAAAGATGATCTGTTTCGGTTTTCAAATGTAATGATGCAAGCTGTGACTTTGGTAGGGAAGCAAATCCAGTGTGAAAAAAAGATAACAAGAGACTATAGGAGAGGGAAGCAAGGATTTTTTACATTTACTTTCTGTGCATGTTCTTCACTGGACAAGTGGATCTCAAAATTATGAAGGTCGTAGCCAGGATAATTGCAAAGTTTGCACAAAAAGCTAGTGCTATCGTCCACCCACATCCACAACTGCATCCCAAAAAAAAAGAAAACATGAGTGATACTTTTGATAATATCTTAGAGAGTAGGAAGGCAAAGGATGCTTACTTGTTGTGAATGAGATGTACTCTTGAGATGGGTGATGAAACCATCACAGCTTTGGCTAGGAGTTCTGCATACATTGCAAAACCACGAGACAGGTTCATCCATACACAGGCTCGTGTTTGTATCTTCGGGCAATAACTGTATATAGCTGTCAAGGCATGATTTCTCATCCAGTAAGCTTTCCCAGGCCCATGCGTGAGTAAACGAGCAAGATGGGAATGACTGAGGATGTGGAAGTGCACGAAGAACAGTGTATCCCAGGGAGTAAAACCTGGTACCAAACCAGGTTTGATCAGCGGATACGAGCATTATTTTAGCCGGAGGAGGAGTACATATACTCCATTGAAACAACAAAAGATCTCTAACTGTCGCCCCACGAAGGATGGTGTGCCTAAGATGGATTCCAGAGGTAGAGATCTCTTTTAAGATGTTAGGAGAGATGAACTCTAGGTTGCCAATGCAAAAGATGGTGACTGGACAAGCATGACCAATGTACGCATGTAGCGCTGATTCTATATGAAAACGGACGCGACGAGGGTCACAACCGTCGGGAATTGGACAGGTGTTGATGTCCCACCACACCCCAATCTTCTTGCTAAAAACTAGGGGAGAAAAGGATCATTAATCAACAAGGGAAAAGAAAAATCAAACACTCAAACTAGTTGAATCCAAATCTACCAACCTCGTGGTGGTGTAGTTTCTATCAGGTGACATTTGCGGCAGAATTCACTGTTGGAGAGGCAGGAGATCTACAGACAAACGCAAAAGGTTTTCTTACAATGACAAAGGTAATGATACAACCTGAGACTAGGAGAGGAAGCAAGGATGCTTACATTATATGAAAGACCTAAAGAGGTACAGGTAGTTGCGCATTGGTCCTTATCCACAAGACTCTCAGAATGGAGAAACTCATTGTTCTCGTCTACAACCACACACACGGAGCAGGCGAGCTGGTGGAAAAAAGATGTCAGAATTTCTTCCAATGGTTAGAGATGAGGAGGCAAAGGGGATGCTTACCTCATCCTTGTGTTTGTCGCTGTTGAGATGGTTGATGAAACTGTCACAGCTTTCGCAAGGAAGCTGGCATAGAGTGCAAAACAAGGAATGTTCATCCTCAAGAGGTATAATCTGGCTGTTTGTCTCTGAATTCTTAGGAGGTTCCAGTAATAACGATTCCCAGACCCACTCTATCGAAGACGGGTAGCCTGGTGGACGAGGAGCTGGAAAAGCGCGAAGAATATTAAGTCGCAAGGACAGAATAGAGGAGTTAAACCACGAGCCCGTAAACCAGGAAATATCACCGGATATGAGCAGTATACAAGCCATGGGTAGATTACACTTTTTCCAATCCTCCAAAAGATCACAGAGTACCGACCAACCTATGAACAAATAATCAACTAAGTTGAAAAACCAAAAAAAAAAAAAAAAAAATCAATCAAAGGGGTCTTACCAAAGGGAGGGACGTGTCTAAGCATGATTCCAGAGGAAGAGAGCCCTTCCAAGACTCGAGTATCGATGCGTTCTAGGTCGCCAACGCAAAAGATGACGATTGGAGAATAACCGCAGCGCCTACGCAGGCCATGTTCTATACGCGAACGGACACTACGAAAATCAATCCATTTGGGAACGGGACAGGTGTTGATGTCCCACCACACCCCAATCCTCTTCCCGAACATGCCTTTAGTCTAATCTACCCGGAAACTTCTTCGACTGTATATATATATCCCAAACCTATAGGCCTAACCATTTCGGACTTTTTATCTTTCGGCCCGATGAAGTTGTGGGCTTCCGCAATCGGATTTGTTTCAAAAACCACAAGGAAAACTTTTTAGTTTTTTTTTTTTTACGTCAACTTTTTAGTTTTTTATAATCCTAACTCACGAAATCGAGTAACCATAATTCTAACTCACGAGATTATATATAAAAAAAATAAACAAAATTATAACTCACGAGATCGCGACACGTCTTATTATAAAAGAAAGTGAGCATAGTTAGAATTATGCTTTCTTGTAGATGCAATAAAACTAGGCAGGTTATTTCTTTAATTTTTACCCCAATTTGATTTTGGATTACACGAAGATGATGTTGTTCTATTATTTAAATATTTTATTTTTATATCACAAATATTTTTGTTTTATTATGTTGATTTTATTGATTTTAAAACTTTAATTAAAAAAATTTTCAAATAAAAATGAGGGTAAAAGCAGATTATTAAAAGTTAAAATCCTAGTGAGACAGAGAAATGAAGCCAAAAGTATAATTGGACAAGTACAAATTTGATATGGGGTAAATTTATAATGATTCTTTTAAAAAAAAAACCGAATTTGATGACTTCTTATTTTATTTTTTGGGATAAAAGTCGATGCCTAATTTTAAAAATAGATAATTGGGGGCTCTTCGTGTAACCATTTGAATGGTCCATCCAAATGATCTATTTAATTTGTCCATTTTAATGATGTTTGTTTCCATTTGTACTGTCCATTTGAATGATCCATCTCAATGAACCTTTGTTTGTTGTGTATAATTTACATCTTCATTTGAATGGTTTTGATAACAAAATGACTAAAATGACCTTATTTTGATCTAATCACATTTTTAACTTTATTCTTAACTATATTAATTTTAGTTTTTGATCTAAAATATATATAGTTTTCAAATCATTCAAATTATTACTAGAATAGGACCCGTGCTGTGCACGAGTTTAATTGTAACCGTGAATTTAATTTTAAAATTATTTGATTTAAAATAAATAAAATAATTTATAGAATGTGTTGATATGATTTTTAGAGACGTCATTTGTCGTTTGCCTGCTACATTAGTGAGGTCTCTGATTATAGTAGCAAATACTCACTTTTTCGTGTTTCTTTCTTGGTAGAGTTATTTTATCGGTTTGAAGCTAGGAAAGAAAAAAAGAAATACATAATTTGATTTATATATAATATAACATGTTTGATATAAACCATTATAGACAAATTAGCAATTTCTGACACAATTGGAATGTTTGGAATATTGTAAACTGCATAATTAGAATTTGATCTTTAGAGATGCATAAACTTACATATATGTACTTTGTCTGATCTTTAGAGATGCATCACTGATGGATATCTCAACTTCATCTTTTTTCTTTTTCATGATGATCTAGGTGTGAGTCAATGTTTAAGGAATTAGATATTTTGAGTTGTTTTTATAAGATAATGGAATAATATTATTTAGAAAATTTCTTGTTGACGGAAAAATCTTGTAAACAAAATATATATAATGACAAATAAGTAATGTAATATATAATTGAAAATAAATTATCCAATTTAGAATCATAATTGATTTGTTAGTTATTAACTTACAATTTATGATTAACCAATTATGTGATATAGTAGGTATGTTTTTGTTCATATATAGAATACGAAGTT
Source organism: Draba incana (assembly GCA_963576765.1). Lineage (NCBI taxonomy): Eukaryota > Viridiplantae > Streptophyta > Magnoliopsida > Brassicales > Brassicaceae > Draba > Draba incana. The sequence goes on along the minus strand of OY755217.1, from coordinate 2,769,831 downwards.
TTTGATTATCCTAAAATATAGATTATGGAATTAGTAATGTAAAATAAGGTATAAAAATCTGTTTAGAATTGTAATTGATATGTTAATTATCATTGTTTAACTTATGAGATTTGATATATGGGACTGATTTTGATCCCCTTGTAAAAGTGTTATCCTGAAAATCAAATTAAAATATGTTATACTTACTAAATTTGTGGGATTGTGATGGTAAAAGATTTGGTAGTTATTGTATAATTAGAGGAAATGTAGTTTATACGTGTGAAATTTATTTTATTGTTCTGAATAGATAATTGGGGATATTTTATTTGATAAATGGATCATTGAATTTCGTTTAGCTTAGAAAATAATAATGCTATATTTGTGTTTACGTCAAGTAAAATTAATTACGTCAAATTCTAAGTTTAGTTTAGTTTAGTTTATAAAAAAAGATAATTAAAAATTAAAGAATTGTGATATGGGGAAGAATGGAAAAAATTATAATTCAAATCCTAACAAAAACCCCTAAATCTAATGGTTGAGATTTAACCACATAAAGGTGTTTTGGTTAGAATTTTGATTATAATTTTTGTGTGTATTATTTCACCTAATTTCCCTAATTTGAAACTAAATATCATTTTTGAAGAGTTAACTGATAACTTCCTTAAATATTCAAAAATGAGTCAAGATCAAATACAAGACCAATACCAAGATCAATAGATATTAAGAAGGATACGTCAATTCCAGAACAACACAAAGTCATCAAAATAAGCAGAAACAAACTAACAAAAGAGTCTTACAAAAGAGTCTCTAAAGATCCTCTAGTGCAGAGAAAAAGTTACTTGTAGTTACCTGAAAATAGATCCATGATCCATCTTCATCATCTTGACGAAGTTCTTGCAAAACCGCAAACCGGTTTCGGTGAACCTGACTTTCAGCAAGGTCTTGGTCAGGAAGGTTGTCTTCAAGTTCAGACTCAGACATGTAGAGATTTATGTAGTAATCTCGTCCTATAAACAACCAACCAGGTTCACTGCTCTACCACAGGTCCCGCCATAACAATGGGTGGAAAGGGTCAAATAACCATCAGCATACCGAGGCGATCTACCTACAAAGACTTTAACTCCAATTTCCAGAAAAACTCTAAGGTTATCAATGTAGCTATGATCACCGCCTACAAAAAACAAAACATATTGTTTATCCTCTCAACCTTCTTGAGTTATTTGTGCGAGTATGTGAGCCATAAGATCAACCATCTCGACGTCGTTGATGTAATTGTCAACCATCTGAGGATCAACAGGTTTATCGTCTGCACAGAGATGATAATATCGAACCTCATCCTTTGTGTGCTTGAACTTAGACTCCTTAGGCTTCTGATCCTCTTGCTTAAAATAGTTGTGGTTGGCCACAGTCAAAACCTTGGGCCTACAAACAACAAACACCAATGAAATGGGAATTGAAGAACTAATCCCAGCAGCAGAGAGAACATTCCTGATAACGCCGATTGTATTATGTGCAGACTGACCCTTCGGTATGGAGGAATTTTCACCATCAACGATGGCGAAAATAACCACTTCTTCCAGAAGTTTGAACAACATAAAACGGATGCATATGCATGTGTAAAAAAGTGTTATTTTCGTACGTTTTTCAATACCGTAAAAATAGTAATCTAAATAAATAAAAAAACACATTAAAACTCCATTAAACAATTTATAATTCCAAATAGTTAGTAAGAAATAAAAAAAAAACAACAAAATAGAATTTATTTTTGAAATATTGCTCTCCTTGTATTTTTGCCTACAAAATCATTAATTAAACTCACGTTGTCGAGATTTTCAACCATCTATGTTTCAATGGATGAAAAGCTAACTCATTCAATCTCACTTGTCACATTGTAGACCGCAAATAATTTTCTGACCATCGTAGAGATAATTTAGTTTTCTTAGCGATAATTTAGTTTTCAACGATCTATGTTTTAGTGATATATCTTCCAATCAAATTCGAAAAGAGTCTTCTTGGAATTGAAAACAATGATATTTTATTTTTATTTTATGGTTCTTCTTACCAGTTACAATGACCAGTACGGATAAAATAGTAAAGTTACTTTTCTTTATTGGGCTTTTATCAATATGGCCCATTCAATCTCGGCCCAACTTATCTCTCTTCTCCATTTTTTTTGAACAGAGAAAAATCTTATCCTCTCCTTCCTCACTCTCTCCTCCCCAAACAGCCGCCGCAAAATCTCGCCGGCGATACATCGGAGATCAATTTCAATCCCAATTAGATGATTTAGTGATTTTCGAATCAATTCGAATTTGAACGAGAACGATGTTATCGACATTGCAACCACCACGTTCTCTCTCACTCCTCCCTCTCCGACGATTCCACATCTCTAAACCAATTTCTTCATCTTCTTCCCCTGTGACGACGAACTTCGACGCTGCTCCATCATCTCAGATCCTCAATACTCGTCGTTCTCTTCTCTCCGGCGAAACCACAGCTACAGAGATAGCTAAATATCACCTCTCTCGAATCCGTCTCACTGAGCCTCACCTCAAATCCTTCCTTCACGTATCAGAGAATGTTCTGAAAGACGCTCAAGAGATCGATCATCGAATCGCTAGAGGTGAAGAGTTAGGTCCACTCGCCGGAGTTTTGATCGGAGTTAAGGATAATATATGTACGGAAGGTATGCCTTCTACTGCTGGTTCTCGTATCTTAGAGCATTATCGTCCTCCCTTTGATGCTACGGCGATTAAGAAGGTTAAGGCATTAGGAGGGATTGTTGTTGGTAAAACCAATATGGATGAATTTGGTATGGGAAGTACTACTGAATCTTCTGCATTTCAGGTTTGTTCTATGAAGATGATGATGAAATCTTAAGCCTTCTTAGAGAATACTTGTGTTGATTTAGGGCTCCAGGAATTGAAATGTTGAATAGGTGACTCTTATGATCTTGAAGTTGAAGGAATATTGTTTTTGTGATGGTTTAGGGCTTAAGGAATTGAAATTTGAGTTTGATTTGGTAACAATGTTGGAATGAACTTGAATAGGTGACTCTTATGAACTTGAAGTTGAAGGAATATGGTTTTTGTTGGTTTAGGATTTGATTTTTTGGGTTTGATTTTGGTTTTAAAGGTGACTGTGAATCCGTGGGACTTGAGTCGTGTACCGGGAGGTTCATCGGGAGGTTCAGCAGCGGCTGTTGCGGCGAGGCAATGTATGGTGTCGCTTGGTAGTGATACTGGTGGAAGTGTGAGGCAGCCGGCTTCGTTTTGTGGTGTAGTTGGACTTAAGCCGACTTATGGGCGTGTTTCTCGGTTTGGACTTATGGCTTATGCGTCTTCGTTGGATGTGATTGGTTGCTTTGGCTCTAGTGTTGCTGATGCTGGGATGCTTCTTCATGCTGTTTCCGGGTATGATAGGTTCGACTCTACAAGTAGCAAGCAAGTAAGACCTTTTCTTGTTGGTTTCCTGCAAGATCGTTTCTTTTAATCATGAAGTAATGAAAAAGAGTGTTTTTTTTGTGTGTGTTCAGGATGTGCCTGAGTTCCAATCTCAGTTTCCTTCTGTGGATGTTTATGAATCGAAACCGTTGAAAGGAGTGAAAGTTGGTTTAATTCGCGAGACACTCGAAGAAGGTGTTGATTCTGGAGTGAAATCTGCAACGCAAGAAGCTGCGTCTCACTTAGAAGCATTGGGTTGTGTATTAACAGAGGTTTTTCTTTCGAATCCCTTTGTCTATGTGTAAAAATACATCGATAAAAGCTCTGAGATTCATTTCGGTTGCTAAATTTACAGGTCTCTCTTCCTTCATTTTCGCTTGGACTACCAGCTTACTATGTGATTGCCTCATCTGAGTCGTCTTCGAATTTATCACGTTATGATGGTGTCAGGTATATATAGATGATCCATATTCTATAGCTATTTAAATTCGCCAAGAACGTGTTATATACAAAAAAAGATTGATTCTTGTGTTGAAAATGAAGATATGGGAATCAAGTTATGGCTGATGAGCTCAATAAGCTGTATGAATGTTCCCGTGGAGAAGGATTTGGCGGGGAGGTACAATTTTTATAAATTACTTCATCTGATTTAGTAAACTGTTTTGATACAATCAGAGACAATTTTGATTTTTTAGGTGAAAATGAGGATTTTAATGGGAACATATGCACTCTCTGCGGGTTACTATGATGCTTACTACAAGCGAGCTCAACAGGTACGCCTCTGCATCTTCAAATGGAGTCATTAGAAAGTGGTTTTGATCAATACATATGTGTTTCTAATATAGGTGAGAACATTAATTCAAAAAGACTTCAAAGCCGCTTTAGAACAGAACGATATTCTTATTTCACCAGCAGCTCCATCTGCTGCGTATAAGATTGGTGAAAAGAAAAATGATCCATTAGCAATGTATGCCGGAGACATTATGACGGTATAATTTTGTTTCTCTCAATTTGTTATCGGTTTTTCGTTACTGAAAAAACAATTTTGTATCATATGGGATTATTGCAGGTCAATGTGAATCTCGCGGGGCTTCCTGCGATGGTATTACCGTGTGGATTAGTCGAAGGAGGTCCCTCGGGTTTACCTGTTGGTCTTCAAATGATCGGTGCAGCTTTTGATGAGGTTTGTTTTGTTGTAAACTCTTTTCTTAATGTTAAAGATTAGATTTTGCTTCAGTTGATGATTTTTCAATTTTTGCTATTGGTTTTAGGAGAAACTGTTAAAAGTGGGTCACATATTTGAACAGACTCTTAAAGGTTCAAGCTTTGTTCCTCCATTGTTAGCAAATGTAGTAGCCTAAACATTGAGAAGCATGAAGGGCTCTTGTTTTTTTTTTTGTGCGTTTACTTTCATGCTTTATTTAGTAGGTAAAGCGAATTAATTTTGTAATTTAATTTCCGTTTTTATTTCGTTTTTAATATACAAATGTGTAGATGCACAGTATATTATGTTCGTGCAATTGCATTCATGCACTTGATTGTTTTTTAGTCTTTTGAATAATACGGTTGTATCATTTATTCATCAACAAACTTTTTTTTTTATGTAAAGTATTAATCAGCTGATTGATTTAAAATACACCATATGTTTCGTATTATATGATCTTGCTTGAATGTACAATTAATTAAGAAAAAATGTAAAATCATCATTAAAAGTCAAAACAATGACTGTAAATTGTATGGATAAATAAGGTGATTTACCGTTAGAAATTTCAAGGTACCACAATAATTGTATGACTATAAACACTATCTTGTTTAAGGGCCAAAAGCATTGCACGTTTCTGATATGAAATTAATTAAATATGAAACTTTTTGGAGCTGGAGTTGAAGTATAGGCCAAATTTTGTTTTTCTCTAGAATATTTTAAGAAGAAATCATATGCTAAACGTATAATTATGCAAACATATTAAAATCATGTAATCTAGTGGTCCATGCGAATATCTGTCTCCAGTGGATCTGCCTCTCAATCAAGCGTGTGCAAAGTCTGACTTTTTCGTCTAACTATGAATTATGCAAATGATTTATAGTAACTACGAATTATGCAAATGATTTTAGTTGGACAAGAGTGTTAGTTGTTATAACAAAACAAAATTATTTGGTAGATTAATAATTAGTTGCCATAAATAATGTTCAGATGAATAATTAAGTATTTGTTATGATAAATTAATTTTTTGGTGACCCCAAATAACGGAACTAATTTCTTAATCTTTTTGTAAACCATTTGTGTTAGTATAGTCAATGGACAATGGTGATTAGCTTAAATTATTTACTCTTTTCTTTCGCAATCGAAATGGTAAAGATCTTTTTTCTCATTGTAAATTCTAAATTTCATCAAAATAGTTAAACTAGACTCAGTTTTTTTTGTCTCTAGTGCAAAAAGGACCATCTGATAGTAATAGGCACCTAACTATTGATTTTAAACTATCACTTACATCATTACACAATCACGTCTGATATTGTTCTAAGATATAGGCTCTGAATGGTAACAGCAAAATGATTAAATTTCTGGCAGAATAATTAAATTTCTAGCAGAATCTGGCAGAATAAAAAAAAGTTAAATGGTGTCAGTAGAACTATTATACCAATAGCAGAATCATTCTAGAGACAAAAACTGACAGTATAACCATTAAACTGATAGTAGAACCATTAAACTGACAGTAGAACCATTAAACAAATGGTGTCAGTAGAACCATTAAGCCAATGGTAGAACCATTAAACTGGTACCATTTAGAGCCATAATGTTTATATATACAAAGACTTCATAACGAGTGTAATTTCTCTTAGAACAACGTGATTCATACATACAAAATGTATAAACTACATTTTACCAAAAAGGTTTTTTTATTACATAAAAAATACAAGTTGCATGTAAATAAGTAAATTACTAATGTTTAATAATCACAAACAATTAAGGTAGTCATAGTTATTTAAAAAAAATTACGTACACCATTTTCCCACGTAAAGTCCAACTCGATCGCCATTTCAAGTTTGTTAAATATTAATTTATGTTTTGTTTTTTTCTTTTTAAAATTCACGTTTATTGACCTCTAAAATTCCATTGCTTGCGCATTGCGTTTCACAACTCTATTTTATGCGCTTTATTGTTTGACCGATTTACACATACACAGATGTGCATACTTACTTATAAGTTATAAAAATAATATAATGCACATAATGATAACACGTATATGTATATATTGGGTTATGCATATTTATACAGCTCAAACCATAAACCTTCTAAGAAATCCAAAATCTCGTCCTCCCAATCATTCTTCTTCTTTCTCCGGATATTATATGAGTCTTTCTCACAAAACCATGTTTATGACTGTTTATTTCATCTTGATCCTCTTGGTTTTTAACTCGTGCAACGTCGCGGCGAGGATGGGACCAATTAAGGTTTCCAAATTGGAAATAGCTCAAACAAGATCAAGATCATCAAGACACGATGAGATTAGTGAGGGCTTTAGATTCAAAGGTCATGTGTTCCATATATATTCTAAAAGGATAGTTGTACCTCCTTCGGGACCTTCCATGAGGCACAATTCTGTGGTGAATAAACTCAAACATTAATTGATTCCTTTTTAATTGATTTTTGACAATCGTTATACATATTTAGAAGCTACTTGAAATTGTATTTGATGAGTTTTGTTTTTAAAATATATCTTTTGATAATTCACATTTGTAATATCTCGGTTGGAAAGTTATACGTATATTGTATATTTCATTTTTTCTCCATTGTATTATTGTATATATCTCTTATATCATCAAACCTTTGATCATAGATATATAGGAGTTTAAAATGGATGGACTAATCTAACTTTTGGACACATAGTTTTGATGGATAAACATTTAGTGATGAAGTAATTTAGTTTAACCCTTTTCTCTAATCTTCAAACTCATTAACTTAAACGGGTTCTCATATAATTGATCTCATATTTAAATTAAAACACATACCGTGCTAATAAAAGCCTACGCTAAGGCCATCTCCAATGTATTACACCATATTTTACACTAAAATGGTGTAACACTAAAATGGTGTTGGGTTTTACTCCAATGTATTACACCATTTTCTACACCAAAAGAGAATATTCTAAATTTATTCTTTTACAAATTTACAAATTAACCTATCTACTTTTTTTAGTTTAATAAATTCATAAATTATAAAATTATTTAAATTTAACATTAAATATGAAAAGATAAATATAATACATCATACTCCCTCTGTTTTTATTTGTTTGATTTTCTAGAGTTTTCACAAATATTAAGAAAACACATTAATGGTTAATTATAAATGTCTTATTTTTTGCAAAAAACAATTTTCCATAACTTTAAACCAATAGTAATCTAATAAAGTCAATAAATATGTCTTGAAATCTACAATTCACCATTAAACTTTCATTAAAAATGCATTGAAAAAGTGAAAAATCAATCTTTTAAAAATATTTTTTTTTCCTAGAAAATCAATCTTTTGGGAACGGAGGGGGTATAAAATAAATGTAAGTATAATAAATTTTGGTTTCATCATCATAAATATATTAGATTTGGGTTTAATTGTCATCATTTATATATGTTTCTCATTAAATTTGAAATTATTTATAATTTCAAAGACAATTTATAAATAAAAAGTTGTACACCAAAATGGTGTAGGATTTAGTGTTGGATTGGAGAAGATTTTACATCAAAATGAGATTTGATGTAGGATTTGGTGTAGGGTTGGAGATAGGGATGAGCAAACGGGAATATGGGACGGGATCTAACGGGAATGGGACTTATGGGACTAGAAAAATACGTTCCATTTATGTCCCATTTCAAATTCGGGACGGGAACGGGATAAAACGGGATGGGACGGGAACGGTACGGGAAATCCCATAAAATAACCAGACTAAAAAATTAGATTAAACAATGCTTCAAATTGTAAATATGTATACAACAAGCTTTTTCAATTTATGAAAAACATGTTTAAATTAAAGAAAATTCAATTGTATTTCGTAAAAGTTAAAAATTTAAAATAAAATAAAAACCATAATCTTCAAATTGAATCAAACTTAAACCACATTAAACCATATTTCATATTATCCCATTAAAAAAAATAGATATATGTATATATCCCATATTAAACCATATGTCATATTATCCTTATAATTTTATAATTTTATATATCCCATATCTCATATCCCATATGAAACCATATAAAAACCATAATCTTCAAAGTGAATCTTATATGCCATATCCATATTAAACCACATTAAACCATAATTCATATTATCCCATTAAAACAAAATATATATATATATATATATAAATTAATATTTATAGTTATATCAAACGGAATTTTCAAACGGGACTTTGGGATATCCCGTTCCCGTCCCGTCCCGGTCCCAATTGGGAATTGAAAACTTGTCCCATATGAGAATACGGGAAATATATGGGACGGAAATTCGGGAACGGTACGGGATGGACCGGAACGGGACGGAACGGGACGGGAATTATGCCCACCCCTAGTTGGAGATGTCCTAATGGAATCAATTCAACGATTATTAAACCTCTAAAAGAATGTTTTGGGCCATGGGAACTTTTCCACTTGTAGGCCCAAATCACAATTTTCTACGATAGTTTGAAGTTTGAACTAAAGGTGGGACATTCGGTTATTCGATTCGAGTTTTCGGTTGACACACTTAGGCTTAGGCGTTTGGGTACCCGTTCGGGTTCGAGGCGGGTAGTTATATTCGTCGGGTATCCGTTTTCACAATTATAAAATCCATTTGGGTTATAACATCCGGGTACGGATCGGGTACTGGCGGGTTCGCCGAATACCCGAATATTATGATTTTTTTTTTTTTTGAAACACACCCGAATATTATGATTACACTAAAAAAAAAAATCAAAATGATCAAAAGACTAAATTTTTTATTCAAAAAAACAAATCTTAAACACAAATTGAGTTTTAAAATGCCAAAGTTGACGAAACACCAAGATATGACAGTATAAAAACGGAAACAAATTCAAAACACAACCCAAATGTAGTAAATTTACTACTAAATAAACACACAAAAAATAAAGGAAACAAAAAAATAATAGTTTTCAATCCGGAAGCACAAGGATCTCGATCAAGTAAGCCATAGGCGAAAAAAAAGAAGATGAAATGAGTGTTTTAGGGTTAAATTTAGTGATTTAAATACATAATCGTGTATGTGTATATATAGATTCAGGTACCCGATCGGATATCGGGTTTTATCCTATTGGGTTTTCTCCTATTGGGTTCGGATACCCGAATGTTGATAAAATGAAATCCGATCGGGTAATTTACGATACCTTTACCCTATCCATACCCTAATTTTCGGGTCGGATTCGGGTTCGGGTATCGGGTACGGATTTTAAGCCACCCCTAGACACACTTCCGACAATCAGAGAAGAGTCCTCTTCTTGGTTTTTGGTTCTTACTTTATCGCACTTGTGGAAGAGCTTGGTTATGAAAAATTCCCACAATTAAATTTTGATGTACACTTTTATCATCTCATGCATTCTTAATAAAGATAAAGCAAATATGAAGTGTTTGATCGTGGTCTCAAACAGTATGAAAGAACATCATATGAACAATGTTAATTTTGCATCACAAGATCATGATCTTCTAGAGCGTGGCTTTCTTTCACTTTTCAGGTTGCAACTCTGACAAATATAGTAAACTCCTTTAATTTTTGGAGAATAGGTATAGAAGATATGAGAATGAATAGAAAAACACAAATCATCGCTCAAAGCGTTATTCAAAATGATCAATTATTTGGAGAGTACATATAGAAAATATGAGAATGAATAGAAAAACACAACTCATCGCTCAAAACCAATATTCGAAATGGTCAAAGACATGCCTTATTTAGTGGAGGTCTTGTTAGTCTATATTTTTGGCTCTAATTGATATATGTTGTCCCCTTCGACTAAATATAATGGGTTTTCTTGAGTCCCTTATACTATCGATTGGCCATTGTTGTAAAAAACATCTTAATAGTGGTATAAACTCAGATTAGATGGATAAAAGAAAAATACAACCATTCTTGATATGAGAAGCACGGTTAATACGGTTTTTGTTGAAAATAAACGAGAACCTCCAAACAAAATTTGTTTTTAATTACAAACAATTAAGACCGTAATTTCCAAGAAAACAATTAAGATCGGTCGCTCGACACACCGATCTGTAGAATCGGATATATAAGTTCTTAATCCTTGGGTGTTAACCTAGGGTCTTCTCCTTGGCGGTGGGGCAGAGGAGAAAGAGAGAGTTTTGGGCAAACATCGAAGGATTCGGGTGTTTTTCGTGTCTCAATTCCGTTTCCAATCGTTTCTAGGCTAAGGTACAGGAAAAGTGTGATCGCGGGATCGAGGCGGTAGGGAGAGGATGATTAGGGTTTATTGTTGTTTGAGTTGTTAGACTTCTCTGAATTGAATTTGTGTTATTTGATTATTGAATTTTAAATGTTGTTGGATTTAAATGACTAGAATTGATTATTGTGTTTTCCGCTGTTATGGGTAATTGTTTAATTATTTAATAAAAAAAAAATGCTGGTTGTTTTATACTTCCTGCCATTTCTTGTTGACCATGTATAACAAAAGAATTAATAAGCATCAGAAGAAATATTTTATAGCCTAAGCAATAGTCTAATGGAAATGGATCTCATAAAATACGTTTAAACACCGTTCAAAGTTTTAAACGCTGAATCCTTTCCACCTTTTGGAGTTTCTTCTGTTAGAGCATTCTCAAGCTCATCATAATCTAGTTCTGCTTCTCCATTTTCTCTGCACTACAAGAAAACAGCCGCAAATCCGACAGAATTTTCGACAGACTTGAATCTGTCGGAAATTTTCCGACTGTAACCCGACAGATTACCGACGTAACTGAAATTTTTCATTACTGTCGGAAATCTGTCGGAATTATTTCCGACTGACAAGAAAACCGTCGGAAATCTGTCGGATTATTGGACCGTGTAACTAGCCGGCGCCGACGCCGAAGGAGATTCCGGTTGTCTGTCGGAAATCTGTCGGAAAATAGTTACCGTTAATACTTTCCGACAGATTTCCGACAGACAACAAACTGGCTGTCGGAAATCTGTCGGAAAAATAGCCGTTATATAGCCGTTATTATATTCGTTGTCTTTCCGACGCTTTTTCGACAGATTCCGACGGTCAGCGTTTTTATATATATGATTCCACACATCTTCATTCACTCACAACAACAACAACTTCCAACCAAACATTTGTTAGAAAAAAATCGTTAAGAGAGAGAGATGTCATCTTCTGGATATTATAGATCGTGGATGGATGAAGAGATGTATGATCCGGAGTCGAAGACATTAAATCAAAGTTATGCACGAGGTATATGCGAGTTCATGGAGGTTGTCGGGAATCAACCGCACCTGCAAAAAAGTGGTAAGATAAAATGTCCATGTTTAAATTGTTGCAATTCGCGTAATGTTAAGGTAGAACAAGTTTGGCATCACTTGTATACGCATGGTTTTATGCCGGGATACAAAATTTGGTTTTGGTTTGATTCCTAATTGCCTAGCCATTTGTAAGATTCCTAATTGCTAATTCCTTTTGGTTTGTGAATTGATTTTGTGAATTGGTTTAGGATTAGGAAATTTTTAGATTTAGGATTAGGAAATTCCTTTTGATTTTGTGAATTGATTTAGGGTTAGATTTAGGATTTTTAAAAAATTTAAGGATTTATAAAAAAAAATTTGGTAATGTTGAAAAATTTAGGATTTATAAAAAAAACTTAGCATTTATAAAAAATTTAAGGATTTATAAAATAAAATTTGGTAATGTTGAAAAATTTAGGATTTATAAAAAAAACTTAGCATTTATAAAAAATTTAAGGATTTATAAAATAAAATTTGGTAATGTTGAAAAATTTAGGATTTAGGATTAGCATTTTTAAGGATTTATAAAAAATAGTTAGCATTTTAAGGATTTATAAACAAAATTTTAGCATTTTAAAGGATTTATACAATTTTATAAACTGATTATACAAATTTATAAAAAAATTTGATTTTTAAGAATTTAAAAATATCAATTCTATAATTTAAAGATTTATAAATAGCAATTCTATAATTTAAAAATAGCAATTCTATAATTTAAAAATAGCAATTATATCATTTAAAAATAGCAATTCTATAATTTAAAAATAGCATTTTAAAGGATTTATAAAAATTTATAATATGATTTATCTACAAAATTCTATAATTTTTACAATTCTTTATTAAAAATGTTTTTAAAAACACATAAATCTCTTACATTTAAAAAAAAAATAAACTTTTGAAAAACATTTAAAATTTTAAAAATTTAAGGGACTCGCTCAATGTTGGGAGTTGTTTGCAAGAATTATTCGACGAGTTAAGGAATTGGAGGTTTATGAAACCAAGGCTACATAGATAGAATCGCAAAAGTTCTATCTATGTTGCCTTGGTTTTCATAAATCTCTAATTCCTTAAATATGTCAATAATTCTTGCATACAACTCCCAACATTGAGCGAGTCCCTTAAATTTTTAAAATTTAAATGTTTTTCAAAAGTTTATTTTTTTTTTAACAATTCCTAAATCCCTAAAATCTATATATAAATGTAGGGATTATAGTGCTTTCGCTGCATCTGGCGGCGGGGGCAGCGGCGAACGTCGTCGTCGTCAGAGTAGACTTCGTTCGACTACGACGTCTGCACCATCACGGTCGTCTACACCTGTACAGACGCCGGACACACCAGCTGCCACACTACCGTCGCAGATTAGCGTCGAGGACTTCGTGGGTCTTCCTGGACGAGGGCGGTTACCTACTCTCCATCCGGATCAGAACGGTAGAGACACATGGTAAGTTTTTTTGTTACATTTTTGTTTTTTTTTTTTACTAATTTAATTTAATTGTCACTAATGTAATTATATTGTTAATTTTTTTTTCTTAGGTTTGATGATTCTCGAAGCGGGATTTCGAAGTCCCTCAACAAGATGGAAACTTCTTTGCTCCGCTTTCCGTAACCGACGTACGCCAAAATGCCACCGGAGGATCAAGAATTGTGGTTTCGCACATTTGCGGTAAGTCATCTGTTTTCACAATTTTTACTTTCATTTAAAGTATTATTATTTTTATTTAATTTTTCTTTTTCCAGCAAGAATTTAGGTGGGACCCACACTTGACCGCAACGGTCAGGAGGGACTTCGACTTATACGCAGCAAGGCACTACTCGAAGAAGGTGTTCGAGTGGAAGGATAAGTGGCAACACGGTCAGGTGCCAAAGGAGATGGTTGAGAAGCCGGAATTGTGGGAGGGGTTCATCGCCTATTGGCAACAAGAGGAGACCAAGGCGAGCTCTTCATATCACTCTACCAACCGGAACAACGACCGCAAGGGCAAGGGTAAAGCCACCCACAACCTCGGAGCTACCAGCAAGAGGACAAAGGCTAGAGATATGGTAAGTTTTTTATGCCATTCTTTGATTTTTATTAAATTTTTTTAGTTTTATACATTTATATTAAATAAATATCTAACAACTGCAGGCTAAGGAGTTGGGTCGGGAACCCAACTACGTTGAACTTCTGGTAGCAGCACACACCAACAAGGATGGTGTCGTCCAGGATCCGGTAGCTCGAGAGATTCAGCATGCCGTCCAAAGAATGGAAGAAGACTACATTCTGACTCAGCCACAAACGGAAGGAACCCCTCCCCTCACCCAAGCCCCGGATGAGATCATCAACCAATTCGTCTTAAAGGTATGTAAAATTTAAAATTTCTTCATTAATTGAAATTTCTTTTTCATTAATTGAAATTTATTCCACAGGTTGCTCCGCAGAGCAAATGGCGGATTTATGGTATTCCCGACGATGCAGGATCATCGGGGTCTTCTTGTTACAACAGCGAGTCATCCGAGCTGAGAGCCCAGATGAAGGAAAAGGAGGCCGAAATTGAAGAATTGAAGACGACGGTCCAGAAGATACAAGATGAAGCTGCGGAGGACCGGGAACAGGCGAAGAAGGACCAGGAGGCGATGCAACAGATGATGGAGCGGTTGGTTTCCTCAGGTTTGCTTCCGCGTCCGCCGCCGCCGCCGCCCACCGCTTAAATTTTAAATTGTTTCAACCGTTTTGTAAAACAATTTAACTTTTTATTTTAAATTAAATATTTTTTTTCTCAATTTATATAATTTTAAATTTTAAATTAAAAATTTATATTAAATTAATAATAATTAGAATTATTTTCATTTTTAATAATTTCTACGAATCAGTCGGAAATCTGTCGGAAATAAACCTGTCGGAACGCAGTCGGAAATAAGTCTGTCGGACATCTGTCGGACAATTGTCGGTTAAGAAGTTGTCGGAAACCTGTCGGCATTTTGTCGGAAACAAATTCCGACAGGTTTCCGACAGGTTTCCGACAGCTGTATTTCCGACAGCATTCCGACAGGTTGCCGGAGACATATTTCCGACGTCATTCCGACAGTTCGCCGGACTCCGGCGACCTGTCGGAACTCTGTCGGAAATACCTCTGTCGGAAATCTGTCGGAATTGGTGACGGATTTCCGACAGAATTATCATTTCCGACAATCTAGAACGGACGGATATATCAGTCGGAAATCGGTCGGAAAATACCATTTCCGACAGATTTCCGACTGATATATCCGTCATGTTCTCGCTGTTTTCTTGTAGTGCTGTGCGAAAAAAGTTGGAGATGTAAGCTTGCATTTTCAAAGAGTCACGGCTTCTGTATTCAAAGTTTTAATGAATTGTTATTTAAAGATAACAAGAAAACCCTAAATTTTAAAAAAATTTTTGTGAACCGGATTTTGACTTTGACCCGAGTCACCGGTTACGGCAAGTTTTGACGGTTTAATTGAATTCCGGGTTTGAACCCTACCCGGACTAGGTAAAGCAACCGATTCACGGTCGGACCGATTCGACCGGCCGGTCCGGTTCGGTTTTGAAAACACTGCTAGAATCGATATATATAATTTGGTATCAAATGCTTTTTATGTCTTGTAAATAGTTTGGTGTGTTGCTTTTTCTTTCGCGGGTCGTTACGAATTACTCTCCATGGAATACTCATTTGAGCATGATGTTGGCATGGTGTTTCGGAGGTGAAGGAAGAGCTGTATCTATATTGAAACTGCCTCGACCTTGATCCTTCACCTCGTTAACAAATATATAGTCACAGTTTCATTGTCGACTATATGACTATGTATAAATTAAACACGATAATAAGTGCAATTTGTAATAATTCAGTGAAGGCAATTTTTTGTTATTTATGTATTAACTACTTATTTAGTAATTTGTTACTAGCAATTGTTACTTTTTTTTTTTGTTAAAGATTACTAGCAAATTGTCATTCTTCTGAATTACGGACTCGATGTAAATGGACAATACCAAAGTAAACATATATAGTATTTTTTTTTGTTAGATAACATATGAGCTTTTGAATGGAGAAATATTGTTTTTGGGTAAGATTACTACATGAGAGATAATTTTCATAAAAATTATGAAAAAGAAAAACTGCGAACCACACATAGACCGTATTTGGACCGTTCTAGGGGATGATTGGTTAGGCTTTAATTTACTCTACATCCTATCTACAGCTTTGTTTTTAGAAAAAATAAAAATTCTTTACCAAATCATGTTGTAGTTTTTTCTTAAAAATTACAAATTTTTTAAAATTTTTACCAATCATGATGTAGTTTCTTTTTAAATGTTTTGTTGAAATGTTTTGTTAACCTGCTGAATAATTTTCCCAAACAACTCTAAGTAGCGTTGAGTTTCAGCTGGTGTTGCTGCACATAGTTTTGTTTCCATCGACTAATCTGAAGAACCTTTTATCGATTCAACTAAAAAACTTCCGATTGCAATCGATGAAGATAAATTCCTATTTTTTAACTTTGTCATTATACAGACCAATAAAACAAAATCAATCGACTTGTTTTTGCTCATTTTTAGTATATGTTTTATAGCTTAAAGTCCTAGAAAAGAGTAATTAGCTAACTCATAAGCTAATTTACGCTATTAATCGAACAGTGAAAATATTATTATGCAGTCGGAGTAATTGAGACATTATTATGCCAATTGCCACTGCATTATCTACTTTCTAAAATGAATATTGAAATTAAAAAAGGTAAAAATGGCAAAAAAATATTCAATCTAACGAAATAATCTCAATCCTTAAAAACAAAAAACAAGAAACCAAAGTGTATCCGATCCAATTTAAAAAATCTATCTTTTGGGTCAAACTTTTATTTTTGTCATAAAACTTCTTTCAAAAAACCCTAGCCTCTCTTTTTTTTAAGATAACCAATCATTCAAATTAAGCTTCGAGAGATAGTTGAAACGAAGCTTCATGTATATGATTAAAAATATTATAAATAATATAGAAACGTGTGTAATAAGCTAAAAAAATATTTTTCTCTAAAAATCTCTAAACTGACACCGTTTGTCCCGTTCTTACAAACTTTACTCGAACGGGTCCTTTTCTAGAAAGTCAAAAGAGGCTAAAACTTAAATGTTAAATTAACATCAATTATTCTAAAACACACAAATATGAAATTTATCTTATAGTAGTGTTTTTTTTTGTTATCTCAATTTCGAAAATCCGCAGATTAATCCGTCAAACCCGTGGTTATATAATGCAGGACAGATTAAAGTCATCAGTTTAGAACTCACAGATTTTGGCGGGTCAACTAAGTTCAGTCTGTCGTGAGACGTGTGTAAATGGAGTGGGTTAATCCACTTTTACAACCCTATATATATATATATATGGTCAATATTTTGCAAACTTTAACCCCGTTCGGTCCTGAAACTGGTGAAACTTCGAGTACTACTATAAAGCAGTTATATGAGAGCCAAATGATTTATTTTGAAGTGACTAACACCATTTCTGTAAATGTTGAAATAGACTAAAGTTATATATAATAAGTTAACAACTAAAAAAAAGATGTTTTGTTTCGTTTAAAATCAGTATGGTATAAAAACAACACGACAATAATTGAACAAATTGAAATAGGTCCATTAAGTTATGATCTCAAACTCTGACAAGTCTTTGTGTTCTTTCATGTTTGTAGTCTCTTCAAACTTCTGAATAACATTTCTGACCTCCTCAAGGCAACTTTCAAGCTCATTCAATTCTTCAGTCTCCGTGAAGCTCTTTCTAGCCTAGACACAAAAAACACAAGCAAATATATCTCGCCATTTATTCATTCTGATCAACAATCTTAGTAATCTTGGAAGTAATTGATAACAAGTATAGTTTATTACTTGTTTGATTGTGTTATTCAAATGCATCTCAGCACTAAACAGTTCTCGTTTGCTTCCTATGGACACTGAGATCTCCATGTACACTCTACAAAGTTCCAATGATGCTCTTGCAAACTTCTTGAAACGCTCTTTGTCTTTCCACACTTCTGATCCCTGAGAGCGATATATGTCATCAAATGCTACTCATATAAAAGTAGAGTGGTTTTGATAACACTTATCAGTCATTACCTGATATGATCGCACTTGTTTTAACAGAGCCTCGCTGCATACCGTAAGATCTCCTTTGATTCTACTCCATCTTGCATATAATCCCCAGATTTCAGATGTACTTTCTGTTTTGACAATCTATAATTAAAAATGGGAAACACAACCATATCAAATCAAACGAAATTGAATTAATGAACCTATGAAAAAGAGGATGTGAAAGTTGTTGAAATATTTTGCTAACCTGCTGAATAATTTTCCCAAACAGCTCTATGTGGCGTTGACTTTGAGCACATGGTTTTGTTTTTATTGATTCATTTGAAGAAGCTTCAATTTCAATCGATGATATATTCCTATTTTCAAACTCTGTCATCATACGGTCCAATAAAACAACATCGATCCTCTTGTTTTTGGTAATTTTCAGTATCTTTTGTAAAGCTTCAAAGACCTGGAAGAGAAAAAGCACAAAGATGAAATCCTAAGCTAAAATAGAAACAAATGTACGGGGAACTAATAGCCAAGGTTTTTATACAAGAGTAGAATATTTAATAGCTGGCATTTACCTGATCAGTATTTACCACATCCATAGCTACATGGCTGAAATTCTCCCACAGCTGCCAGTTATTTCGCCTGTTGATACACAATATTTTTCAATTACTGATTTTCTTAGCTCAAGTAACAGACCGCAAAGGATAGAGAGATACTCGAATTTAAGTGCTTCTTGGAACGCAATGAATGATTCTTTGCTCCTGTTCTTTAATTTATGCCTGCACTCACAGATTATTACACATTCAGCATCATTAAATTATAATTGTACGGTGGTATGCGTGAAGAAAACAATAAACTTTCTCAGACAATTTTCAGCACAAACAGAGCAGAATAGTGAAACTGAAATGCTTACAGACAAGCAATGTTGTTCCAAGCCTTCCACTTGCTAGGATCAAGTTGAACAGCGGAAGTGAGTGCATACAGTGCTTTCTGTTCATCCCCGGCCTACAGCATATGTAGGAGTTGCTAAATAACTATTCCTCTCAGCTAGGATGACAGGAATTCCTATCTCGTTTATCTAAGAGTACTGCTACTAAGGTATTGGAGGGAGGATCAAGTAAGATACCTTCCACGCAGCAAGACCAAAATTAAGCCAACCATCTGGGTACAGAGAATTTAAGGCCATTGCAGCCTCCCTAAAATACGGGAAAACATGAGACATCTCACAAGTAAATCAGCCTCAACGCAAGTTCATATATCCATTTTCCTTTTTGGAAAAAAATACAAAGACAGAACCTAATTAGTTCAACATACCACAGCATCTTCGACTTCTGAAAATCACCCTGATTGTATGCGCTTCTTGCAAGAGCCCGCTGCAAGATGAAGATAATTAGAACATGAAATAAGAGAGAAAGACACAACATTTTCCTGGTTTGTGTCTAAACTACCTTAGCACGAACTGACTTATCATTTGAAACTTCCAGAGCTTTTTCATAACAGGAATCATTAATCGTAACATCACCCAGCGAACACCTGAAACCAATATTTATCATCAAATTGACTAAATGATACGATACGATAATACCTTTATAGCATAAACAAAGATTAAAGAAATATCCGCACATAAAATGATATAAGTGTACGTTCAAAGCAGATTATTACAGCACTTCTCAGCCGGTTAATAATTAAGATATATATAAACAACAGGAAAAGAAAATTATCAAAGAATAGATTACCATAAACTTGGGTCATTTGGCCGTTCTAAAAGCCGTGCATTTATGAGATCTACAGCTCCTGATTTCTTTCCCAGGAGGCTGAATTTTAACAACACATAATAAGTTTTGCAACAGAACATGAAAGCCAGTGGGAAAGGAAAAAAAAAACAAGTGAAGCTGAATTCATCACAAACGCAGTATTCATATTTAGTTTACCAGTAGCAGTGTATTAGATTATCCCCCACAATTCCAGGCTCTCAAATATTGTGATTGCTTCACCAACCAAACCGCAACTCACCAGAAGCTCACCGTATTCCCTGTAGTTAATGGAAAGATGAATAAGACCGCAGAAAAACCTAAAAAAGGATATCTATAAAACGAATAACCTACTTTCTCAAAGCAGGAATAGTAGGAAGATGGACTGCATAGCAAAAAGGGATCCGATTTGATACTCCAGGATTGCTCTTGATAATAGCACCAACCTGATAAAGAAAATTATCATATACAATCCAAAAATAAAACAAAAATTGTCTGATAACATGAGGGCTATTCACACATACCAATTTATCCATCATCTCCACGGCGCGGGCCTTTGTACGACCTCGAGTTGATTCCCATCGAACACGTACTAAGTCACAGAAACACCGTAGCTATTCCATGTCCCAAGAACAAAAGTCAGTTAGTTTATTTTACTTGCATAGGTTGTGACGAAATGAGCATCAACAATTAAACTCAGTCGCTTTATTTAACTGAAAGATTGAAACTTACAACAAATAATGTAGACTTTTGAGAATCAATTGCCTCAATATATGGAGCCATATCCCATCCTGCAGCAAAAATCAAAATTTTAAAAATCCCATATTGCATCTTCTCTATATCTTTGCACCTAAGCTCTCAATGGATCATTAAAATTTAAAAATCTTAAACACTTGAAATTGAGTTCAAGTACTTTGCATCTCATCGTGCGGACTACCCTTTTCAATTAAAAGGCACTGAGCCAAAATCAATGCCTGTTCAATTGGTTTTAAGGTCACAGAATCTTTGCCAGCTTCGCTTTCGTTGTTCACTAGTTTGGGAGTCATATATACTTGAGGTGCTTCACTTCCCCAAGATTCATAAGGTCCAACATCAGCTTTCTCAGAGGCCAACCTCACATCCCCATTGGATGAGTTAGTATTGGCTATCAATACCATCTGTGCCTTTGGATCTACCTATACCAAGATCAGCAAAAATTTAGAATAACATATATAACAGAAAAAAATATATCTCATAGCTTACTTGGTGAATAGTACGAAATCCAAGAGCCCCAGTAACAGAGAATTCGAGCCCTGCTGCTGCTTTAGCAGATTCAAGCTGCAACCTGACAATTTTACTCCGGGTCAAGACCAATAAACTAAAGCAGTAAGTAGATAAAAGGGTATGCGATGGCTATTAGAAATGAGAGCAGCAACAACTACATACAAAGGTCAACTTTGTAACCCTAGCATAAAAAGCTATAAACATGTAAGATGTAGGCAAAGAAAATATTGTCTCAATGATAACTTACCGAGAATGATCAATCCTTCCATATATAGATTGCAGTACACATGCTTCCAGATGGATGGTTGACGTGATGGACGAAGCTTCATCTTCTAGCAACTTGGTAGCCCAATAGCTTTTCACTTTTCCCAATGCTCCAAAATGGTCTAGAGCTTCGGCCATGTAAACTTGCAACATCTCAAACAAAGATGAAGATCGCTCGTGTAGAACTCTTTGATGAATAAGAAAAACTCTGACAACCCACCATGAAATACTCCTTACTTCAAAAGTTTCAGTTTCAGTTTCAAACAACAAATCTTTCAACTTGAACAGCAGCATTCTAGCAAAAACTAAATGCTGCAGGAAAAGACAGTACGTAGTTTCGGTTAGATAGAGTTTACTACAAACAAAGACAGAAATGAATGCTACCAAGCCTAGGATACACAGCTTAGACTCATCACAGACCATGGAGAAAAAAGTGACATCTAAGGCATAACAAATTTGGTTTATTCCTCTCAACCATTACAACAACCCAGCTTGAATACCTGGAGATTAGAAAACTTGCCGAGCAAGTCAGAACCTGCAGACACCAGCTGAATCTTAGCCCAGTTCTCCCATTCAACCAATTCTTTACTTTCTGATACTCTAAACGGTAACGAACATTTTGCTGATCCTTGTGTAGATCTAACAGAACAAAAACAAGAATGAAAATTTGCAAATTCTTCAGAAACTTAGTAAAAGAGTCCAAAATTACCCAGTCAAATTGCAACGAGTGAACCAAAAAGCAGCCGCGATTGCTAAGCACATAACCAGAACAGCACGGCGAGCCTTATCGATTTCATCTGAAGAATCGTTCACCACGAACGATTTGACCTTGTCGAGAAGCTCGGAGTAAAATCGCTCAGCGGAATCAACCGAGTCGACCAGGTCCAACTCGGAATCGTCGAGTACTAGCCTAGTAGCGTCGGAGGCTAGAACTCCAAGATAGTCTCCAGCCTCAATTGAAGACAGAAGGGACCTTATAAGAGAGTCGTGTGGATGAGTTCCGGATTGGAATTCGAGAGGATGATCCGACTGTGGTAAGGAGACGGTGCACCGGAGGAGAAAGAGCTCGTAACCGCGAAGGATTTCAACTTCGCCGTCGACCATGGTTGTACGAATATTATAAGCAAGAATAGTAGTAGAGTTTCTATACTCTCAAACTTGCAGAAATTTTTCATTGATGATATCTTCTCCTCTATTTATAAAGGGTCAACTTCCTAACCCTAATTTATGTGAGAATATAACCGAAGAACTGGACTTCTATAGAAATAGAAGAAATTATCAAGTAATATTTCTCCCAAACAAACAAATGTCGTTTTCTCTCTGAGGGCGATTTCGGTTCTTCCTCACAGAGACCGTTACTCTTGTGGTTTTCTCCCGCTTCCTTAGGGTCAATGTTGTCGGTTATTGTCCGTTGAGATTTCTCTCTGACAGTTTTGGATTTAAACCGCCATGGCGAACTTCACCCTATATATACCATTGTCTCTTTTCAATCTTCGGTTACAGTTCTGAAACCTTGCCAACAATGGGCGATAACATTCGACGAAAGATGCAAGACATCACTCTTGCACTACAAGAAAACAAGGCATTTTCCGACGGATTTCCGACGGTTTGCGTTTTTTTCAAAAAAAAAAAAAAAAAAAAAATTCCGACGGAATTATGACGGAAATCCAAGGAATTTCCGACGGAATTCCGACGGATTGCGTTTTTTTCAAAAAAAAAAAAAAAAAAACTGGATCCGTCGGAATTCCGTTGGAAATTCCTTGTTTTTCCGACGGATTTATGACGGAACCCCTTTTTTTTTAATTTTGCATTCCCGCTCATTTCGTTTTGCATTCCCGCTCATTCTTATTCTTTTTTAATTTTTTAATTTTTATTATTTGTATTTACAGAAAAAGAAGAGGAGGAGGAGGAGGAGGAGGAGGAGGAGGAGGAGGAGGAGGAGGAGGAGGAGGAGGAGGAGGAGGAGGAGGAGGAGGAGGAGGAGGAGGAGGAGGAGGAGGAGGAGGAGGAGGAGGAGGAGGAGGAGGAGGAGGAGGAGGAGGAGGAGAGAAAGCTCCGGCGGAAGAAGAAGAAGGAGAAGAGGTCGCCGGAAAAAAGAAGAAGAAGAAGAGCTCACCGGAAAAAGTAGATCTCGCCGGAAAAAGAAGAAGAAGAAGAAGAAGATCCGGAGGAGGAGAAGAAGAAGCTCCGCCGGCAACACTTTTCTCCGGAAAATTTTCCGTTCGCCGGAAATTTTTTCCGATCGCCGGAAAAAGAAGAAGAAGAAGAAGAAGAAGAAGAAGATCCGGAGGAGGAGAAGAAGAAGCTCCGCCGGCAACACTTTTCGCCGGAAAATTTTCCGGTGGCCGGAATTTTTCCGACGGATTTCCGACGGACTTTCGTTTTAAAAAAAAAAAAAAAAAGTGATCCGACGGATTTTCCGACAGATCCCCAATTTCCGACAAGATAGAACCGACGGACCAAAACCATCGGAAATCCGTCGGAATACCCCTTTTCCGACGGAATTCCGACGGATTTGGCCGTCGGAAAATGCATTGTTTTTTTGTAGTGTTGGTGTCAATGATGCACCAATTGCTTTATCAAAATTGGTCCAAGCGGCGCGTGCAAATCGTTTCTCAGAAAGTTTCAGTTTGTTTTCCAATCTGAGGAATCACTAAACCTGATTCTTCGTAGGGGTCCCTTGTCTTTCAGTGAGTGGATGCTAGTTACTCATCGCTTGGTGCCAAACATGTCTGACGAAACAATTAAGATCATCCCTTTCTGGACACAAATTCACGGAATCCATGCACATTATCTCACAATGGAGATGATTGATGTTATTGGGCGTTCTTTGGGCCATGTTACGTCAATTGATTTCGACGAGGCAGCATCAAGAGTGGATTACATCCGCATACGACTCAATTGGAACATTGATAATCCTTTTCGTTTCCAAAGGAACTTCCAGTTTGGCCATGAGGAAAGTGTTATTCTCTCCTTTCGCTATGAAGGATTTTGAAACTTCTGTGTCTTTTGTGGATTGATCACACATGATAAGAAGGAATGTCCGCTTCGGTTTGATGTTGGTGATGACCCTGACATCCCAGATGATCATAATGATGATGATAAAGATAAGACGGGTGATTGATATATCATGGTTTTAACCGTTTTTAGACCATGATATATGTTCTTTATCGAGTCATTTAGTTCTATTTCTAGTCCTTTTAGAGTCTTTTTCAGGTCTACACACATCTGAAGTTTATTGGATGTTTTGGAGCATTTGGGGATATTTGCAGCTGAAAGTTGAAGTTGGACGTTTTCAAGACATCAAGCATCGATCGATACTGCTTAGCATCGATCGATACTGCTTAGCATCGATCGATACCCGCCAACTATTTTGTATCTCATGAAGACAAGCATCGATCGATACTGACGAGCATCGATCGACACCCGTTTCGTGATCTGAAGAGAAAAAGGAAATTCAAGTTTTAGAAATTGCGCTTTTTGCCCAGAAGTCTCCAATAATTACAAATCAAATCCAGATCGTGTTAAACACTATTTAATAGAGTTTTAGGGTTTTATTTTCATTACGCTTTCATACTTAGAGATTTTTATCGCTATTTGGAGTTGATCTTGCTACTGTATTCTACAGAAGATTTCGAACTCCCTTAATCTTTTCTTTGATATTTTTATGATTTCTATTCAATACATGTTTTTGTTCATCATGAATATGTCTGAGTAGTTTCATAGTTAGGCTTAGGGTTTTTAATGGAATCATAAATTGATTGG
Source organism: Draba incana (assembly GCA_963576765.1). Classification (NCBI taxonomy): domain Eukaryota; kingdom Viridiplantae; phylum Streptophyta; class Magnoliopsida; order Brassicales; family Brassicaceae; genus Draba; species Draba incana. The sequence goes on along the minus strand of OY755217.1, from coordinate 2,744,846 downwards.
TTGGTTAGTTGATTGGAATTCAGATCTAAGTTTGTAATTCTTCGCCTAGGTTGTTCGCTACGCTATGTTTAGGATTGACAACCCTATAATCTATATCATAGGTTGCTAGATTGACGAGGAATCGTGGTTTAGGAACCGGATCATAGTCTAGGCGAGCAATTGAGCTTTTCGCAAAGGAATTTGGTTTAGCTACACTTTAGTGTTTCGAGTTCTAGAATTGTTATTAATTAGAGTCCAATCAATCAACTACCAATCATGCCGTGATTTCCAGCGAGTTCCCTAAGTCTAGCGTTTTCCTCATCTGAATTTAATTCGATTTTATTTTATTTTATTGCATCTAATTTTAATTATTTACTTAGCTTAATTCGAAACTAATAGATCTATTATGAGCCACAGAGTCCTTGTGATTCGACCCCTAGCTATACTATAGCGACTGCTTTAGTATTCTTTATATGGTATTAATTTGAGCATATCAAATTTGGCGCCGTTGCCGGGAACTTTGTTCAAGCTCCAATAGATTTAAGTTTAGAGTTTAGTCTAAGTTTTATTTTTATTTTTATTTGATTTCGTTTTTCCTTTGCTTGTTTTTGTTGTTTCAAGTGCATGCGTGCTACCAGAAGCAATCCGAACAAAGAGCTTTTGATCTACACAAATCAGGAGTTAGTAGAGTTAGAGCGAAAGGCACGGAATGCTAAGAGTCAATCAGCAGCTATGAACAATCTCGTGATAGTTGAACGGGATAAGGCTGGAGTACTCAGGGACCAACAGGGTCATGTTTACAACAATCAGGGACAGAGACTGGATGGGGAAGGAAACCCCATCATCACAGTTGATGACGTCGCCGCCGACGCCAATGGGCGTGTGAATCAACAAGTGCTAGCTGGGCACGGAGTTAATGATGTGATACCACCTCCTATGGTACAAGCTGGTAGGGACAGGACACTTGGGGACTACAACAGAACCGATGCCTTCTATGCCAATCGGTCCGCGATCCGTCTTCTTACCTTTCAGAGGAATGACTTCGAGCTGAAGTCGTCATACTATACTTTGGTCGGTCAGCATCCTTTCCATGGGCTTTCTCACGAGCATCCCATGGACCATCTAGAGAGATTCAAGGATTTGGTCACAAGCATTAAGTGCAATGGAGTCACCAATGACTACCTTTTCTGCAAGCTTTTCCCATAATCACTTGGTGGAGAAGCAGCTTATTGGCTGAAGCAGCTACTAGCGGGTTTTCTTACTAGCTGGTTGGAGACGAGAAACGAGTTTCTGCAGAACTTCTACGATGATGCACGGTCAGAGGATCTCAGGAACAATATCTCTCAGTTCAAACAGGGCCCTGCTGAAGCATTCAAGAGTGCTTGGGTTCGATTCAGATCTTATCAGAGAGATTGTCTACATCACGGATTTTCAGAAGCTCAGCTACTTGGGATTTTCTTCAGAGGCATTGATTGGAGGTATTAGATGGCTTTAGATGCTGATAGCAATGGAAATTTCAACACAAGATCTGCAGCAGAAGCATACCAGTTGATCGACAACTTGGCGTCTAGTAATAGCACCAAGAATGCTGATTTTGAGAGACTGAAGCAAGCTGGTAATGTTGACGGGAAGCAAATGGCTGAATTGAAGAACAAGTTGGATTCTGTTCACAACATTCTGGTGAACAAGAAGTCAGTCAACTTTGCTCAAGATGTTGAGACATTCGAGCCCCAAGTTGAGTGCGAAGAAGAGGATGTAACCTACATTGGTGGTAGTGGATTCCAGACTCAGAGGTTTGGTAATCAGCAGAGAGGAGGCTATAGCGGATTTAGACAGAGAAGCTCATTCACTAACAATCAGAACGCTTCAATTTATGTTCCTAAGACGCAGTTTCAGAGTTCTCAGCAGAACAGCGGTTTTACAAGGAACAACTACAGATCATCATCCTACCAGACTCCTCCTCCGCCCACTGAGTTTAGCAGGTTGGAAGGCATGTTAGAGCAGGTGCTGGAGAGTCAGCAGAAGTTCCAAGTACATTTCAATGGAAGGCTTGATGATATCTACAAGGATTTGGGTGGTAAGTTTGAAGCGAACACAAATGTGGAGAAGATGGATGTTCAGATTGCTTAAACTGCTGAAACACTGAAGAGGCAAGAAGGTGCTCTTCATGGATGAACTGAGACAAATCCTAAGTACCAATGCAATGTTGTCACTGTTGAGAGTGAAGATTTCATGGACGAAGACGACTCTACAGTAGAAGCTTTAGCATCGATCGATGCACCATAGCATCGATCGACACCATTGGAACCTTCAGAATTCGTGAAGTATAAAACAGGAGTATCGATCGACACTACTGAAGCATCGATAGATACCGATGAAAAATCGGATGATGACACAGACATGAACATTGGCATCGATCGATGCATCTATGGCATCGATCGACACGACACGCTAGCTGAGACATCGAGTGGTGCACAGCAAAAACTGATTCTAGGGAGAATACGCAGACCCAAGCCAAGGATCTCTCAACCATCGAAGTACTTCAACAAACCAATATCTCCGAAACAACTCCTTGGTTTTCAGAAGATGGTAAGAAGGATTCCGCACTCACTCACATTTGAAGAAGCTTGCGAGTATCGCCCTCTTTTGAGTTACTTCCAGGATTGTTGTGAGTCTATAGAAAAGATCGAAGCACTGTATCACGAGGTCAGAAAAGGTCCATTGAAAAGGCTGAAGAAGAAAGCGGATTAGGGAACATTCTACGTCCCATGCTCTATCGCTGGGATAACAATCGAAAAGTCCCTTGTTGACTCAGGAGCTTCTGTTAGCATCATGTCAAGGGAGATTGCAGAGAGTTTGAAGGTTCTTATTCATCCATCTACTATAACTATCTCGTATGCGAATTGTGCTTCCTCGAGTCCATATGGTATGATCCCCGATTTGATGGTCCAGGTGGGTGAGTGTCTGGTTCCTGTTGATGTTTACATTTCAGAGATGCCTAAGGATTATCATATGCAGTTGATTCTTGGGAGGGCATTCATGGCTACAGCTGGCACTGTTATAGATACACCGGGCAATAGAGTCTCGTTCGCACACATTGATAAGGACGTGTACTACCCAACTGTTCCTCGCAAAAGAACCCCAGAAGAAGTCTCTTGTGTTAGTTTTATCTCAGAAGTAACATCAGTGGATGATGGAGAGCTGTACTATAGTGCTGAGGAATCACTCTCTGATGAGCCCGATATCTCGGATGTTCAAGCTAGTCCTCCCATCATCACAGAAACAGTCACCTACCGGTTAAGCCGAAGAAGAAGAAGGTGATGAAGATGAAGAAGGAGCAGAGTGCTAGCAAGAAAGGTACTCCTTCCATAAGTTTAATCCCTTTGAGATTTGATGATGTTTCTGTTGTGTACAAGGTGAAATGCAAAGGGACTTCGAAACTGTTCCAAAAGGTTCGAATCATCATTCCACCGGAGCTGAAGGAGAAAGGAAAGGAGCATGTGGAGAGCTCGCTGAAAAGGGCGTTACAGATGGAAGTATCTAGCTGTAGAACTTCCCTAGGAGTTAGCTCCCAATTTTCTACCAAGTGATCGCTGAATCGAAAGTCAAGCTATAGACTTTAAACAAGCGCTTAATGGGAGGCAACCCACTGGTGAGTCGTGTCATTTTCATTTTATTTTCGTTTTACTTTTGATTTTTTGTGTCTTTGTGTCAGAAACGTGAATGACAGGTTTGACGAGAGGCATCGATCGACACCAGTCAGTATCGATCGATGCCCTGTATTCCGGAGTTAAGCGGAGTTGGTCACGTGACACGTGTCACATGTCTTTCAAAACAATCGATATCGATCGATACCATCTCTAGTATCGATCGATCGATCGATGCTTGTGGGGGTCGAAACCAACACAATTAAACTTGTAAGAGTTCGTGTAGAGGAAAATAGAGATCTCTAGGGTAAGCTAGGGTTCAAGAGATGAATAGTAGACTTTGTTATTGATGTCAAAGCTTTAGTACAAGTTTCGTATGAGAAATTGCGGATCCCCCTTGGGGTGTTTACAAAGGTCTATTTATAGCTTGTCTAAGGCGGCCCCTTCTCCTAAGTCTCCACGGAATTGCTTTACTTGAGTCGGTCGTGTCGAAGTGGGCTGGAAACTGCGTTGGGCTAAGGACGGAATTAATGACCCCGAGGCTGAGGTCGGGCCGTGTGGTGAGGCTGAGGTCGGCCGTAGGCCGAACCCGTACTTGGCCTAGGAACCGAAGCTACGGTCGGCTCCATGACCGAGGCTGTGCTTGGGCTGCTTGGCGAGGCTGTGCTCGGCACCAAGCCAAGCTCGTGCTCGGTCTAGGACCCGAGACCACGGTCGGCTCCAAACAAGCGAAGCTGAAGTCGGCCCTCCTTGGACCGAGCCTATGCTCGGTTCTTCCTTGGACCGAGCCTGTGCTCGGTTCTTCCTTGGAGAGCACGTGGTCGGCCCGTGCTGGAGAGCACGTGGTCGGCCTCCACTCAGTCCCGTTCCATTTCCACTTCGCTTAAGTTTACTCCGTTGCTACAACATCTGCTCCGCATGAGGACCTAGGTTCTATAATGGTTCCTCCACCAAGGTACCAGGCGCCATTTCTTCAGATGCTTAGACTTGGAATGTTAATGCTAAGCGGGTGAATACCGACCCCAACAGTTAGCCCCCCAGCTCGGTAGTGTTAGAGCTAATAGTGCCGAGTTAAAGGATGTGTTGTGTATCAGTGTTAATATTTGAAGTCGAAGTGTTCGCCCACTTTTTCTACGGTATGCTTAAATACTCATCTTGTTCAATATTCCCCCTCAAGTTCATACAGCAACGTGGAGCATGAACTTGGAAAACACAAGATGGTGGCCTCGTTAAAACCTTAGTAGGGAAAACCCTTTGGGACAAAACCACTACTTAAGGGAAAAGAGTGCCACGCATAATGACGAGGGGATTTGAACAAGGAACTTGGTCCTTCGTGGATCACTTGCCATTGCTTGGCCTCAGTCCATCTTCTTCGGGTTTAGCTAAGGCTTCCCCTCGGGTTTGCTCCATGTCTTTAAAATTCCGACCTCGGCTTCTCTTTGCATGTTTCTCATGGATGAAGCTTGCTCTTGGCCAATTGCTCATGAATGAGGCTTTGTTTGCTCATGAATGAGGCTCTGTTTGCTCATGAATGAGGCTACGCTTGCTCATGAATGAGGCTTCGCTTGCTCATAAATGAGGCTTTGTTTGCTCATGAATGAGGCTACGCTTGCTCATGAATGAGGCTTCGCTTGCTCATGGATGAGGCTTTTGTTTAGGTTGTGAAAACGCAAATGCGCTCACGTTCTTTATCTGCCAATGTTGCTGTTGGGCTTTGTATGTTGGTGTTGTTCTCTAGACACGTCTGTCCGAGAACAAGATCACCTTTGACTTTGACCAGCTCTCGTCCTGGGTTTCAGAGTGACGCGTCCAGAACGTATTCCGAACGGAGGTCACTATCAGCTGTATTACCAACGATGTTGTTGGGTTTCTGAGTGATCAGGAGGGTCATCCGGAGACGATTCTGAACACTGGAATTTATATAGCGCGCTGTATCCGTTGTGGATGTCATTGTGTTCGTATCTCTACACTATTGCTGTGGCCAGCAACAATAGATGCAGAACGACTCTACTCGAATAAAACTCTGATCAGTCCATAAAGGACAAGCTGTTCTCATGATGAGTGCTGTGGCGAGTGTTTGTGATTGACGATGATGTTGTCAATGACGTCGTGAAGGAGTGGCGCACGGGTACCCCACTCCCCCCTCTTTTAGACGAAAGAGGGAACTGAAGTCGTCTAGAGACTGGTGAAAACACTCACTCCCCCCCCTAAGGCGGAGGAGATCATGTGAGCTTGTCCGGAACGAGGCTAAGTGAAGAGTGGAATCCCCCCCCCTTTTGGATGGAGGGGGGGCAACTGAACCTATCCGAAGACAGGCTGCCTACGTACCCTTTGCAGGGATCAAGTCGCCTCGTAGTTCATAGGAAGAGCGTCTAAGAGGGTGGTGGCGTCGCCGCGGACTGGGTGGGATCGACCGCTGGCTTGGTTTTCCCGCCCCTCCTAGCGCGAACTTCTTCTTCGCTTCGAGCGAAGTCTGCAGCGCGGTGGAGAGCGTCCTGGATGGTCGCGGGTGGATTGACAGTCAATTCCTGCCAGAATGGAGAAGGGCAGCGGAGTGCTCCTCTCAAGGCCTCCAGCGCGGATGTGTTGGTGATACCGTCCACCTTTGACAGTGTATGCTTGAATCTTGTCACGAAAGACCGCATGCTTTCATTCTCACCCTGCTTGTTCGTCCACAGCTCCGCATCATAGATCTTTCCTTCGGCGAAGATGTTGTAATGCTGCACAAACATCTCTGAGAATTGATCAAAGGTGTGGACTGAATTCTTCTCCAGCTTGTAGAACCACTGGAGGGCAGGCCCTTTGAGGCTCTCTACGAACAGTTTGCAGTAGCCAACGTCTTTCTCGGCTACTGTGAAGTTTGCCCTTCCCAAGGCGACTTCGAATTCCATCAGATGTATAGCAGGGTCAGTGGTTCCTTCATAGATTGGAAGCTTGATTTTTCCGGGATCGGAGATTGGAGTTCTCGCGACCCTCTCAGCGAAGGGTGTGTTCCGTGCTTTCTCGAGCACAGAGGCGATCCCAGGAGCCTTCGCCGTGCTCCGGTACATCTGTAGTTGGGTAGCCTTTAGGTCAGAGGCGACCTGGTCTAACTGGGCTTTTAGCGCAGCGACCTCTCCATCTCGGAAGCCTTGCGGAGCCCTGCGCTCTTGTTCCCTCCTGTAGAGCTCCGCTATGATCGCATCTCCTTCTTCTGCGGCCGTAGCATGGTCAACTTCTAGGTCGACTCGGGCATGTCTTCGAGGAGGCAGATCCTCATCTGATTCTCCAATCATGCGCTCGGGAGTTAGATCGGATTCCCGACGAGGCGGTGGTGGAGGCAAATCCTCTGGATCTGTGCGAGCAGCCCGAGGTGGTAGCTCTTCGTGTCGAACCCTCCGATTGGTTCGAGGCGTGGCGAAGCTGAGGCGTGTCGGACAGACACAGGACCTCCTGCGCTTCCTTCTCTTGAGCGATTGCAGCTCGCTCGCTATATGTTCAGTTTTCTTCATCAGAGTCTCAAGCATCTGCTTGATCTCCGCGAGATCCGCTGGGTGGTTAGCGGCGCGAGGCGCGGTGTTCTCCATGGAGTTGTTTCTTTCCTCGTCGTGCTGGTGAGACGAAGATCCTTCGTTGCTCGTGGTGTTGCTTAACATCTTCGTAGGTAGTCTGAAAACCTAGCTCTTCTTGTGTCAGACAATCTCTAAGGTCCCCTTAGTCGGCGCCAAATTGTGGGGGTCGAAACCAACACAATTAAACTTGTAAGAGTTCGTGTAGAGGAAAATAGAGATCTCTAGGGTAAGCTAGGGTTCAAGAGATGAATAGTAGACTTTGTTATTGATGTCAAAGCTTTAGTACAAGTTTCGTATGAGAAATTGCGGATCCCCCTTGGGGTGTTTACAAAGGTTTATTTATAGCTTGTCTAAGGCGGCCCCTTCTCCTAAGTCTCCACGGAATTGCTTTACTTGAGTCGGTCGTGTCGAAGTGGGCTGGAAACTGCGTTGGGCTAAGGACGGAATTAATGACCCCGAGGCTGAGGTCGGGCCGTGTGGTGAGGCTGAGGTCGGCCGTAGGCCGAACCCGTGCTTGGCCTAGGAACCGAAGCTACGGTCGGCTCCATAACCGAGGCTGTGCTCGGGCTGCTTGGCGAGGCTGTGCTCGGCACCAGGCCAAGCTCGTGCTCGGTCTAGGACCCGAGACCACGGTCGGCTCCAAACAGGCGAAGCTGAAGTCGGCCCTCCTTGGACCGAGCCTATGCTCGGTTCTTCCTTGGACCGAGCCTGTGCTCGGTTCTTCCTTGGAGAGCACGTGGTCGGCCCGTGCTGGAGAGCACGTGGTCGGCCCGTGCTGGAGAGCACGTGGTCGGCCTCCACTCAGTCCCGTTCCATTTCCACTTCGCTTAAGTTTACTCCGTTGCTACAACATCTGCTCCGCATGAGGACCTAGGTTCTATAATGCTTCCTCCATCAAGGTACCAGGCGCCATTTCTTCAGATGCTTAGACTTGGAATGTTAATGCTAAGCGGGTGAATACCGACCCCAACAATGCTCTGCGAAAAGGTAAGTTTCCTTAAATCCTACGGGTTTTGCCCTTTTCCTATTTTAAAACAAACTCATCGACCTACGCCATACCTTATTCCTCTATAAATCACCAAATCTTCGTTTCTCAACGGATTCGTGTGATTTTTGAGCCTATTCTGTGTGGATTTTTGTACTCTATCTCTTTCTCTCATCCATTAAATCGATCTACAAGGTATGTATCACGATTTCCCTCTTTTCAATCCATGAACCAAGGTTTGATTTTCGAATTCTAGGGTCTTTAGAACTTGTTTTTCTCGATGATTAACACTTGCTGATGTTGTTCTAGACCTAGTCGAACCATGCCTTAAGCTTCGTTGTCATTAATATTGAATTTTGGGATTTTGAATATGCTGTGTTCTTAGTGAAACGGCTTGATACCCCTATGGTATCGATCGATGCTCATCATCAGCCTTGATCGTTTTGTTTTGGATGTGAGAGATATTGGATTTATGCTTTGTTTTGTATTTGTTGATGATGCAGATGGCACCTAAGAGGAAAGGACATGCCGCACATGATTCCAACTCCACCAAACCCACAAAGAAGTCCAAGTTGGGTAATCGGATCGAACCTTCTACGGTTGTACCTCCGCAGTTTGACTTGAATCAGAAGGTCAAAGCTTTGGTTAGATACTGTTAGTATCCAAGTGTAGTCACAGCATGCTTGACGGACGACCGTTACACGGTGACTTTGAACGATGGAGAAGTGGTCACGCATCTCCCGCACACTCGTCTGTTACCAATTGCTGATGACACATCTACACATCCACGCTCTCCTAGCCCATCCGCACCTGCTGGTCCTTCTACTGCACCTAGCACGTCGGATCCCATTCTAATCTTGGAGCTAATACTATTTTGGATAATCTTGGAGCTGAAGAGGATGCATCATTACTTATCCCTATTGGTCCCATGACCCGATCAAAGGCTAAAGAGTTCAACCAAGTCATCAACAAACATCTTGTCACCATTCAGACCAGCCTTAGATGTGTTGCTTGTCCAACCACGTTGGTTGTGATTCAAGCCATCTAGGTGATGACATTGGAGGTGTGTGGACTTGTACTCTTTTCCTCTCCTTGGATTTTTCCCATTGGATTTTTCTAAGAAAGGTTTTTAATGAGACATGGACACACACTACACTAGCCCAATGTTATCAATCGGTCTATTCCATGCATGCATGCTACTTTGTTATTTTCCTTTATTTCATTTCTATCTTTGATTTGATTCAAACTTAGTATTTATGTCTTGGTCAAGGCGAATTATGAGGGTTTGTCTCGTAACTCTTTCCATCCTTGACCCTTCTTCTTCCTTTCTTCTTCTTTATATTCTCGCATGTACTCATGGATTAATCATCAAACATTTTATTCTAAAACTTCTTTTACTTGTTTGATCCGAGTTCTTTGTATGTGTAATATCACAAATTTCTCATCTTGTTTTCTCTATGGTGTGTCATATCCATAGTGATCTCGAGTTCGAAAGTTCTTAGGTTCTCCATCACCTTAGAAAGTTTCACATCGATCCATTGGTTTCTTTGTGTTCATCATCTCATCGCGTCATCCATCATCGTATCATCATTCTATCACGTGTTTCATCAAACCATCATCGGATTCATCGAGTCTTATCCTTATTCCGCATCTTTACCAACCAAGCATCACACGAAGGGCATCAGGGGCTGACTCTCTCAACCAGGAGTCTATCAAGTGGTATCAGAGCCGTTTCGTGTCAGGTTGTGTCGATCTGAATCCAATCGATTTTGTTTGTGAATTTTCATTGAGCATAAAAACGTTTTTGTCGAAAACTGTTATTTGTCTGAATTTTTCACTAGGTTGCTAGAATTGTTTTAAATCGAATACTGATTTAAAAATTGCAAAATTTGTTGTGTTCGAACCTAGATTGAGTCTAGTTTATGTTAAAACTAAAACCGGAATTGTTGAGTGTGTTTTGATAATTTTCCTGAGTCAATTTCGCCGAACCGTCACTTTTAGAGTTCATAGGCATTTGAAGAGTTATTTTCATATTTGTTTCATTTGTTGCGAAATCTTCCAAAAGGACTTGTTATTGGGATTATCTTGTGTTGCGGTGCGGTTTTGGGCAACAATCAGTGGGACCCATGTGTTGGTCCCCACTCACCAAGTTAAACGAAGTGCGGGGCGTTACTTTATAAAATAATTGAAAAACACAACTGTTCAACTGCGGGTAATTGTAACAAAGGAATTGAGTGATCCGCACTAAGAATCACATATGCACCAATTATGGTGCGGTCTGTAGTGAGTATGTGCGGTTCTTTTTCAAAAAATACAAAAACAATTTTAAAATTTTTGATTTTTTTTAGTAAAGTTAATAACGTGAATCAATACGATTTTATTTAAAAGAAAAAAAAATTGGTCAACGAATTTACTTTTAGAAATATTCAAAATTTATTATTTGTTATATCCGCACTGCTCTAATACTTTGTACCAATTAAACATCATTTCGTCTCGCTTTTTTTACATAAATCGCACTTGTTCCGCAAACCGCACGATCCGCAGTTGTACCGTACCGCACCGCACAAATTCTTGATCCGCACCGCTCTATTTAATGTCACCAATAATTTAAGTTTTTTAAAAAAAAATGTTGATAAGCTTAGTATTTTAGAAATTAATTTATTTTGAAAAAAAGAATTAATTATGTAGCGGCGAGTAACGGTGGGCCCTATAGAATTGATGTTCTCAGTGCTGCTACCTAGTATCAGGATTGCTCGATGGAAGCGATCGGACGGCTGGGATCAGATTGCATGGGGAACGTGTCCTTAGCTTATTGTTACGCGTGGAGGTCACTCGTGAGTCAGCGGCTACAAAAATGTCCTACTTGCTCCGTTACTTTTGTGTCTTGGTTCTTAATTATTTTGTTTTTAAAATTAATTAATCAGTATCCTTTTCAAGATTGAAGTAATTATCACGACCCCAAAAAAGAAAGATAGTAGTTATTACGTCTGTGGTGAATTAGGCATATAAAATTAATCACCTACAATCACGCATAGAATATATTTATATATATATATAATGAATTAGGCATGTAATATTTGGTTATTATTTTTTGATATGTGTCATTAAGTGCTCTTGACTTTTCAACTCTGGTATATAGTATATTCAAAATACGAAGCTTGATCATTTTAAAATGCAAACGAAAGAAGAATATGGACATTAATTGAGCCGTGAAAGCGAAGTAAGGGCATCATTATAGACGGTAAATTAGGAGTAAATATAGATGGATTTTACTTAATAAACCCAAAAAATAAATTAAAAATGGTGAACAATCATATTTACGGTTCTACTTTTGGCATCTCTATATACCGTAAATATAGACTCGTGCCTTGCTGTGATTGGCCGAAATTTTGAACAAAAAAGGGGAAAAAAATTCACTTCCGTCTCTCTCTCTCTTCTTGTTCGTCTCGGAAAAAATTCGAGAGATCTTCTTTGAATCTATGTGTTTCTATTTCCAATTGATAATCTCAAATACATAAATCCTTGATTATTTTGTCTATGTCTCTCTATCTCTCTCTCGACCTATCTCGATCTGTTTGCCAGAGACGATTGACATAGAATTGTTTGTTCAAATTGTATTCTCCACACTTGAAGATAAATATTTTTCTCCGATTTTGTTTAGATCGTAGTGATTGATAGATTTGGGAATCAAAATTAGGGTTTGGTTTAAACAAAATTGGGGATTTCCGATGGCTTAGAAATTAGGGTTGTTTGCTTCCAATTACAATTGTTTCCTATGATTTTGGGCTTCAATTTGTGTAAATTTTTATGAACAAAGCACTTGGTATATTCGGTTGTCTGTTTTGAAATTGAGCTAATCTTTGTATTTTTCTCATGATTTCCGCAGGATATTGATGAAATTCTTCAGGAAGAGGTAGATTCAGAATTGCATGGAGGAATCTCAGACCTTTTTAATATACGAAGCAAGGTAATTGTTCTATGGATTCTTAATTGTATTTATGATGTGTTCTGAATTGAATCTTGAGTTGGTTAGAATTGTATGATGATGTGTTGTGAATTGAATTTTGATATACTCCATTTTTGGGGTATTCTAACCTTTGTTTTGTAGGGTTTTATCGAGTCTTTCTCCTTTGTATTGAGTCATTTTAGGTCTAAAAGTGGTTGGAATGGAAAATTGGAATTTGCTAGGAGGCTTGGTGAAAAAAGAAGGAAAACACGATCTTTTGGAGATCTTGGAGCCAAAGATGGAAATCTGCACCTGTCAGATGTATCTAGATGGATCAATCCAGATTTGTGTGGATCAATATTTCTTCTTCTGTCCCACATGGATCCGAGTTCATCAGATTGATCGAGCTATGGTTAGATTGATCAATTTAGTCAATTCTGAAGTAGCTGGAGCACCTGCTCCCGATTTGACCGACCTGCTCCCAGAGATTCATAAAAGGGAATATTCACTTAATGGAAATATTCACCTAGTAGATTTACCCTAGATCTACCTAAGATTTACCAAGCCGCCGCCGACCTAGAAAAAAGAAAACATCTTGGAGAATAAATATGTGCTTCTTCCTTATTTTCTAGACACGTTTTTTACACACAATCTTTTACGCAAAAATCATCAAAAGACCTTTACTTGCTTTTCACGTTTTGGCCGAGAACCCTAGAGAGAGATTTCCGACTTCTTGCTTTGGATTTCGAGAGTTGTTCGTCTACACGTTATTGAGTTTTCTCTTGAACCTTACTCTTTAATTTATTCTATGAATACTTTCATCTCTCTTTGTGTTATTCGTTTCATTATGTGGGAGTAGTTACTTTTGTTAGATTAGGGTTTTTCAAAGGGATTTAGAGATTCATGAACTCGGCATAGATAGGACCATACTTATATTTGATATCTTCATCTAATGTTGAATTTAATGCCTAGACTAGCTTGATCACCTAACCTTTGATATTATGTTAAATTTACTCATCAAAAGTGTAGTAGATTGCTTGAAATAACTTAGATGGGCGATTTGACCCTTAGCCAACGACAGTTGAAGTTAAGGCAAATCGTGAACTTATCAATCTTAATCGTTAATGCTTGTTAATTTGTTTAGTCTCAAACGACAGTTTAGGGTGCTAGATTTATTAATAAAGTTGTTGATGCCACGACAGTGGATCCTCATAAAATCGTGATTGTGTTCTAGATTGGTACTTAATTTGATATCCTGAATAATTGCTTGGTTCTTGATAATCTATTCTCTGCGATAATTCCCTTGTCTAACGCCTTTATCATATTTGTTTACAACCGAATTTCACTTTGCTTTGTTATTTATTTTCGTGACACTTTAAAACCACTTGAATCGCTTAGCTTGAATTGTGTTTAAAAGGAACTAAAGTGTATTGCCAGTCCCTGAACGAACCTAAATTTATTTCTACATCGGATTAGTAATTTAGGAATTGAGTTCTTAACCCAGGCTAAAAAACCTGTTATCAAATTTTGAGTTGGTTAAGAATTGTAGGATGATGAGTTCTAAATGGAATCCACTAGAACTGTATCATGATGTATTTTTCTCATGAGTTCCGCAGGAAATTGATGAAACTCTTCAGGAAAAGGTAGATTCAGAATTGCATGGAGGAATCGCATACTTTTTCATATACGAAGCAAGGTTAGTATTGCTTGAAATTTTAATTGCATTATCATGTGTTCTTAATTGTAATATCATGTGTCCTGACTCGAACTTTGAGTTGTTGAAGAATTGTCAACGATTGAAAGCGGATTTGGTGGACCATATATGGCAAAGATTTGGACAATATCAAAATAACAACTGAGCGTAATTTTACATTTCTGATTTCGATTTCTTTGTTTTAAATGTTTTTGTTTCATGTATGTTTGAAATTTCACATTTTATTGAATCTACTATGTTTTCAATTTGGAAAAATAAATCTTTACTAACAAAAAATTCTTTTTTTTTTAGAACTCTTCTATAATTACCACCTATAATCACCCAAAAAAAAACCAAATTAAATTTAAGTAAATATACATTTCCCAATACACTAAATAATAAAAAAATTCTATCTTACCTCATTATCTTTACTACCTATAATGATGCCCTAACATTACATGGTTACGAAACTTACGTGGAACTAAATAATCTTAAGCTTGTCCAATGTAGCAATCCACGTCATCGTTAATTTGGTTGCTTCTTCAATCAAACAGCTATAATGTTATCTGACTTGTATATTACAGAGACTGATTTTAGTTTGCTTGTTTAACTATATTTATGTTAATGACTGATTTAGTTTACTAATTTCGACTATAATTCTTTGCATTTAGATTAAAAAAACACTAAAGGATTTAAATATCGATTTTGTCATTTTGACTGGGATAACGTCATTTTGATTCTCAGTTTCAAGATTCTTTTACCAATATTTACACAGAATCTAGCTTACAAAAACCATGGTATAACGGTAAATAAATCGTAGAATTTTTTCCAATTATAATCTAGGGAATCATGATTATAGAGGGAATGTCCGTGCACTACTCAGCCACATACTCAAAGATTTGGACTGTCGATGGAATTGTTTAATTAAGATCTTACATTGTTAACGCCGGTAATTAAATTAACAAGAACACAAAATTATATCATTTTATTTTAAAATATGTATAGTTTCATGAATTAACCTCCGACTTTTTTTGTAGAGGTCTTTGATATTTTCTTTGTGGACACAACACCTTTCTTAGATAAATATTCTGATGAACCTAATGACCATGTCTACGATTGAAGATGCTTATCTAGTCTTTTTACTCTATCATATAAGCTAGTAATGTTTTGCAGAGGTGAAAATACAATTTACAAGTATGTGATAGTTGTTTGTTTTTGTATATGGATTCTCATGGACAATCTCCTAATTGTTCAAGTCTCAAGGATTATATTCAGCCCATTGACCATTATTTTTATGCAAATAAATCATTATTTTTCTTTTTCCCTAGCACATTTTTTAGAAGAATCGAACTTTTCCTCTTCTTTTGTCCCGAGTAAAGATAAAAGGATCCTTTTCGACTGAAAAAGTATTTTTTCCCATCTCGAGAAACAAATTCTAAAAAAAATTACATTAAAAATACGAAGCTTGATCATTTTAAAATGCAAACCAAAGAAGGAGATAAAATAAAAATCTCTGTGAGCTTTTTACTCAAATCATCAATGGCTAAGGAGACCGTGTGTGTAACCAGGACCAAACTGGTTTAGCTCTAGCTGGACTTTGTCAAACACCTCCGTCTTAAACTCTTTTGTTCCTACAAAAATTCGATTCTGAGTATAAGCAAATACACAAATTCTTCGGAAACAAATGCTCAAGAACCTAGTTGAAGACTCAAGCTCTATACTTATCTTTATGCTTTCAAATTATTAAAACTTGTTTTGTTATCTTCAGTTTGATTGTAACAAAATTTGTAAAAACGTTATTTTTTTTGTTGAATAAATTTAACTTTCTTTTCAAAAAAAAAAAATGCTCAAGAACACAGTAAGTGGATTTTGGGTGTAATTACGAACTCAAAAAAATCGAAATCAAATTTCTATTTGGGGGCTTTCTCCGATAAACTCTATAATCTAACAAAATTAAGCATGATTCGATTATTTTACCTTTCATCTTCTCTTCTACTTGTTTTTGGAATCCATTTGTTCTTCGAATGATCTTGTTTTCTTCTTGTTCGTGCTCTTTGATTACTCTAAAAAAAAAGAGACAAGTAAGAACCTGATAGAAACCCAAAATTGATGTTGAGACTGAATACAAGTGTCGATTAGTTGAAGAAAAATAAAAAAAGAAGAAGGAAGTTTGGTTGAGTGTAGAAAAGTAATTGACATGTAGAAAAGTGTGCCATAGTGTATTTATCCGAGAAAGAATCAGTTGGTTTCAAAAGATTTGTTTACTCCATGTCTCAAGTCTTTTTTTTTTTTTTTTTTGTCGTCCATGTCTCAAGTCTAAAGGCTAAAGGAAGGTAAGTTCCCGAGTTTTGTTTTTTCTAAAAAAGATGTATGGTACACCAAAATAACAATTATTTATTTTCCCGTCGAGTTCTTAGGAATTCTTTTCTCCACGGGAAGGTAAGTTCACTCGTGGAGTATATAATTCTTCAGTTGTCGAAAGATTATTCACATGAGCATGACTGAATCAATTGTATTTGTGATTTAGAATGAATTGTATATTGGGTTGTAATAACGAACTAAAATAAACCCCGATATCAAATTTTTATTTGGGGATTTTCTCCGAGAAACTCTATAATCTAGCCAAATAAAGCCATGATTAACGACAAAAAAAAAAAGCCATGATTAATTTAGCAAAAAGAGACAAGTGAGAGTCTGATAGTTACAAATGTCGATAAGTTGGTAATATAGAAATTAATTAATTTTCAACAAGAAAGAAAGAATTAATTATTTTAGCGGCAAGTAACGGTGGGGCCTATAGAATTGATGATCTCAGTGCTGCTACCTAGTATCAGGATTGTTCGATGGAAGAGATCGGATGGCTGGGATCAGATTGCATGCGTGTCCTTAACGTATTGTTACGCGTGGAGGTCACTCGTGAGTCAGCGGCTACGAAAATGTCTTATTTGCTCCGTTGTGTTTGTTTCTTGGTTCTTATTTTGTTTTTAAAATTAATTATTACGACCCAAAAAAAGAGATGGTAGTTATTACGTCTGTGATGAATTAGGCATGTAAAATTAATCACATACAATAACGCATAGAATATACTATGCGTTTGTGTGCTTCTTAGAGTGACATTGTTATGGTGATATGATTTTTGACTATGCGTTTTAGTCCAATGATTGTTTGATTCTCTTTGCGTAAAGAATTTTGAGATCCTTGTTTGATTGCAGTTGGAAGGAGTGATTTGATAAGGTCAAGCTAAGATGGCGAGCTTACAACTATCTGCGATTATCGAAAAGGTTTTTTTCCGACTTCTATTTCGGATTTAGCTTGATTATGTTTTTGGTTATATTCAATATCTTAGCTCTGTGTTGGTTTTTGTTCTTATGTTCAGATGACTGGTGAAGATAAAGATTACAGATATATCTGATTTGCCCAATGAGTTGAATAAGGATACCTTTAAACCCGACCAAGAGATGGAGATGAGGTTGACTAGTATCATATTGCAACAGCTTGACGATGGTGCTGGTGTTGTTTCTGGATTGGCTGTTAAATGGTTAGCTTTTTTTTCTTTGAAACTTATGACCAAGCTGATGTTATATCATGGACATTCAAATGTTCTGCGTCTATCTTGCTATATCTGTATTGCAGCTTTGGTTTTATTGATATCGAGATTTTCAAATTTAGCTAAACTGTTTTCAACCCACCCTTGATGTATGTTTTGGTTCCAGTCTTGCTACATTGGTGGAGAAGATCATATTGTGGAGATGATCAACAAACTATGTGAGAAACTGCTGCATGGGAAAGACCAACATCGTGATACCGCAAGCATAGCTCTCAGGACTGTCGTCGCTCAAGTTGCTCCCTCGTTTGCTCCATCTATTCTTGTTACTCTAACTCCACAAATGATAGGAGGGATAAGTGGCCAGGTTAGTTGTTGGTAGGCATGTTCCTTTGTTTCTGATTGCATATGCTACAGTGCTTTGGGTCTGATACAACTAAAATTTGGTTGATTGATGTCTCTATAATTGAGTTGATATGATGTGAAAGTTTGGTTGACATGGTTAAAGTTTAATAGCTCTTTATGAATAACTCTTAGTAGATCAGAGAATAGTATGTTCAATTGTCTACTCTATTGTGTATAATCAATTGTCTACTCTATGGAATTTGAGGTAGTATGTTCATGTTTTGCAAATAACTAATTTTTTCTCTGGCTTGCTGCTGAAGGGAATGAGCACATGGATTAAATGTGAATGTCTCGAGATCATGTGTGACGTTGTTCAAAAATATGGAACTCTAATGGCAGACGACCACGAGAAGCTACTGAAGACATTGTTATTGCAATTGGGCTGTAACCAAGCCACAGTCAGGGAGAAGACTGTTCCATGCATTGGTAAGTTATCAAATTTGAGTCAATAAGATTGCTGGCTAGTTCTGTCAATAGTTTGCTAAGTTGAAATCAGGCTTATCCTCATGGGGCTTGAGTGACTGGTTTCCTTACCCCAGTAATAACTTTAGTAACATGTTAGCTTTTGGTGTCAATTCTTGTGA
Source organism: Draba incana (assembly GCA_963576765.1). Lineage (NCBI taxonomy): Eukaryota > Viridiplantae > Streptophyta > Magnoliopsida > Brassicales > Brassicaceae > Draba > Draba incana. The sequence continues at coordinate 2,726,512 of OY755217.1, read as the reverse complement.
TACCAACGCGGGTTGCAATGCTATATTCAACTCCATTTGTTCTTTTTTCCCCAGTCTTATTTTTACGCTTCAATTTTTTTGGGTTTCAGCATCTCTTGCTTCCAGTCTGTCTGATGATTTGCTCGCAAAGGCCACAGTTGAAGTTTTGAAAAACCTAAGTAACAAGAAGGCAAAATCCGAGATTACACGCACCAATATTCAAATGATTGGAGCTCTAAGGTACTTCCTGTCTATCCTTACTTCCAGTGTGGTATTTGTCTCTTACTTCTCACCACATATAACTGTAGTGTGTAACATGTTTCTGTTAGTTCTTTCTATCCTACCTATTTATTGCGTGGGATGCATGGTTTACGTTAGACATGTGCTTTTTTTTTTATGGTATTTAATGCGCTTTTTGTTTCAGTCGTGCTGCCGGATACCGATTTGGGACTCATCTTGCGAACACTGTTCCAGTTTTGATCAACTTCTGCACCAGTGCCTCAGAAAATGATGAGGAGCTCCGCGAATATAGCTTACAGGTCTCATGCAAGATTCCTTATTTTCTTCTTTCTCATTAGCGGTGCATTTTTATATTCTCATCCAATTTCTTAGGGTGCTTTTAGTCTCTTTTCTTTAACCTGTCATATTAGATTGGGCATTTTATCTTTAAGATTAGATAAAAGTGATATGAGAATGTAGGCTAACATGCCCTCTCTGAAATTTAACTGCAGGCACTTGAAAGTTTCTTGCTATGGTGTCCAAGGGGCATCACACCATATTGTGATAAAGTTTTAAAGCTCACTTTGGAATATATTAGTTATGACCCGAATTTTACGGACAACATGAAGGAAGATCCTGACAATGAGACTCCTGAAGATGAAGATGATGAGTAAATTTCGATATAAGGATTGGAACCGTAATCTAGGCCCTTGCAGTGCACCATTATCTCAGTGACATATGTCTTGTTTTCACAGCGAGAGTGCAAAAGAGTATGCGGATGATGAGGATGCCAGCTGGAAAGTTAGGAGAGCAGCGGCGAAATGCTTAGCAGGATTAATAGTTTCTCGTTCTGAGATGATCTCGAAAGTATATCAAGAGGTATGATAGAAGATTATATTTAAATAAGTTTTTCATCTTTTACTTGTTGATAATGTTTAATTGAAATAAGAAATGAAAATCTACTGCAGTCTTTATTGTTGCGAAATTAAGATATTAATCTCTTCTTATGCAGGCCTGCCCAAAACTGATTGATAGATTTAAGGAAAGGGAGGAAAATGTGAAGGTATGGAATTTGAACAAACTTTCTGTCCTGCATTTCTAGATGGGTCACTGATCTGAGGTACTGTTGTTGCAGATGGATGTTTTCAACACATTCGTTGATCTGTTACGCCAAACTGGAAATGTGACAAAAGGTCAAACTGTCACAGTGTCACCGATGAATCAAGGAAAATTTTCTGCATCTTTTCATTCCATCAGTATGTATGGTCTGTCATATTACTGATGAATCACTGCTAACTACATATATCATTTTGATTGATGCAGTCCAAAATGGCTTTTGAAGCAACAAGTCTCAAAGATTGTGAAATCTTTAAATAGGCAACTGTGTGAAAAGTCTGTGAAGACGAAGGTATGAGAGTGCTAACTTTCTTTCTGGCTTGATTTCTGTTTGGTATTTTCTTAACTTCTTACTTATCTGCAGGTTGGTGCATTCTCTGTTTTGAGAGAGCTTGTGGTTGTCCTGCCTGACTGCCTTGCTGATCATATTGGTTCACTTGTTCCTGGAATTGAGAGGGCTCTAAATGTTAGTGGGATATTTGGTACACATATATGTTCTGACTGATTATTCTTTGTTCGTTTATTCATATTTCTTCTTTTTTCCCTCTACAGGATAAATCTTCTACCTCAAACTTGAAAATTGAAGCTCTTGTCTTCACAAAACTGGTCTTGGCATCGCATGGGCCTCATGTTTTTCATCCTTACATTAAGGTAGGAAACTTTCTATGGTTTTAGTCCATTGACTTCATAACCCAGTTTTGAAAAGTAAATAAACATTAACAGCTGATGGAAGTGATTTGACTGACTCTTGAACTTTTGTGTTATTCTAGGCTCTTTCTACTCCTGTTTTAGCTGCTGTTGGTGAACCTTATTACAAGGTGACTGCTGAGGCATTAAGGGTTTGTGGGAACTTGTCAGAGTAGTACGTACAAGTACTGAGGTGAGTATATCTCATACACAGCTTTTCAGTCTGTTTTGAATCATATATTTAACCACAGACCACCAAAGATGTATTTCCATTCACTGATGTATTTTATTGTGTGGTTTAGGGAATGGTTGGGTCCTCCGGCAATCCTCAGCGATTGAATCCTTCAGCCTCCGGCGATCCTCAGCGATTGAAGGAGATGTCAGATAACGGCGAAGATCTTCAGCAATTGAAGAAGATTGCGGCGGCTGAATATGACTATGACGCCGACCCTTTTTGGACGCTTCTCTTGTCCGAGATCCCTCCTTACATGGCATCACGTCCTGAGGTCGTCGAGCATTTCAAACTCTTATTCTACCAAAGAAGCAAGGTTTGCACTACTTACTCTTCTTCTCTACTCTCGATACATTATCTCCTTTACTACCAAAAATACAATGTTTCTGCTGATTTGATTTGCTATTTATATATGTTCTGCTGATTTGATTTGCTGTTTATATCTCGTTTCGTTTTATTGAATCTGTTAGGATTTGGCTTTTGTTGTCGAACCTATGTCATCGGTGGTTTCGCAAGAAAGATTTCCTACAACAGAAGCAGAACAACTTATATTTGCTTTTGTCGATGGATTCTATTCCGAGGCGTAAACTTGCTCAAGATACCGTAAATGTTATCAGAAACGGATTGTCGAAGGCCGGAATTAGTTCAACTATTCCGATTTCTTTACACTTTATCATTGGGAACAATTAGTTCTCCTCAGCTCAACCGGTTCCATTCCAATATGTCCAGAATTAAACTTTGAGGTGTTCGAAGCCTGCATAGGTATCTTTTTGATTTTTATTTTAGTTTTTAAACTTTTCAGTGGGAAATTATTTACAACACTTTTTAAAAACGCCAAAAAATAAAATAACATGTTAATTTAAGAAACAAAAATAACTTTCATTTTAATAACTAATTTGGTAGATATCAAAACATAAGAGTGATTTTAATCTCTTAAACATACAAGTCCAGAACCATAAAATCGATAAAATCTCTAAACATCTTCAAGATCTTCAAGTGAGATGTCAAGATCTTCAAGTGGAGCGAACTGGTTACTTGTAGTTACATCTTCTTCAGATTCATCACAGTAATGTTCTTCACCTATGAATAACCAACCAAAACCAATTTCATCCAGCCAAAGCTCTCTCCAAGAGCAGTTGGTACAAAGTTGGTACAAAGTGTTAAGTAACCTAAAGCGTATTGCGAACACCTCGCAACAAAGACTTTGACTCCGAGAGTAATCAAGATTTCGAGATTGTCTAGATAACTATAATCACCGCCACCGAGAAACACAATATACTTTTTCTCTTTCTCCTCTAAAAGGCCTATAGTGCATATGTGTACTATAAGTTTGTCTAACTCTTTGTTGATGTAATTATCAACGGTCTGATCTTCAACTTTCTCATTGTTTTGACAAATGTAATGATACATGATTTCATCAGTCTGATAGCTATACTGATTCGCCGCCGCTTCTTTCTTCATGTTAAAATATTTGTGATTTACCTTTGTCAAAACCTGCGGCTTCCCAATGATAAAGTATAAAGAAATCGGAATAGTTGAACTAATTCCGGCCTTCGACAATCCGTTTCTGATAACATTTACGGTATCTTGAGCAAGTTTACGCCTTGGAATAGAAGCATTTTCTCCATCGACAAAAGCAAATATAAGTTGTTCTGCTTCTGTTGTAGGAAATCCTTCTTGCGAAACCACCGATGACATAGGTTCGACAACAAAAGCCAAATCCTAACAGATTCAACAAAACGAAACGAGATATAAACATCAAATCAAATCAGCAGAACATATATAAATAGCAAATCAAATCAGCAGAAACATTGTATTTTTGGTAGTAAAGGAGATAATGTATCGAGAGTAGAGAAGAAGAGTAAGTAGTGCAAACCTTGCTTCTTTGGTAGAATAAGAGTTTGGAAGCCGCTGGTTTTGACAAAGGTGAATCACAAATATTTTAACATGAAGAAAGAAGCGGCGGCGAATCAGTATAGCCATCAGACTGATGAAATCAGGTATCATTACATTTATCGAAACAATGAGAAAGTTGAAGATCAGGCCGTTGATAATTACATCAACAAAGAGTTAGACAAACTTATAGTACACATATGCACTCTAGGCTCTTTAGAGGAGAAAGAGAAAGAGTATATTGTGTTCTTGGTGGCGGTGACCATAGTTATCTAGATAATCTCGAAATCTTGATTACTCTCGGAGTCAAAGTCTTTGTTGCGAGGGGTTCGCAATACGCTTTAGGTTACTTAACACTTTGTACCAACTGCTTTTGGAGAGAGCTTTGGCTGGATGAAATTGGTTTTGTTTGGTTATTCATATGTGAAGAACATTACTGTGATGAATCTGAAGAAGATGTAACTACAAGTAACCAGTTCGCTCCACTTGAAGATCTTGACATCTCACTTGAAGATGTTTAGAGATTTTATCGATTTTATGGTTTTGGATTGTATGTTTAAGAGATTAAAATCACTCTTATGTTTTGATATCTACCAAATTAGTTATTAAAATGAAAGTTATTTTTGTTTCTTAAATTAACATGTTATTTAATTTTTTGGCGTTTTTAAAAAGTGTTGTAAATAATTTCCCATTGAAAAGTTTAAAAACTAAAATCAAAATCAAAAAGATACCTATGCAGGCTTCGAACACCTCAAGGTTTAATTCTGGACAGATTGGAATGGAACCGGTTGAGCTGAGGAGAACTAATTGTTCATTTTGGTAATATAAGAACTATATACTTTTTTTACACGTTGTGTTGAGGTATAAAAAAATTGAACTTATAGGAGCATGCCACGTGGCCAAAACTTTAACTCCCTCCTTCCGAGCCTCTTTCCCCGTTCCAGGTGCAAAAAAAATCTGGAGAGATATAACTGATATAACCGATACTACTGAGTGTAATTGTTATGCAGAGATATGACTGATATATCTGGAACTACTAAATGTAATTGTTATTTTCTTATTTCTTGCATCCGATACAAGCTATCATTCGATTAAGCAAAGAGATGGAGGTCCACCATTATGATTTTGGCTCCCCATTTTATTGGGTGAAGAAGTGGGTGAAGGCTTATAAGTCAACGATATATCACGTACCCCATATGGATACTTGGATGATACCTAACGAAGAGCTTCAAAACATCCGTTTTGGCTACCCTCCGGCTCACGAAGTTACAAAAAGACCGCCTCAACAAACACGGAACATGTCAACTGGAGAACATCAAGGAAAAAGTGAATCCAATGAGCCCAATCATACTAGGTAATTGTCTATGCTTGATAATAGTGCATACTACTAGGTATGACTGTGTGTTTTCTGGATTTCAAGATATTCTTATTTGTGTCTCTGCATGATACTACTACATACTACTAGGTATAACTGTGAGACTTTTGAGTATTTTTTATAGGTATGTTTGGTTTAATAATTAGTCCACTTATGTACCATTTATTCACTGTCTGTAGGTGTCTAATTGATTATTTGGTACCTATCTTTCAAAACAATTCTTATTTTCAAGGGAATGAATTACAGAACCATTTTTCATTATGGAGGATGTTACTCAAGGGAATGTGGTTTCATAAAATGGAGCTCCGAATGAGATCAAATTCGCATTTAGCGATACGGACCACAATGGAGGAGGTGATTTATTCTGCGTTGGTTGATAATGGTAAAACTTTGTCACTTGTAATATGTGTTATCTCTGTCTGGTATAACTAAATACTACTGATATAACTGTTTGAAAGTTTTTAATGATAGATATTGAATACAACGATGATACCTTTCATAATGAGGATAAATATGGTATCCATAAGGGAAAATTCTGGTATTCATGAGGAAAACATTAGTATGGATGAGGATAACTTTAGTATGGATGAGGAGAATGAGCCAATAAAAAGAGATGTTGTGGCTAATATACTACTACATACTACTAGGTATGACTGTGAGACTTTTGTGTGTTCTTCATGTGTACGTTTGATTTAATGATTAGTTCACTTATGTACCATTTATTCACTGTCTAATGTGTGTAAAATTGATTATTTGGTACCTCTATCTTTCAAAAAGCAAAAATTAAAGAGAAACATATTTTTTAACAAAGACTACACCTTAAATATATGTTCATATATGACTAGAATCACTCATTGTTATCTCAAACAAACAAACAAACATTGGGTTTTCTAACATTTTAATATATGCAATGATAGTAGATATGTTTCTGTGTAACAACATGATGAATACTACTAGAAAAAGTACATTAAACACAATTACTACTGATTAAACGTAAAAACTATGAAAATATAACTATGTGTAAATGAGTCATACCAGAATACTAAGTATGAATGAGTGTAAAATTTTAATATTTTTACCTTACGACATGTTAAATATGTTTTTAATATTTTTATTTTTAAAAACACATGTTAATATTTTAATATTTATTTATTTGTTTTTTAATATTTTTAATCTTTTTTTAACAAAACCAATTTAACATTTTTGTTTAGACTAGTATTACCTACTAAAACCAGTATTACCTATAAAGACCAGTAGTGCTAAAACCGAAAGTAACATAAATGACAATTTTAACATCTCAACATTTCCTGAAATTACAATTATCATATATACTCATGTACCGGCTCTATATGGCGCTTTCTCTGAAACTGCGGTTACAACTTCCATTCTGAGAACAAGATCATTAAAGTCCCGATTTTTAGGAGTCGAAAGTGTGGTTTGGATAATTGTTGCCAAAAAGAACAAGAGAGTATGAAGAATTAAATCAACAAAAAAAAATGTTGAAGAAGGAGATGATTGTCGGGGAAGAGAAAAAAAAACTTATTTTTTTTAAGATCCATATTTTGGGATTGGATCTGGGTTCGGGTTAGGATACGTGGTTGGATCCTGTAATATCCTCAATTCATTAAGGCTACCTTGGTCTTTGACCACATTTTTGATTAAAAGAAAATCAAAACAAAATTGAAAATTATAGATAGGGTGTTAAAGATTTTTTTTCAAAAAATAAGGGTTTTAAAGACTGTTTGAAACAAGTGCCAGAGTCCTGAGGACACCGAAATTGGTCACGAACGAAATGTTTAATCTGGAATATATAGTGACGATATAGTTTAGCTTTATGATTAAAATGCTAAATCGAAACCAAAAAATGGGTCTATTTTTCTATGTGACACAAGTCACACAATTTATCGCGATTAGAAGTGTATGATGTACTACTACTATGTATAACTATTTTGGTAGCCCAAAATTTCTCAATGTTTAACTGTATACAACTCAAACAAGCATAATGTCAAGTTTAACGATTTATAACACAACGACAATATTAATATAAACTACTATGTTTCATGTTTTGGTTCAGTTATTTCTTTCGGTTGATAAGGTAAAATTTAATCTATGTTAATAATTTGGACCGATCCATTATCAAAACATGTGATCTATTGTATTTTGAGTAATCTATGAGATAGTATTTTTAGTTATTTGATTGTGGAATTTTAAGATTTACGACAGGATCTTTTGAGTATTTTACTATACAGAAATATATTTTCCATAATGCCAATATCAACCTGAATTATTAACTTTTCTTATATCAACAAACTGAATTAGGGGTGGGTGTTCAGGTAACCGAACGGGTTTTGGTTTGGTTAATTCGGTTATCGGGTTTTCGGTTTTAAAAATACAATATTTATTCGGGTATTCATGAATTTCGGTTCGGTTTTGGTTCGGTTACCTGAAATACTCATAATTTCGGTTCGGTTTCGGTTAGTGCCGGTTTCGGATTTGGTTACCCGAAATACTCATAATTACGTAATGTTTTCCAAATTTTGTTCGGTTTATTTATTTTTAATTCAAGTTATTCGAAAAAATAAATAACAAAATTGAAAATTTCAAATAATATACCTAACTAAATTGATTATTGTAGCCAAATATACTCATAATTTTTTAATTGACCAAAAAAACACTAAAACAAATTATTAAAATTGGTTTTATATGTTTTATATCAAAATATATATAGTTTATTATATGTTTCGTGTAATTCGGATAACCATTCGGTTTTAAGTTCGGTTTGGATTCGGTTTCGGTTTTTCGAATTTAGAATTATAAAACCCATTCGGGTATATTATAAAATCGGATTTGGTTCGATTCGGAAAATTTTGGATCGGATTCGGTTTGACTTTTCGGTTTCGGATATTTTGGTCACCCCTAAACTGAATTATAAAAATTTGATGCATGTTACTCCATTTTACAATACCGAAAAAAACATAATAGTACACCACTTTGTTTTAGTATATAATTAACTTTTGTTTTTCTCAATCCGTAATTTGTTTTTCTCGATAAACCTTACAAACATATACAAATTTGTCTTTTATATTAAGACAAAGAGAGAAGTGTTTACATCCAAAAGGATTTGATTTTCTTATCTTAATCAACCGACATAAAAATCTATCAACCAAAAGACATTAGATATGACTATTAACCATCAAACAAACTAACCAAACAATCATTTCAATGATAATATACAATAAGAGAAAACTCCAAAAGCAAATCCCACATAAACCCATTTGACAACACATGTCTAGTTACCATCACACCCATTGATGAACTTGACTCATCCTTCTTAAGGTGAGACAAATTCTCAAAAGGTGTTAGGGGAAGGGAAGGGGGTTGTAATCTCATAAGGTGCTCATAAAATAATTTTTTTTTTTTTGGTTTGTCAATATATGTGGTTAAATATAATTAACACGGTAATATAACGAGAAAAAACACGGTAGCCCAGTGGTCCGCGCACCCGCGTGTGACACGCGACCTGGGTTCGAATCCCCTTCTGCGCGGTACTACTGGTACTACTGGTACAAATGGGGGATTTTTTGCGGACAACTGGGACTACTAGGACAATTACAAATGTGTACAACTGGTACAACTGGGAAGTACAACTAGTACAACTACAACTAATAGAACAACTGGGACAACTGGTACAACTAGTACAACTAGATTCATTAAGGGTAAAACGGACTTTTCAACTTCTCAACACCATGTAGATTAAAACAACACCACCGAGATTTCTCCCCCCCTACTTAACACCATTTGAGAATTTGACTCTCTTAAGGTTGCCCAACGTTTGTTTAATTACCAAATTACCCTTCATCATCATATTCTTGCAAGGCTTCAATCCAAGTGCAGTAACATATTGTTGAGATTCCAACATACAAAGATTTGGATTCTTTGAAGCTTTAAATCTTGTTCCCATCTTCTCATAAAACTTTCTAGAGAACCTTAACTCTCCTGATAGATTGTTTCCATTGATGTAAAGTGCACCAAGACTAGGCAAAGCCTCAAGCTCTTTTGATGGGACTAAACCGGTTAAATCATTGTCGTCCAGACCAAGAAACCTCAATCTTGTCAACTTGGTTAGACCTAAAGGAATCTCACATCTTAAACCCATATTTGATAGATCCAAAATTACCAAATTGCCCATACTCTCCCACTTTACCTCCATGATGTCCTCATCACTACCCATAGGGTTTCCTGATAGAACAAGATCCGTTAAAGATCCACTCTTTTCGACGTTCTTCGATAACCCACCGGAGATTCTATTGTTCCTCAGGTCCAGAAGTGTCAGATTCTTCAAAAGCCCTAATTCTTGAGGTAACTTCCCTTCTAATTGGTTATTGCTTAGGTCAAGCTTAAGCAATGAGACCATTTCAACAATAGACAAAGGCAATGTCCCTGAGAAAGCGTTTCGACTCAAATCCAAGATCAATAGATCTTTAAACCCATTGAAACAATCCGGGATCGGTCCGGTAAACGAGTTTCCCGCCAAAACCAACCGTTTTAACCTCGATAAACCGCAGAGATTCGTCGGTAATTTCCCATTAAACCCATTTTCAAGAACCACCAAAGATTTCAGCTTTGTGAGACTTCCAATTGTTTCAGGAAGTTCACCAATCAAACCAGGATTTGATCGAAACTCAAGAGACTCTAAGTTACTTCCCAAGTTTGTCCAATCTTCTTTCCATAATGTTGTAGGCGATGTGAAGCACTTGAAGAATGTGAGAGATTTCAAGTGCTTAAGCTTGAATAACTCTGGCTTTATCTTCAAACTTGTGGTGCAAGAAAGCGAATTTTCATGAACAAGACCTAGGGTTAGATCCGTGACATACCACAAGTCACCGTAGAGATCACAAGAAACACCCTGAAAGAAAAAAAAAAACCAAAAATGATACTTAGTTTCAAATTATTGAAAGAATTAAAAAAAAAAGGAATTTGTTGATGGGTCAAGTGTGCATATATGGTATATAATTGAATCCAACTATTGAAAAAAAAACATTTAAGGAAATGAAAATGAGATCTTATATGTAAATAGATATTCACTTTGATGCGTTGAAGCCATATAGTTTTACTTACTGATTATGGAAGTTTCAAAGTAGACATACAGACAGCTAAAGAACAAATTCTTTCCAAAAATCTTTAACATAAACTTCAATTCAAGAAATCTTCACACAAAAAAGATGATTTGTTTAAATGGGTTTAAAATAAATTCAAAGATATTGTAATAAAAGTAAGGACCTGAATAGGAGTCCAACCACAAGGGTCAGGATAAAGATCAGAACCATTCCAAGAGTCACCCACAAATCCTTGAATAGCTAAGTAAAGAGCTTCTCTTTCAGTTTTCTCCATCGGAGCAGCACCATCATCAGTAACCTCCGGCGATGATTCTCCGGTGATGCACCACCGGGAAATCAGAAACAGGACAAAAGCAGAGTGAATCCAAGACATTGTAGAAATAAAGAACAGAGGATAGGAGACAAAACAAAACAAGATTTGTTCTGTAATAGTTTTAGGAGAGTTTTCTCTGGGTTTCTTTATCTAATGGGATTATTATTTATTGAAGAGAGAGTGAGAGGTCGTTGGGAGTCAAATGGATTTCTCATTATAACTCAAAAACGTTACAAGAAAAAAGAAAAAAAATTAAATAAAAAGGAATCGAGGGACTGTAACGAGTGAGACATTTGGTTATATGTTGTTGTCTCTGTCACATAAGAAAGTAAATGTGGCATTTGTTCCCAAAACCCATACATGTTTAATTCACACGTATTGATTTTTTTTTTTATTAGTGAAGATTTTTTTTGTATATGTGAATAGAAGAGGGGTAACGTGGAAAATAGGATGCAGAGAGGGGCACATAGATCAAGGTAAATATTGCATATTTAATATCTATTGATTATTGACAAAGATGTATTTTGTTCTTACAGCTATATGTGCTTTGACATTTATTTGTAGTTAATTATTAGGAGGATCCTTTAAAAACAATAAAGTTGCTTTATATTTTGTAGCATTTTGTACAAATGAATTAATTGAATAAATGCACTTAACAAAGTAACAACACAAATAATAAAGTATAGTGAAATTTCACTTTTTATAATAAAAGTATTCTCACTTATCACATTTACAAGTTAAAAAAATAAAAAAACTAAAAAGCATTAATAAAAATGGATGTTTCTTTCTTTCGAAATTTTGTATTAATGAGTACTAATTTTTTTTAGTTAAATTTTTGTTATAGTTATAATTAAAAAAAAATTCTACAATAATAATTTTTGTAAGATTTTGGTATTCAAATATTTTTTTAAATGTTTATGACCTTCTCTAAACAAACATGTTAATTACTCATTTCAAAAAATTTAATTTGAAATTATTAGTTAAAATTCGAAATTGTGGCTTATAACAAAATTATTTGCGATCTACCATGTGACAAGAGAGATTGAATGAGATAACAAAAATAGTTGAAAAACTCGATAAAAGTGAGTTTAATTAATGATTTTGCAAGCAAAAATACAAGGAGAAAATATTTCAAATATAAATTATATTTTGTTGTTTTCCTTTGATTTCTTACTAACTATTTGGAATTATAAACGGTTTAATGAAGTTTTCATGTGTTTTTTATTTAGATTACTACTTTTACTATATTGGAAGACGTACGAAAATGACATTTTTTTACATATATGCATAAAACATCCAAAATGATTGGACCGACACTGTTTTTGGCTGAAGGATGAAATTGGTTTGGATCTTCATAGGTGAAGAATATTACCTTCATGAAGGTGATCACAGTGGACAATCACAATTATTTTAAGGAAGCGAATAAGAAGTCTAAGGTCAAGAAGGCAAATGAACATGATGATGAGATCCGCTATCATGTTATATGTGGAAACGATGATACTATTCCTAAGCAGGAGGATGATACATCAACGGTCAGCTCGATGATCTTATGATACGCATTATCGCTCAAGGAGGTTTAGAGAAAAAATATGTTCTTTTTCTTGGTGGCGGTGATCATAGCTATATAGAGAGCCTTGAAATCTTACAGGAAATCATTGGAGTTAAAGTTTTTGTAGCTAGATTGGCTCATTATGCTTTAAGTTATTTAACCTTATCCACCAATTGTGCATGGAGGGATATGTGGCTGATCAATGAAGCTGGTTGGATCTTCATAAGACCATAATACTACCTTCCTGCAACTGTGTCTGAAACTGTTCTTGAAACTGTGTCGGAAACTGTTCTTGAAACTGTGTCGGAAACTGAAGACCACCTTCCTGAAACTCTTCTTGAAGCTGACAAAGACCTTCCTGAACCTGATTTTCACGGGAACCGGTTTGATGTTATGCAGGAACTTCGACAATGGTTCTTGGAACCTCATTCTGGTAACTACAAAAAACTTCTTCTCTCCACTAGAAGATCTTTAGAGATTTAAGGACTCTTTTGTTGTTTGTTTCTGCTGATTTAATGACTTTTGTTGTTCTGAAATGTGGCATTTGTTCCCAAAACGGCAAAACCCATACATGTTAATATAGACGTATTAATTTCTTTTTTTTGTTACTAGTATTGACGATGTTATTTGTATATGTGAAAAAGAAGAGGATTAATGTGGAAATTAGGATGCAGAGAGGCACATAGATCAAGGTAACTTTTGCATATTTAATGTCTATCGATTATTGACAAAGATGTATTTTGTTCTTATAGCTGCTATTCTGAGATGTGCTTTGACATTTATTTGTAGTTAATTATTAGGACGATCCTTTAAAAACAATAAAGTTGCTTTATTCTTTGTAGTAGCATTTTGTACACATGTATTGACAAAGAAAGAAACATTAAATAAATGCACTTAACAAATTAACAACACAAAGAATAAAAGGGGTTATTGGTTGATGGATTCTTATAGATTTTTAGAATTTGTAGAATCCATTGTTATTGATTTATGGATTATGATATTTTTAATGAAATCCCTTGTTATTGGTTTGATGATTTTTACATTCCATTTAAAATCCATTGTTATTCAAAAAGTTTAGTATTTATTGATTCTATAAATCTATTAGAATCTAGTGTTATTGGTTGATGGATTTTGTACAATTTTACTCATAAAACAAGATTTTGAAAATACCTCATAAAACCATTGGATTCTTAGAATTCCAAATAACCAAACTTTTCAAATACGCAAAACTCTCTACAAATTTAACATATCTATAGATTTTAAAAATTCTAAACTCTATAGGAATCTATCAACCAATAACCCTCCCAAAGTATAGTGAAATTTCACTTGTTATAATAAAAGAATTCTCACTTATCACATTTACAAGTTAAAAAAAGAAAAAAAAAACTAAAACATTAATAAAAATGGATGATTCTATCTTTCGAAATTTTGTATTACTCAGTAGTTCTAATACAAAAAGGAAATTAGAAGAATGACAAAAAGCTTGTTATGAGATTCTCTAGTAGGATCACTCCAACCATGTCAAATTATTCTCTTCACTTGAGTTTTCGTTTGTTATAATAAGGTTGTTATGAGCTTATATTATAGTAATAAGAAGTGCTAACATTCTTTAATCCAAGTTTTCATATGTGGTGGTCTTAACTTTAGAGTAAAATTTGTTTCAAATCTCATCACAAAAACTACAAAGCTCCTAGTTCATTATATTACTTCTAATTAACTCAACTCCATAATGGAATTTCCTCACTATGATTTAACCGAGATGGTTCACACTATACCGGAGAGTAAAGATCAACCAAAACCCTCTGAATCATTTAGAAGTTTAGCAGCAACTACCAAATCATCATCTCTAGGTAGGTGCTTCATCAAACCGAAGCATCCCAATCCCCAAAGAAAAACCCTAATTCTCCAGTCTAAGAAATGTGCTCTTTTTCGATTAAGAAGTCACCAAATTCTTCATACTTCTTCCCAAAAACCCCTCCTTTACTTGTTCGTCATCGTCTAACTCTCCCATTACTCAATCCCTCTCTGAAACCACCAAGATTCCGCATCGTCGCTTCTCTCTCCGGTACTTCATGGGTCTCTCAAGCTTCCAAAGACGAATATGGTGGTTGGGCTCTTATTGAAGATGACCCTCATTGCAAAACTAACAAAAGTTTGTATCTTTCCTCGTTTTTCTCAATTGGGTTCTTAAATTTCAATGAGAAATTGCATAAATTCCCTAACTTTGAGTTGCATTTTGATGGGTTGTTCTAATTCAGTGAGAAAATGAAGAAATTATCTAACTTTGAGTTGCAATTTGATGGGTTGTTCTAATTCAGTGAGGAACTGAAGAAATTTCCTAACTTTGGTTTGCAATTTTGATAGAATGGAGAGATGTTGTAATCACTGGTGTTGGATCGTCACTTGCTGTTCTATTAGCTACTGTTGCTTACTTCTCAATTTCAAGAAAAGGTCAAAACAAATTTCTTTCTCAAATCTTTTGTTTTTATGTAAAGTTCTCAAATTTGAGATTTTGGGGTTTTGTGTTTCTTTGACAGGGTTTAAGTTGTGGTTTAGTAGTAATCCATTGCAGTATCAGAATGAGAAAGAAGAGACTGAAATCAAAGACTCGAATTCTGATACCGAGGCAAACTCGGAAAGCATTGACTATGTTACGGATACTGTTGACATTGGTAAGTTCTCATTTTCGGTCAATTTCGAGGCGTATTTGATTAATTCGTTGCTTTAACAAGACGTAATTCGCGTGTTTCCGCTGTTTACTTTAGCATCAACTAGAAAAACTCACAGTGTCACCACTCCGGTTCCCGTGGATATCGCTCAACAAGAAGCAATAGCGGTTTTAAATAAACTAAAGGTTTATTTCGTATAACTTGCTTCGATTTAACAACTTGACTTTTACCATGAGACTCAAATTCTATGCTATATGATCATGAATATGTCACTTGTAATTAAGTTGTTCAGATAATTGAAGACGATGTAAGGGCAGATGAACTGTGTACTAGACGAGAGTATGCTAGATGGTTAGTTCGTTCGAATTTGTTATTAGAAAGGTAATGATACTTCTCAGAGTTCAAATGTAATAAAATCTCTTTGTGTTTGTGTGGTGAATGACTGATAAAAGTACGATTTTTCTCGCTGTTTAGAAATCCAAAGCACAGGATTGTGCCTGCAGTAGCTTTAGCTGGCTCTTCAATTCCTGCATTTGAAGATGTGAATACTACAGACCCTGACTTTGAGTACATACAAGGTATATATAGTCGATACAGAAATTTCTACTTCGTTTCGATGATTGAATTGACCTTTCTGTAATTTTTTTTTTACATTTTGGTTCACCATGCAGCTTTGGCAGAGGCAGGCATTACTTCCAGCAAGTTATTCGTCAAAGATTCTCAAAACGAGTCAAAAGACGTTAACTTTTATCCCGAAAGGTATATCTTTCTTCGTCTGCTTTGTATTTGTTTCTTTTGTTCTAATTGTTTTGGTTACGATGCAGTTTTGCTACGCGACTCGATTTGGTAAACTGGAAAGCTCAGTTAGAATGTGATTTCTATCCAGAAATTATGGAAGAGGTGTGATAATTTTTTTTTAACATTTACGCGTAAAGGTGATGCGTTCGTTAAATTTAAAATAAACCTAACTTGTTTACAGTCCAGATATCAAGGACAAAGGTAGATTATATAGATACGAAGAATATCAACCCCGATACCGCATTGGGATTCTTCTTGGACTACTTAAGCGATGACAAGAGTACAATCAGAAACGTTTTCGGTACCCCTTCTCTCTCTAATTTTGAATTTCTAGTATACGTGTTTCGGTTTTAATTCATAGATGTATATATTTACAGGTAGGATTAAGCGGTTTCAGCCTAATAGACCGGTTACGAAAGCGCAAGCAGCTGTGGCATTAACTAGCGGTAAAATGGTGAACGCCATTTTAGCGGAGTTATCACGGTTAGAAGTTGAGTCCTTCTCGCAGAAAGTTGAGATGGAAGAAATCAGATCCGAGTTGTTAGAAAATGGCGAAATTAAGCATTTTTGGGACGAGAAGCTTCAGGTAGAGAAATCCCGAGGAGTTGAGATGGAAGAGCTGTATCGCTCCAGATTTAACGAATTAGAACGAGAAAAGAGTGATCAGGAGAAGTGGTTTGCCGAGCGATTGAAAGAAAAAGCGGCCATAGATTGTCAGAAACAGTTGCTTCGTAGCTTGAGTGAAGATATCGACGAAATGACTCAGAGACTAACTACGGATAAATCTGTTTATCTCGATGAACACAGTAAGTTACAAGAAATGCTAAGCGAGTTACAATCAAAACTCGAATCTTTAGTCGATAAAAGATCTATCCTCGAAGCTGAAGTCGAAGCTCTTCGAATTCTCAGGTAAAAATCAAAGACCCTATTGTAAAGTTTTAATCTTTTATAAATTTGTTAACCAGTTATGATTATTTACGGTATGAGTGAATGAAACGCAGGTCTTGGATAGAGGATGAAGCTAAGGCAAGCCAAGCTAGAGCGAAAGTTCTCGAGGAAGCGGGACGAAGATGGAAATGGAATGACCATGCTTCTTGAATTTGAATCTTGAGATTGTACAAAATTGTTATATGAGTGAGCGTTGATGTTAATCCCAAAATCAAATTCAGAAACTTTGGTTTAAAAATATAAAAAAAACACAAAACTGTCTTTTTGAGATTCATAATTTTCAAAAGTGAGAATAATTATTTATGAATCTAATCATTTAGCAAACTATTCTCCCACTTTAGCGAAAAAAGAGAGTGAAAATTCAAATTTTGAAGAAACGAATTTACGAAAAACCGTTAATTAGAAATGGAACATTGTCAAATATCAAAGCCCAGTAATCGACATTATCGACAACAGAAGAAGAAGAAGAAGAAATTGAAACTGAAATCAGGTATGCTTCTCGAAAGATCTTAATCTTCCATTTCACGACTTGGGTTTGTTTAAAAATCGAATCTTTTTGCATTTTATAGATCGAATCATCTTCTTCTTCTTCCTTTAGAAGTATTCACAGTCAAACCAAAACTTAGTCATATTTAGGGTTACGTACTTGGGATTAGAAAAGAAAGTTTCTCAAATCTTTATCTACGCAATTCTGAGCTTATTTTTGATAAATTCCAAATTTTTATTACAGACAAGAAACAATTAAAGCTGTTCTTGTCTTTTTGCTTTGCACAAGTGTGTATGTTCTGTGAGAAATATCCTCTCTGAGCTTAAATTCCTCTGCCATACGAATAGATAAAATTCGTTACTCCTCCACTTGTCCTGATCCTTACCTGGCAAATTCACTTTTTTCTGCAGATTGGTTAAGTAAAAGAATCAGAATCCAGTGAAGGCTCTAATATGAGTTTCCACACCATATCATGTAAGATTCTTACTTCTCCTCTCTCACTCATAGAGAACAAAAAGGTAAAATCATGTGAAAAAATCTATGGTTGAGATTTGAGAAAAATGTTTTTTGAGAAGATAATAAAAAGTCCATTTTTGGTTTTCTTGTTTGGCTGATTTTTCGCTACCACTCAACTATTAAAAATTGACATCTCTTAACCTTTCTGTTTTCTTGTAATTTGGTCATTGCTACGTAGCGTGGCAACACACCTCTCCTTGATGCTGGTCCCAAAACATCACAAACATAAGCTAAATCTCACTTTTCTTTTTTTTATGAGATCACTAATCTTTATATTGAGTAGATTGGTCTTGATAAATATATCTTTAATCATCTCTAATTTGGTAAAATGCATTGACACAAGAGACAAAATTCTTATAATCTTTTGATTTGACTGAATCATAGACATAAAAAAGGATAATTTTCATGAAATTATTGAGTGTTTCTTGGTCATGGTCTTTTTAAGACCCCATCTATTACCATACATGTCTATTTCCTCATCTGTCTGGAGCTATATACAGGCCACAATTATTAAATTTAATGCCGAATTTTTTGTCTTTTGATGCATGAGAGGTCCATAATAAAGCTGATAAGATCAAAATTTCTGATGATAAGTTTCTTCTATTCTTGGGTGGACATAGTTGTTTAAAGTTTTGTCAGTATTCTCTTACAGAAACAAGTGTGTTTATTATCCATATATGTTATAAAGGTTCATGAACTGGAGATTTTGGACTATTCTTGGAGGAACTATGGATTGAGTTAATATCGATAGTTATCGTTTCTGTTAGATGAAACGGGGAACGGGCTTTATTCGTATTTCAAGTTTTTAATATATGATTGTTCGGATAGGGTTTGTTGTTGCTGCTTCTGTTGCAGCATTCGCTGTTAAGCAGCTCAACGGTAAACCCCACAAACCTAGTAAACCGTCAGGTTAGTACACGAGATTCTCTATTCGATTGTATTTCATTCCATATATAGAATCTAACGACGTTTGTTTTCTCTCTTAAGAAAATGGCAAAGGAGGCGATAAAGATAAAGAACAGGCCGTGTATCCCGATAAAGATAAGAATGTAAGCGTTGTTACGATTTTTTTTGTTTGTTTTCTCATTGAAATGTTTTGTTGAAAAATCGAATAATATTTTCAGGTGGAAGAGGAAGAAGAGGAAGTGAAACTGATCAATAGCGTAATCAATCAGTCTCGAGGAAGTTTCTCGGATTATTTAGATGACGATATTTTACCCGAGTTTGAAGATCTTTTATCCGGTGAGATTGAGTATCCATTACCTGATGATAATAATAACAACTTGGAGAAATCAGAGAAAGAGAAGAAATTTGAGAGCGAAATGGCGTATAACGATAGTGACCTCGAGCGGTTAAAACAATTAGTAAAGGAATTAGAAGAAAGAGAAGTAAAACTCGAAGGAGAGTTACTCGAGTATTATGGACTCAAAGAGCAAGAATCGGATATCGTCGAATTACAAAGACAACTCAAGATCAAAACCGTTGAGATCGATATGTTAAACATTACGATAAATTCTCTTCAAGCCGAAAGAAAAAAACTTCAAGAAGAGATATCGCAAAACGCTATCGTTAGAAAGGAGCTTGAAGCCGCGAGAAACAAGATTAAGGAATTGCAGAGACAAATCCAGCTCGATGCTAACCAAACGAAAGGACAGTTACTATTGCTTAAGCAACATGTCTCGAGTCTTCAAATGAAAGAAGAAGAAGCGATGAATAAAGATACCGAAGTCGAGAGGAAGTTGAAAGCTGTAAAGGAATTGGAAGTGGAAGTAATGGAACTCAAGAGGAAAAACAGAGAGCTTCAACACGAAAAGCGAGAGTTAACTATTAAACTCGATTCCGCAGAAGCAAGAATCTCAGCTCTTTCAAACATGACTGAGGTAAGCATTCGGGTACACCTTCGGGTTTAGGTCGGGTAATTCGGGTTTTCGGGTTTAGAGATATAGGACCCATTCGGATATTAAAATTTTTTAGGTTGGGTATATTCGGATTTTTACCAAACTACTCAACAGTTACATTACTAGAATTGTTTTCGGATTTGGTTCGGTTTAATTATTATTTACTCGAATTATCCGAAATTACATGAAAAATTAACAAACAAAAACTGTAAAATTCAAATAATATACCTAAATTGGTTATTTTTACCCAAATATATCTACAATACTTAAATTAAACGAAATAACTATAAAAATTACCTAAACTACTTGACCATATCCAACCTTAAATCTAAATATCTTTAGGTTAGTTTATATTCGGGTACTTCGGATACCATTCTCTATTCGGTTTCGGGTTCGTTTGGACTATTATAGAAAAATCGGTTGGGGTAATTCGGGTTGGGTTTGGTTTTTTGCTTCCGGATTTTTTTGGACTAAATGTTTGTTTTATTTTTTATGTAGAGCGATAAAGTGGCGAAAGTAAGAGAAGAAGTTAATAATTTGAAGCATAACAATGAGGATTTGTTAAAGCAAGTGGAAGGATTACAAATGAATAGGTTTAGTGAAGTTGAGGAATTAGTTTATCTACGTTGGGTTAATGCTTGTTTACGTTACGAGCTAAGAAATTACCAGACACCAGCTGGTAAAATCTCGGCCCGTGACTTAAGCAAGAATCTAAGCCCCAAGTCACAAGCTAAAGCGAAACGATTAATGCTCGAGTACGCTGGTTCGGAACGTGGTCAAGGAGATACCGATGTCGAAAGCAACTTCTCTCAACCTTCTTCACCGGGAAGTGATGATTTCGATAACGCTTCGATGGATAGTTCCACTAGTAGGTTTAGTAGTTTCAGTAAAAAACCGGGGTTGATTCAGAAACTTAAGAAATGGGGTAGAAGTAAAGACGATTCTAGCGTCCAGTCGTCGCCTTCGAGGTCGTTTTATGGAGGATCACCGGGAAGACTTAGCACGAGTATGAAAAAAGAAAGAGGCCCTTTAGAATCTTTAATGATTAGAAACGCAGGTGAATCCGTCGCGATAACGACATTCGGTAAATCGGATCAAGAATCTCCGAGTACACCCGAAACTCCGAATCTTCCAAGAATCAGAACGCAACAACAAGCTTCTTCTCCGAGTGGTGAGCCTTTGAATTCCGTCGCAGCGTCGTTTCACGTAATGTCGAAATCGGTTGATAATGTTTTGGATGAGAAGTATCCTGCGTATAAAGACCGGCATAAGTTAGCGGTTGAACGGGAGAAGCATATTAAGCATAGAGCAGATCAAGCGAGAGCAGAGCGATTTGGCGGTAATGTCGCATTACCTCCTAAACTTGCTCAATTGAAGGAGAGACCGGCTTTGGTTCCCTCGGTCCGTTCATCGTCAGTGACCACAAATGATCCGTCTAATGATGGAAACGACGGTAAAGTCAGTGAAAACGCTCAAGCCGTTACGAAAATGAAGCTTGTAGATATCGAGAAACGACCTCCTAGAGTACCTCGTCCGCCTCCAAGATCATCCGGAGGTGGTGGTATAAGTACCAATTTACCCTCATCAAAACCTCCTTTACCCGGTGGTGGTCCACCACCACCTCCTCCTCCACCTAGTGGTGGACCGGGCGGTCCACCGCTACCTCCACCGCCTCCTGGAGCGCTTGGAAGAGGAGCGGGAGGCGGGAATAAAGTTCACCGAGCTCCTGAGCTTGTTGAGTTTTATCAATCGTTGATGAAACGTGAAGCAAAGAAAGACGGTGCTCCTTCTTTGATCTCTTCCGGAGGAACCGGTAATTCTTCCGAAGCTAGGAGCAATATGATCGGGGAAATCGAAAACCGTTCAACGTTCCTCTTAGCGGTAAAAGCGGATGTGGAGACACAAGGCGACTTTGTTCAGTCGTTAGCAACGGAAGTCCGAGCCGCTTCTTTCACCAACATAGAAGATCTTTTAGCGTTTGTTAGCTGGCTAGACGAAGAGCTCTCATTCTTGGTAATTAACGTTTACTTTTCTAACCGCTATTTCGGTTTCTTTTTTACTCACGAATCGATCATTGTCTTTTTTCCCGAGTAGGTTGATGAAAGGGCGGTTCTTAAGCACTTTGATTGGCCCGAAGGTAAAGCTGATGCGTTACGTGAAGCCGCTTTTGAATATCAAGATCTTATGAAATTGGAGAAGCAAGTTACTTCTTTTGTCGATGATCCGAATCTTCCTTGTGAACCGGCTTTAAAGAAGATGTACAAATTGCTAGAGAAGTAAGTCCGAAAATCGAAATCGAATACAGAACACTACACCAAATGTTTCTTTATACTAATAATTGTTTGATCTCTTCTCTCCACAGGGTTGAACAAAGTGTATACGCGCTTTTACGTACAAGAGACATGGCGGTTTCGCGGTACAAAGAATTCGGAATTCCAGTTGATTGGTTATCTGATACCGGCGTCGTTGGAAAGGTAACAAAAATTGTTATTTGATTGTTGAAAACGGTTTTAATTATTTCTTTGACATAAAACAATCTTGAAAATGTTCTGTTTTTGTGTTTCTTTAAATGACAATACAGATCAAGCTTTCGTCGGTCCAGCTCGCGAAGAAGTACATGAAACGAGTAGCTTATGAGCTTGATTCAGTGAGTGGATCTGATAAAGATCCTAACAGAGAATTCTTGCTTCTTCAAGGTGTTCGTTTCGCATTTAGAGTCCATCAGGTAAAGAAAACATAGTTGAAAATGTGATCAAATTTCTCAAATGTTTGGATTTGTAACTGAAAATGTTTGTTTTGTTATGTTTTGAATGAAATTTTTGCAGTTTGCTGGAGGATTTGATGCAGAAAGCATGAAAGCATTTGAAGAACTTAGAAGCAGAGCCAAAACTGAAACTGGAGGAGACAATAATAATAATAACAATAACAATGAAGAAGAATCTGTAAACTGAGTTTATTTACTTTCATTCTTCTTCTTCTATGTCTCTTTGTATCATTGTATTTGTACACATACTTGTCATATTGAAAAAATGATTTATAGTACAGTGAAATTTATAAACTACTGTAAAAAAACACACTTCTTTTACTTTTGAAAGTGTTTTTTTTTTTCATTTTTGGAGTATTAATTTATTTAGGATGATAGATAATTCGCAATAAATTTGTAATCTCCCAAACTACTGAAAAAGATAAAATAATTGTGGTTTGTCTTAAAGGTCACATGTTTCATATCATGTGCAGCCATGCAAAGTATCGCCCGAATCTTCTTCACTCTTTAATGTTTTAACATTTTTTATTTATAAATTTAAAAGATGAAATGTATAAATAAATAATGGAAAACATTAAAATTATAAGAATATATTCGGTTTCTAACACACAAAAATATCTTCGGTTCAAACTCTTCGGTTAACACAAAAAACAACATAATAATGGTTTCTTTAGATTTACAGCACATAACAACAAGGAATAGTTACAGTTTTTTGTTATTATATGCAATGATATTCATATAAAGAAGAACAATCATGTTTTCTCAAAAAAAAAAAATAATAACAATCATGTTTTTATTTGTGGAAATTAAGTAGTTCTGCCACCACCTAACAAACAGGGTCCATTTCTTGGGTATAGTACTTTTTACGTCCAAACAAGATCTACATTTATTATTATTATTATTGTATTGTATAATTCTTAACTAGAAAATTACCCGCGTTATACGCGGGATAAAATGATTATCTAATAAAATCAATAGTTTTAGTTAACTAAAAAATTATGAAAAAAAATTATACATAATCTAAGACCCAATTTATATATTTGAATTTTACGATTATTTTGCATTCAAATGTGTCCACCCGTGAAATAATTAAACCAACAAATTTCATTAATAATTATTTTTTTACTTGTAGGAAAGTGCATTTCTGAAAAACTAAAAACATCTACTTGTCAAACAAAAACAACACATGTAAAAACATATTTTTACACATGCTCATATATTTTTAAAAGATAATAAATAGTGTTATTTTATTTTAAATCAATTTTTTTGTATTTATGTTAAATATTTGTTTACATTTAATTCTATGATTTAAATCTATAATTTCAAAATATTTTAATTTTGGCAAGTTGAAAATTTTAAAATATTTTAATTTTGGCAAGTTTAGGAAGATTCAAATGTGTTTGACAATTAGAGTTATAGTAATCAAAATAAGTATATTTGAAAATAAATGTGTTTGGTAATGAGTATAAAGAGAATGAAATAAATAAATATAAATAAAGAGGAGAAAAATTATGGTCATGACACCTAAATAAAGTGCTCCCAAAATGCTCCTCAAATAATATATAGGATTATTATCATAATGACAATAACCTATATAAATTATCATCCGACCCTCTATGATAAATAAAATAAAATTCACGGATCTAAGACTAAGATTACAATCACTATCAACCACATATACAACATTTTGGATTCACTCTTTTTTTGTTTTATATGTTATCACTCTAGTATTAAAAAACCTAATAAAAACCTCATTAAAATTTTGGATTGAATATATAAAATATATTAACACTGTATTTTCTTAAAATCAAAACATAGGAGAATTACAAACATGCCACATTTGAAAATATTTTTTTCGAATATGTCACCATTGAAAATTTTATTGTAAACATGCCACATTTCATAAAAAAAAACAAAATCATATTTTTTTTTCTTTTTCTCAAAATCCAAACCCTAAATTTTACCCTCAAAAACTATATCTTAAATATAAAATAGTTAACTCAAACCCAAAAAATATAAAAGTTAAGTTAAAAAATGACATTATTGAAAAAATGTTCAGATATAACGGTAAAGTGGCATATCATGAAAATAGTTTTATTTAATAAACATAAATTAAACACTAAACATCCAGTATATTCTAATTTAAAGAATAACTCTCCGTTTCAAAGCTAACTAGGTGACTTCCCGCGTTATACGCGGAGATAAAAATTTAAAACCAAATTTGTAAGTCTACTTTTAAAAATTTATTCATTGAATTTTTTCTTAAATACCTTACGTATTTACTATTTTTTCTTAAACTATTATACCCGAATCATGCCTCATTATACATTAAATTTTTAAATAAAATAATTTTTTTTTTGTGTCTTAGAGTTCGAAGAAGCATATTATTTGATATATATCCTTAATTTTTTTTCACCTCCAAAAATTTTGAACATTTTCATCATCTTTTTCTTTTGGTTTTACTTTAGTGAAAAAAACAATCTCCAATCCTTTTGAATTCTTTCATAGCCAAATATTATGCAATGATGACGTTTTCTTGAATACCATTAATTATAGTACATAAATGACCAATGAAATGAACGGATAATCTAATGAACGATGTTTGCTTTTGATATGTATTTGTTTATAATAATTAAAAATTATTATTTTATTTAGGTTTTAGAGACTTTAGAATATAAATCGGTTTTTTTTTAATTGTTATATTGTTGGTAGTTTTTTTGTCACAAAAATGAACAGTTTCTCTTTAAAATTTGTAGTAAGTTCTATGAGAAATTTTAGTGATAACATATTTG
Organism: Draba incana; assembly: GCA_963576765.1. Classification (NCBI taxonomy): domain Eukaryota; kingdom Viridiplantae; phylum Streptophyta; class Magnoliopsida; order Brassicales; family Brassicaceae; genus Draba; species Draba incana. The sequence continues at coordinate 2,701,160 of OY755217.1, read as the reverse complement.
TAGAAAACTGTTCAAAAATTTATTATGATAGAAATTAATTTCAGACATTTCATTATTGAATAACGAAAATAAATAAACAATCATTAATTTTTTAAATAGAAAGAATATAATTTAGTTATAGAAATATTTTGTTATGATGATTCAAATTTGCCATGTCACATTTCTTTTGAGCCATGTCACAATTGTTTTTGAGCCATGTCATAATTTTTTTCATAAATCACCTCCCAAATAATATATAAGTGATTTAAATCCGAAACAATTATTTCGCTAAAATGATGTAAGTTATGTTGATTATCTTATATTTTCAATGTTTTTAGAAAAATTGGCAGATTATGTTTTTTTCTTTCTCTTTTCATACTCTATCCTCCATAATTTAAACTTGACAACTTGATTGTTTTAGCATGTAGTATTAGCATTCGTTATCAAAACCTCTGGCTCTGATTGTGAATCATTCTAATTAGTTTTATTTTGTTGGAAACAAAAAATTGAAGTATAAAAAGAAACAAACACAAAAACACATATAGACAGCTAAGAGGTTTTATTTTGCAAAAGCCAAAGCTTTTGTTTTTGATGTTTTCAGTCTTCACGTTGCAATGTACGACCACACACTGACTAAATCGTATAAAAATACGTATAAACTATAAACAATACCGTATATTTATACGATCTTCGTCTTCTTCAACTCTTAAAAAACACAGACAAATAACGTAAAACCCCACTCTCTCTCTCTCTACTCTCTCCCTCTCTTAATGTTACCTCTTATCGTCCTCTGCATTTTCTCTCTGTTCCTACTCTCGCCGGCGAATATCGCCGCCGTGAGAAATGACAAATATCTAAAACTTCCATTACTACGCAAATCTCCATTTCCTTCTCCGACACAAGCTTTAGCTTTAGACACTCGCCGTCTCCATTTCCTCTCTCTCCGCCGTAAACCCGTCCCGTTCGTAAAATCTCCTGTAATCTCCGGCGCTTCTTCCGGGTCGGGTCAATACTTCGTGGATCTCCGAATCGGACAACCGCCTCAATCGCTACTTTTGATCGCCGACACCGGAAGTGATCTCGTTTGGGTCAAATGCTCCGCTTGTCGGAACTGCTCTCATCATTCTCCGACCACCGTCTTCTTCCCCCGACACTCCTCCACATTCGCTCCGACACATTGCTACGACCCGATTTGTAAACTCGTACCTAAACCGGGTCGGATTCCGAAATGTAACCATACCCGGATCCACTCCACGTGTCCTTACGAGTATGGTTACGCGGATGGTTCATTAACTTCCGGTTTATTCGGTACCGAAACGACGACGTTAAAGACTAGCTCAGGTAAAGAAGCGAAACTAAAACGCGTTGCTTTCGGATGCGGGTTTCGGATCTCGGGTCAAAGTATAGCCCATGGAGTAATGGGCTTGGGTCGTGGGCCCATTTCGTTTGCTTCACAATTAGGACGTCGTTTTGGTAATAAGTTTTCGTATTGTTTAATGGATTATACTCTTTCTCCGTCGCCGACAAGTTACCTTATCATCGGAAACGGTGCCGGAAAACTTAATTCTGACGTCGTTTCCTTCACGTCGTTGCTAACGAATCCTTTATCGCCGACTTTTTACTACGTTCAATTGAAATCGGTTTTTGTTAACGGTTTGAGATTACGAATTGATGGTTCGGTTTGGGAAATTGACGGTTTAGGTAATGGCGGAACCGTCGTGGATTCCGGTACGACTTTAGCGTTTCTCGCTGAACCGGCGTACCGATTGGTTATCGCAGTTATGAGACGACGGAACCGGTTTCCGATTGTTGTAGATCCGACTCCGGGATTTGATTTGTGTGTTAACGTTTCCGGTTCTGCTAAACCGGAAAAGATGATGCCGAGGTTGAAATTTGAGTTTCACGGTGGTGCAGTGTTTGTTCCGCCGCCGAGGAATTACTTTATTGAGACGGAGGAGGAGATTCAGTGTTTGGCGATTCAATCGGTGGATCCAAAAGTTGGGTTTTCGGTGATTGGGAATTTGATGCAACAAGGGTTTTTGTTTGAATTTGATAGAGATAGATCACGGTTAGGGTTTTCTCGTCGTGGTTGTGCTTTGCCGTGAGGATTTTTCTCACCGGAATATTCCGTTTCGATTCGCTTAAAGATTTTTTTTTTCTTTTTTTACTTTGCCTCTTGGAAGTACAACATTTGAGGGACGGTTCACCATTACCGAAAATAGGAGTATAATAATATTTTTGGAGTTTATATAATTTCGATTTAATTATTATAATTGTCACCGTAAATTGATCGGAAAAACCAAAAACAAAAGATTAACCAAAGATTAAGATACTGTTTGTCTTTCTTTGAAAACAATCATTGAAAAAACTAAATCGAATTGTTAAAAAATACTATTACATTTTTTTTTTGGTGAATAAAATACTATTACATTATAAGAACTACTTTTATTTTGTTTACAGCCACCTTCACTTAATTCTAGAAAATGTATTAGTAACACATGAATTTGTACACCAAAAACATAGTAACACATGTATCTAGTACATTAGATTGGAAAAATTCCCCAAAAAGTGAATAAATAGAAGATAGATAAGCTAAGAACAGCTAGTGCAAAATCTTTCCTATTAAAATATCAGTTAACACTATTATTCAAATAACATGACCAAGCTAGATAAATTAGAAAATCACAATGATAGCTTTGATTGTCAAAGCTTGAAAACAAAGTAATACGATAAGAATAAGAACAAGAGATTTTTGTTGCCAATTCATATCGCCTATTTTTGGCTTTTTCATTGACTTATATAGAAGAGAATTACAAGAAGCAAATAGTGGAGTCTCAACTTCTACAAAGGAAGGAATAATTGTTAAATGGAGAAGATGGTTTTCCTTAACAAAAGGAAGATTAATATTCTCTTTTTTTTCCCTTTATAAGTAGGGGTGATCTTGAGTTCTTACCACCTGACTAATCAAATAATTTTTTTATTCGAACTAAAACAATTGCAGAATGTAATTTACCACGAACAAAAGTTAACTCAATTAGGGTACATGCTTTCGGTTTGGTGTATTATCTTCCCCAACAATGGATACAATGTCTTTATCGTTGGACTAGCCTTTTGTCCTCTCTTATCCCACAAAAACGACGATTTTCTTCTCCTCGTCTAGCAAGAAACTTGGAGGACACGAAATTCGATGATCAGGGCTCAAATCCAATGTTAAGGACCTTGTTCCACGACACCACTTTGGTCTCCCTTCAAAGACACTGACTGATGTTCTTCCAAGTATTGCAAGTCGTAGCCTGGACTGATATTTTTAAGTTTCCTCCATGAGTCAGAATTAAACTCGTAGATATTCGATTTATATATGTAACAATTAAAGCTTAGGATTTTGTAGCTCTTATTGCAAGATTTCTTGTCTTGGTAGTATCCCATTACTAAGGTACGGGAGCTTTAACATTAAACTCGTAGATATTCCATTTATTTTACGTCATTATAGACAAATATCAAGTCTTACTTCTTTGCCTTAAACGATCAATGTGGGACTATATTGGTTTTGCTTTGGGTCTTTGTGATCATATTTTCTCTGAAATCGAGTTAATGAAATATCAAATATCCCATATAATATTAATAATGTAATGTCAGTTGGTTAGTGTTTGTAAGTTTTAGGTTTGTATTGGAATTACAGTATATTTTAAAGATAGAAAAATAACAAAGATTCTTTTTTTCCATATAATCCCAATTGATGATGTTTTTAGTATTTTAAGTGTTGTCTATTTATATGTTTTACTATAATTTCTTTATCAAATATAGAGAATTAAGTTAATAATGCATTAACGCCTAGACCTCGCCTAGATCCCGATTAATCGATTTAGGCGCTAGGCCTCTATTGAGCGCCTAGCAATTTTTTCAACATTGTTAAAAACTAAACCGACTTGGCAACATACTAGTTCGGAGCAATCGATTTCAGTAACATGCTAGTAACACATGCATCTATGTACGCGTCTCCAAAAATAACAAATGGGCTCAAACTGACTAATTGGCCCAAAATGTTTATATTACATTATGATTTATCAAATAACTCAAATTTACAAGGATGCAAAGTCCAACTTACAAATTTATAAATTTTGTTTTGAATCCTCAAGCACCTCTTTGAGTCTGCTTTTGAATACCAGACACATTTAAAACCGAATAATTCTGCAAACTGATTTAATATAAACAAATACATGATTTCCGAAATGAAATAATCTTCTTTAGCAAGAAAACACAGCCAAATTACAAAAGTATTATGCGAATAATAGTATATATATAGTGATTTGTTCCCCGATCTGATGGCATGTACATGACTAGGTTTATAACCTCTTAGTATTTAAAAAATATAAAACAATAGTATATATTGCGTTTGGTTTATACAACTATAAACGAGGCCTGAGTGTTTCCATTGTGATTCCACTTATATATGGTTGACACATGTGAAAAGTGTTGATACACGAGATTAGAGTTTAAACTTGGTAATATGCAAACATTTTTTTTTATATAACTCAGAGAATCCCAGACCTATGGAAGGGCCCACACTAATTCTTTAGGGAGGTGCAGCCCATGGATAGACCCTTTCTCCGAATATACAAACATTTTGCAGACTATGAAAGCTCTAAATATGTAATAGATAAAATTTATCTACTGTAATCTATTTAATACGAACTTATCTATTTAAAAAGAGGTTTTTAAAAGTAACCAGTATAATATTAAATTGCAAACTGTTAAGATTTACAATGAATATGAATATGTAAATTTAAATATATAATATATACATGAGGAATATTTGTAAGACGTAAAATAAATGGAGTTTTTGAGCAAAAAGAAAAATGAATGGAGTAAGCATGGCGCCATGATGATGAAAGCCCTAAAAGACCACCCACCGCCCCGGGATAATGTTCACAAATCGTAACCAAACTTTTTTCTATTAAAAATTTTACAATTACTTTAAGAAAAAAAAACCTTAAAATATTAAGAAAGTGCAAACACACTCATATATGTGCGTATATATATATTGTAAAGAGGGGTGACATAAGAAGGCTACAAATGGCCACAAATGGCAAAAAGTGGAACGCAAAAGGACGAGAGACAACCCATGCGTGTGACCACAAACTGATGCTTACTTATTTGCTATGCTTAGATATAAATACATATAATGTAAATATATAATTAACACCTATATATATCACATACATACACATATGCTAGCACTTCCTTATACAAGCAAACTATATATATTTCATATTTGCTTCCATAAGACATACCTCATCCCACGTCACCATTTCATGTTTGCATTGCATATCTTTACAATATATACTACAAATTTTGGAAAAGAACTTTTCGTAAAAAATCTCATGCCAAATCTCAGACTAATCCGTGGAACATGATTCAGATTGTTTTACTAGACTGACCCATGATTTAGATTGTAGTAAAAGAATTCAAACTATGGTCCTTCAGCTTTCTTTTTTTTTTTTTTTTTGAAACTTAGGTCCTTCAGCTTTCATGAAGAACTCTACAATCATTAAACCCCCACGAGTTGGTTTCGAAACAATTTTTTTTTGTGGTAAACAATTTGTTCTAAACATTTACATGTTATTTCAGATCATAGAACAAAGCTGGTATGTACTTCAATGAATGATGAACAAATCCTTTTTGTGGTGTGATACTCGGATCCAGTAAACTTCAAACACGTTTCGATCGATCTATATTAGTTAGAAACAAATGAGTCTAGAGATTGATAGAGAATTACTATTTGAATTGAGTTGTTCACCCCGTGGAGCAAATAAAACCCGAATGTTATTAAAATATTTTGATTAGAATATTATAACAAACAGAAATAATTGTTTGTTTTAGTTTTTCTATACCGTTTGCGCTCTGCTTAAAACTAAATTACATAAAGATGGCAAAACCTCTTAGACTATCTTTTTGTTGTTGTTGAGAAAACCCTCTTAGACTATCTTGTGGCTTCCTGTACAAGTGTTCGACCTCATTTCCCCAACATACCAAAAAACACATGTGCCAGTAAATAGACAAAATAAAATGTATGAAACCTAAATTCTTGGTTACACACGCTTGAAGACCCTTGCACTGCACATATATACGTATGTATTTTAGTACTTACTCATACGCATGTAATGATGTGGTCGTGAAGACCTTTGCACAAATATATTGTGTGTAACAAACTCACGTGTAAAAGGACTGTCTCTCTGACTATATTCATATGACCATCATATACATAGATATAACAACTGATGGTTAATAAACCAATTCAAGCATATTTTAGGGAGATTAAGAACCAACGGTACCAAAGTTTATAACAAAAGTTTTTATAACCGTCATTGTATTTTCACTAGAATGATTTCATAAGTTCACTTCATGATTTATTTTTCTACCAATTTAAAACTATGCAACTTTCATTCGATTTTTTAGATCTAAGTTTTTTATTATACAGTTTTTTAATCACACTTATCAAAGCCAAAGTAACTAACTGATCTGGTTTTAAATGAGCCATGCTTGTCAAGATGAAAATGATTTTAGCTTTTTAAAAGGCCTTTTGAGCATGAACACTGACTTTATTTTAAAGGTAATGATTATAGTATTCTTCCAACAATTGTTTCTTATCATATAATTCTTCACCCTAAAATTATGACATTTTATGGACCAACAGATAATCACATACTCGCTGAAGGGCATGGTCTCGTGACAATATTTATATAATAGATAGAAAAAAATTGTATTTATGTTATATAGTGTTGGATACCGTGAAAAATTATCAGGTTATGTCCATAGTCATTAGAAACTAGTATTATTGCTGCTTTTGATATGATGTTTATCACTTTTTCAGTGTATAAAATATGGTTTCATTATATATTCGTATACTGTATCTTGATGCATAGTTCATTCTTTTTGTTTTTGATTTAGTTTAGTCTTCTAGGTAGTTAGTTTTTAATCTATTGGATCTTGTATGGTTAAATTGTTTATGGCTGGACATGATTGTTAGTGTATTTAAAGTTTTAAACGGAGATTCCGGTCTTCTATTTTTTAATATAAACACCCTCTTTAAGAAATAAATCCAAATACGATCAAAAAATTCTATATCATGGAAAAAATCGTGAACAATCACGTCCTTAGTATGATTTTCACTATTTTAGGGTCGGCTTTTTTTCTCACCCCTATTTAAGTATGTGATTATCTTTTAATATGATATTAATATTTTGGATAACCAAAAGTTTATGGAGCCAAAAAAAAAAAAACTAATACTCCCCGTGTATTTTAATACTTGATATTTAAGGATTTTACACACAGATTAAGAAAACATTAAATTTTCTATTTTCTCTAAATTATAATTCACTACAAGAAAACAGCGTTTTTTCCGACGGATCATTATTTTCCGTCGGAAGTCGTCGGATAAAACCGACGGTTTGTCGACGGTTGGCCGACCAAAAAGCTACCGTCGGGAATCCGTCATATTTGTCCGAGGGTATTCCGACGGCAAGCCACTCCATCCGTATTTCGTTAGAATACCGTCGGCAAAACCGGACGGAATACCGACGGTTATCCGTCGTCTTTATATTCCGACGGTAGTCCGGCGGATTACCGACGGAAATCAGATTTTCCGATGTCGGCAATGTTTTCAGTGGTCGCCGTGTAAGAACTGTTTCCCGACGGCCAGATGCCGTCGGAATTACTGACGGAATTCCTATGGTGTTCGATGTCGGCAAAGATTGTGTGGTTGCCAAATCGTCTCCGGTGGCCGATGGGAAATTGTGGGGTGTGATGTCGGGGGTATTGACGGATTTCCGACGGAATTCCGACGGAAATATGTTTTATATAAGGTAGCCGAATTCGCCATTCCATCGTATCATAATTTCTTTAAACAAACAAAATTCCAAAGATGAGTTCATATTTTCGGGCATGGATGGACGAGCCAATGACGGATGTGGGCTCGGACTTATTAAGGAACGAATACGCTCAAGGAATATGCGAGTTCATGAATTTACCCAGTAATCTAGAAGCAGCAAAAAAAGGTCAGGATATCAAATGTCCTTGTTCCAATTGTTGTAATAGAATTTGTGTCGCCATTCATAATGTTTGGACTCATTTATATAGATATGGTTTTAGGCCGGGATATAAGGTTTGGTTTTTACATGGAGAAACCAATTATGAATATGGTAGTACTAGTAGCAATGCACCTTATTTTCCAGATACCGTAGGGGAAACGGATACCGTATGGGAACCTACAGCTGGAGTAGATGTTGGGGTAAGTACGGTGGCGATGGTTAGAGATAATTTTAGAAAGGATTTGCAGTCGGGTGGGTATGAGGGTGATAGGGTTGAAGAGCCTAATTTAGAATCTCGGAGGTTTTTCAATATGTTAGACGCAGCAAAGCAACCTCTATACAGCGGTTGTAGGGATGGTCATTCACCGCTGTCTTCTGCCACTAGGATGATGAACCTGAAGACTGATTATAATTTGTCTGAAGAATGTGTTGATGCATTCGCCGAGTTCGTGAAAGATGTTTTGCCAGAAGATAATCTGGCCCCAGGATCATACTACGAGGTCCAAAAACTTGTCGCCGGTCTTGGTTTGCCCTACCAGGTTATAGATGTGTGCATCGACAACTGTATGATATACTGGAGAGAAGACGAGAACCGAAAGAAATGTAAATTTTACCGGAAACCCCGGTTCCAGGACACAAGCGGCAGGGTGAAGATTCCATTCAAACGGATGTGGTATTTACCCTTAACGGAGAGGTTGAAGAGGCTGTACGAATCAGACCGCACAGCTAAGGCTATGAGATGGCATGCTGAGCATAGTCAAGATGGAGATATCACGCATCCTTCTGACGCGGAAGCGTGGAAACACTTTCAATCCATGTATCCAGCTTTTGCATATGAACGACGAAATGTATACATAGGCCTATCCACTGATGGTTTCAACCCGTTTGGCAAGCATGGAAGATAATATTCACTGTGGCCGGTCATCGTAACACCTTATAATTTGCCTCCATCTATGTGCATGCGGCGAGAGTTCCTGTTTCTCTCAATTCTAGTTCCCGGGCCAGATCATCCAAGACGGTCCCTCGATATATTCCTCCAACCATTGATCTATGAGTTGCAGATATTGTGGGAGGATGGTGTTGAGGCATATGATGTTTCAATCAAGCAGAATTTCAAGATGCGTGCGGTTCTTATGTGGACCATCAGCGATTTTCCGGCATACGGTATGTTATCTGGATGGACAACTCATGGAAGATTGGCCTGTCCTTACTGCCAAGACAACACTACAGCGTTCCAACTGCAGCACGGAAGGAAGACTTCATGGTTTGATTGCCATAGGTGTTTTTTGCCGGCAAATCATCCATATCGTCGGTCTAAAAGACATTTCAAGTCGAATGTACAAGTGGTTCATGGTCCACCTCCTGAGATAGATGGTCGCAGCATGTTAGAACAGTTACGTGATTTAGGTACAGAGCGAACTCCGGAATGTGGGGGTAATGGCCATCACCCCGTCGACGGTTGTGGGGAATATCACAATTGGCACAAAAATAGTTTTTTTTGGGATTTGCCTTACTGGAAAGACCACCTACTGCGGTATAATGTAGATGTCATGCATGTGGAAAAGAATTTCTTCGATAACATCATGAACACCATATTAAACGTCCCAGGAAAAACAAAAGATAACTGGAAGTCAAGATTCCACTTGCCATTGATTTGTTCGAGGCCATCTCTTCATGTTTTGCCTAATGGTAGATTGCCGATGCCTGCGTACCGGTTAGACGCTAGGCAGAAACAAGAATTTTTTGAATGGTTTAAAAATTGTGTAAAATTCTCGGACGGCTACGCATCTAATCTAGGTAATTGCGTGGATTCGACGGAAGGGAAGTTCATAGGAATGAAGAGTCATGATTGTCATGTCGTGATGCAGCGTCTTCTTCCTTTTGTATTTGCATTTCTTCTTCCAGGACCTATCCACCAAGCAATTGGAGGTATATTCCTTAGTCTCATTACTTTCTTACTGTGGAGGTCGAAACCAACACAATTAAACTTGTAAGAGTTCGTGAAGAGGAAAAGAGAGATCTCTAGGGTAAGCTAGGGTTCAAGAGATGAATAGTAGACTTTGTTATTGATGTCAAAGCTTTAGTACAAGTTTCATATGAGAAATTGTGGATCCCTTTTACAAGAGATGTTTACAAGTATTTATAGTCTATTCTAAGTCGGCCTTGCCTCCTAGGTCTTCGCAGAGTCGGTTGCGCTAATGCAGGCATCGTATCTGGACCAGGCCATCTTGGTGCTGTTGGGCCGAAGGCGGTGTCACTGGCTGGGCCGAAGCTGCTGTCGCTCACAGCATGGAGAGCCTGTGCTCGCTCACAGCGTGGAGAGCCTGTGCTTGCTCACAGCATGGAGAGCCTGTGCTCACTCACAGCATGGAGAGCATGTGCTCGCTCACAGCGTGGAGAGCATGTGCTCGCTCACAGCATGGAGAGCCTGTGCTCGCTCATAGCATGGAGAGCCTGTGCTCGCTCACAGTGTGGAGAGCCTGTGGTCGGCCCGTGCTAGAGAGCACGTGGTCGGGGAGCCCGTGCTAGAGAGCACGTGATCGGCACATGGTGGCGAGCCCGTGCTCGGCCTATGGTGGCGAGCCCGTGCTCGGCCAAGGAGTGGCGAGCCCATGGTCGGCTCCTGAGGGTGAAGTCGGGGTCGACACTGTCTGGTCCCAATCCATTCCGGTTTCACCTAGGCTCGTTCCGCTGCCACATGCTTCGCTTCGCAGGAAGACTTAAGTGCCGTTATGCCTTCTTCGTTGAGAGTCTGATGGGTCATTTTCTGTAACCGTTCGTCTTTGAATGTTAATGTTGAGTGGGTGGAAACCGACCCCAACAGTTAGCCCCCCAGCTCGGTAGTGTTAGAGCTAATAGTGCCGAGTTAAAGGATGTGTTGTGTATCAGCGTTAACGTTTGAAGTCGAAGTGTTCGCCCACTTTTTCTGCAGTATGCTTAAATACACATCTTGTTCAATATTCCCCCTCAAGTTTATACAACAACGTGAACCATGAACTTGGAAGACACAAGATGGTGGCCTCGTTAAAACCTTAGTAGGGAAAACCCTTTGGGACAAAACCACTACTTAAGGGAAAAGAGTGCCACGCATAATGACGAGGGGATTTGAACAAGGAACTTGGTCCTTCGTGGATCACTTGCCATTGCTTGGCCTCAGTCCATCTTCTTCGGGTTTAGCTAAGGCTTCTCCTCGGGTTTGCTCCATGTCTTTAAAGTTCCGACTTCGGCTTCTCTTTGCATGTTGCTTATGAATGAAGCTTGCTCTTGGTCAATCGCTCATGAATAAGGCTTTATTTGCTCATGAATGAGGCTCTGTTTGCTCATGAATGAGGCTACGCTTGCTCATAAATGAGGCTTCGTTTGCTCATAAATGAGGCTTCGTTTACTCATAAATGAGGCTTTGTTAAGAAGAGAAAACGCAAATGCGCTCACGCTTCTCATCTGCCAACGTTGCTGTTGGGCTTTGCAGAATGGTGTTGTTCTCTAGACACGTCTGTCCGAGAACGAGTCCACCTTGATTTTGACCAGAGTGCATCCTGGGTTTCCGAATGGCACGTTCAGGGTATAGGCCGAACGGAGGTCATTAGCAGCTGCATTACCAACGACGTTTGTTGGGTTTGAGAGTGATCAGGTGGGTACATCCGCCCCAGTACTGAACACTGGTACTTATATAGCGCGCTTGAATCCGTTGTGGATGTCATTGTGTTCGTATTTCCACACTATTGCTGTGGCCAGCAACAATAGATGCAGAACGACTCTACTCGATTAAAGCTTTGATCAGTCCATAAAGGACAAGCTGTTCCCGTGATGAGGTTTGTGTCGAGTGTTTATAGTTTTTGACGATGATGCTGTCAATGATGTTGTGAAGGAGTGGCGTACGGGTACCCCACTCCCCCCCCCTTTTAGACGAAAGAGGGAACTGAAGTCGTCTAGAGACTGGTGAAAACACTCACTCCCCCCCTAAGGCGGAGGAGATCATGTGAGCTCGTCCGGAACGAGGCTAAGTGAAGAGTAGAATCCCCCCCCATTTGGATGGAGGGGGGCAACTGAACCTATCCGAAGACAGGCTGCCTACGTACCCTTTGCAGGGATCAAGTCGCCTCGTAGTTCATAGGAAGAGCGTCTAAGAGGGTGGTGGCGTCGCAGCGGACTGGGTGGGATCGACCGCTGGCTTGGTTTTCCCGCCCCTCCTAGCGCGAACTTCTTCTTCGCTTCGAGCGAAGTCAGCAGCGCGGTGGAGAGCGTCCTGGATGGTCGCGGGTGGATTTGTTTTGCGTTTGTAGGAGTTGGTGCATTCTTCCAAGATTTATGTTCAAGAACGCTGACCTCCCACGGGATACGTAACTTAGAGGCCAATATCCCGGTGCTCCTTTGTAATCTTGAGAAGATATTTCCTCCGTCATTTTTTGACGTTATGGAACATCTTCCTATTCCCCTCCCACGAGAAGCAGCCTTAGGAGGCCCTGTTCAATACCGATGGATGTATCCGTTCGAGCGTTACATGTTCCATCTGAAGAAAAAGGTCAAAAATTTGAGCAAGGTTGAGGGATCTATTGTCGCCCAAAGCCTAAACGAGGAAGTCTCACAATTTTCCGAAACTTACTTTCCACGGGCAGTAAGTACTAAGGCGAGACGGCCTCCCCGACATGATGATAGAGGTGAGAAAGCAGTGTATGACGTGGTTGTTCCTCAGTTATTTGCCCAAGTTGGTCGAGCAAGTGGAAAACCAAAGAAACGCAGACTATCACCACAAGAGGTCACACATTTGCATACGTATATCCTTAGAAATTGTGATGAAATTTTGGAGTACGAAAGGTATATCAGTTATTATACTACAATTATGGAATTAGTTGCCTTCATCTACTAATGACTGTTATGTTACAGGATTTACATGTCGCTCGCTCGTCAGTACCATTATGGTAAGACAGATGCCGAACTTGCTGTCTTGAAAGACGAAGAATTTGAGGGGTGGTTGAAATGTTATGTAAGTGTAATATAATTATTTACTCTTACTTTTCCACGTTTTAACTTTTATATGTTACTGATATATTACTTATACCATTGTTAGGTTTCCGAAAGTTTATCAAGTGGTCAAGCTCTCCCGACATGGTTAGTGGAGTTTGTTCATGGTTTACGCAGCACCGCGAATTCATATCCCCAGTTTTGCACTAGGGGATATGCGTTCAGGATCTTCGAGGAAGGACGCCAAAGGTCAACTGCGGACTATGGTATTTCGGCGCATTCCGGCGATACCATGTACTATGGGATTTTAAAAGAAATCTTGGAAATCCGCTATCGAGGACTGTTGAACTTGAGGTGCATTGTGTTCATGTGCGATTGGTATGATCGAGCCAATGGTCGGGGGGTTCGAGTTGACTCTCTTGGTGTTACTTCGATCAATTCAAGCCGCAGACTGCAGTATTACGATCCATTTATCCTTGCGTCTCAAGCAGACCAGGTATCAATACACTAATATGTTTACCTATGTACGCATTGTTAAGGTTTCTTCTTCATGTATATTAACAATATCCCCTACTTATTAATAGGTTTGCTACATTCCGTATCCACGAGTTGCCTACCGTACAGATCCGTGGATCACAGTAACTCCAATAAACCCCAGAGGAAAAATCTATGGAGTTCCAGAACATGATGCTCTACAACCATCGAGAAGTGTACCAATGTCACCTGTTGACGAGGTGGATAACATTGACCTCGTTGTCGATGTCACAGATGTCGGGGAAGATCTAGTGCATTCGGACGAAGAGGAACCCCGTGGGGAATTTGACGACGATTCAGACTCCATCCCTAGTGAAGGTTCCTCTGGAGATTCAGAATAATAAATTGTGATTAGGAAATTGGTTTTTCATGTTCTTCTCTAATATTTGTTTCTTGCCTATAATATTTTTCATTTCATTAACAAAACCGATTGTAGACGAGAATTTGAGTATTGGAACTCCAATAAAACATTACATTTAATGAAACATAAAATTTAAAACACATTCTTAAACGGGTACATTAAAGACTTGCAAATATTTAACACACAACAGTTATGGTACAAGTACGTAATAAACTTCTCATTATACAATCATATGTCGGTTTCCACTCCAAACTTACCATTGGTTAAAACCATTTAGTGATTTTCTTTCCCTTTTTTTTCTTTGCTGGAGAATCTAAAACTCCGTCGCACAATTTTTTGATTGTATCTTCATCAATATATAAGTCTGCCGGTGGCTCTTCTGGGCTTTGGGCGCCTATCAAATCATAGTACTCATCCTTACATTCATTTGAAGGACTTCCACCGTAAGTGATTTCCTTTTCCTTTTTTTTCTTTGATGGAGAATCTAAAACTCCGTCACACAATTTTTGGATTGCATCTTCATCAATATATAAGTCTGGCGGTGGCTTTTCTGGGCTTTGAGCGCCTATCAAATCATAGTACTGATCCTTACATTCATTTGAAGGACTTCCACCGTAACTATATGACGGTTCACTGAATTGAAATGGTTGGACGTATTTGTCGCACTGAGTTGGCGATTCCGACGACAATTTTGGAATGTGGTGGATGTTTGGCGAGCACTGGCTGTCAGGCACTATTGTTGATGTGGAATCTTCTTTATGGATTGGTGAGCACGTATCAAATTCCCACGAGTAAGTGGGCAGCTCTTTAAACGATTCGTCTTAATAAGATTGAGTTTCCCACGAGAATTTTGGTATTATTGGAAATCCAAAAGGATCAAGGTCGGGTGTTTCTGCGTCTTTATGAGGAGAGGGAGAAGACATTTTTTGTGTTATTGAGATGTGTAGAAGATATACACTCCATGAGGTGTATTTATAGTAGAATTTATATGTATAAACCGTCGGTATTCCGTCCGTATTACCGAAGTTCTGACGGATTGCCGACGGTTTTCGATGTTGGCAAAGTTTTGGTGATTATTAAGATTTGTCTGGAGTGGCCGAAGGGATTGGTGGGGTTTTATGTCAGACTGGGTTGACGGATTTCTGACGGATTGCCTACGGTTTTTGATGTCGGCAAGTTTCAGTGATTATTAAGATTTGTTTGCAGTGGCCGAAGGGATTGGTGGGGTTTTATGTCGGATAGGGTTGACGGATTTCTGACGGATTGCCGACGGTTGTTGATGTCGGCAAAGTTTCAGTGATTATTAAGATTCGTCTGCAGTGGCCGACGGGATTGGTGGGGTTTATGTCGGACTGGGTTGACGGATTTCTGATGGATTGCCGTCGGTTATCCTTTCTACATAAGTTGCACATTTTCTCATTCCTCCATAAAAAATTTCAACAGAAAATCATAACACAAAAATATTCAATTGCGTTATGGCAAACAGAGATCTATGGAATTACTATATGCAAAACCGAAGCCCCGATCACAACCCTCCAAACACAACTCTTGTTCCTTCCAGCCCTCCTTACGATAACTTAAATGTTACTGATGCTGAACCGACAATTTCACTCCATCCAACTCAACAATCCCAGAACCAAACGCCCGTAATGCCGGGACCTGGCCAAGTCGTACGGCGAGGAATGTTTTGCAAGAGGTCTCATGATGCAAAGGTGCTGCGAGGTGAAAGTTCTCAGACACGCCCAACACAAGATTTTATTCGTGAGGTCTTGAATGAGCCAACACAGGCTGACCATGATTTCCGTAGTCCTCGGTGGACTTCTACTATGGATTACATAATGTGTGAAGGTATATATATATATATATTATATCTACTAATATATATATATATATATATATATATATATATAATTACCCGTAATTTTACTGGTACAATAATGATTATAGCTGAAAAATACTTCATCTATTATTCTTACATGTAGGTTCCTATAACAATAGGAGCACACCATTCTGGACCCAGATTGCAGAAATTCAATCCCCGCATTTACACTTTGTGAAAGTCAAAAAGGTTTACTTTTTCCACCTATTTTATTAACATTTACACATACAGTTATCTGATAAGTATATTCTATTTGATTATTAGATTGTGGTTATGCTCTCTAGTTTGACCCCCAATGACCAGGGGGATCTGCTAGTAACCTTAAAAGATCCTTCAGGAAAAATCGAGGGAACCATGCACCATAACATCTTCAACAAGGACGAGTACAGACTCGCCACTGGTGTAGGTGCGGTGGTCATCCTAAGAAATGTTACCGTTTGCCGTTTTAACAGGAACTCAAAGTACCTGAACATCACAGAGCGAAACATTGTTAAGGTAGATACATCATACGTTTTTAAATATTTATGGGAATGCTTAACCAAATTCAATTTTCAAATAGATAATCTGTGTTAATTCGATGCTTGCTAAATACCAACCAATGGAAGTATCTACCACCGAGGAGGAAGATGGAGGAACTACTGCGCATGAATATGAAATAGTTCCAGACTCCGATGAAGACTAAACATCCAACTCGTCCATGATTAAGAATAATTAAATGATAAAAGCTTTATGTTGTTTTTATGTTCAATAATGGCCTTTATGTTGTTTTTATTTTCAAATCCATATGTTGTTTTTATGTTCTATAATTTTATGATAAAATCTTTATGTTGTTTTTACTATTTCCGTAGTAGTAAAATACATCCCACGGCACAAGTTTTAATTAAGTATAATGTAATATAATTTAAAATTTTCCAAAAACATTTTAAAAATTCCAAGATAAAATTTATAAAGTAAGGCGTAAAAATACAGAACCCATACTTTCAGAAATCTCAAACTTTGAAAATTTCATTTAAACAATTAATGTTGGGATAAAATATTTTAAAATAAATAATTTAAGAACCGTCGGGATTCCGTCTGAAATTGAGACGGAATTCCGACGGTTGTTTATTTTTTTATTAACAGCCGTCGGGATGACGTCTCAATTTCAGACGGAATCCCGACGGTTATTTAAATTTTTATTAATTAAGGATCGGATAATCAAAAATTAAATTAAAAATTTAAGAACCGTCCGGGTTTCGTCTGAAAGTGAGACGGCATCCCGACGGTAACCCTAATTTTAGTTGCCGCCAAACAACCTCGTTGTCACCGTCAAAGCGGGAAAACCGTCCGAAGTTCCGTCTGAATTTTTTTAGACCGTCGGAATTCCGTCGGAGTACCGTCGGACAGTCCTATAAATCCACAGTCTTCGTCTTCCCCGAAAACAGATCTGAAATTTTTTTTTTTCTCTCAAATTTCTCCGATCGTCTCTCAACCGATTCCGACCCGTTTCTCCGCCGTTTCACCGCCGAATCCTTGCAAAAACTACTCCTCCGTCGTGATTCCTCACAATCTTTCACCAAATCCAACATTATGTGAGTTTTACATAATTTCAATTAATAATCCGTAATTGTTCTTGAGGATTCTCGTTCATGTAGAATGTTAGGGTGAATTCGGATTGTAGAATGTTAGTAAATTAGGTTTGTAGATTAAATTGGTTAATTGTGTTATTTTGGAAATTTTACAATTTGGAGATTGGAAAATTTAGGGAATTTCATAATTTTAGGAATTTACTAACTTAGGGATTTTTAAGAAATTATAATTTTATAAATTTTACAATTTTAAGAATATGATTTTCATAGGTTTTTATGATTTTTAGGGATTTTTTACAATTTAATGTATGATTAATATTGTAAGAGAATCATTTTATAACATTAATAAAACATATATTAAAAATTTTAAAAATTGAAACACTTAAACCTACTTAAAAATAAAAAAATATAAAACTTTAAATCCTTTAAATTAAAAATATATATTATAATTTTAAACATTTATAACTTTAACGATTTAAAAATAATGAAATTTTTTTAACATTAATAACATTTGTCAAATTATAAAAGTCAATTTCCCAACAAAACCTAAATCCATGAACTTCGGTTTCCGAATATACAATATACAAACAAGTCCTGGTTACTTAAATTTCTAAATTCTAATTTCCCTAAATCCCTAAGTGCATTAATCCCAAAACCACATAATCCCAAATTCAATAAAGTCATTTATTACAAAAATCTTAAATTCCCATCAATCCCTAAGTTTTTTAAATACAAAATGTCAGAAAACTAAATTCCTTAAATCTCTATATTTCAAAAAACCCTTAAAAACACTAAATCCTTATATCCCTAAATCCGAAATTTCCAAGTAACTAAATCGCAAAATCTAAAAGTCCCGAATTATTATAAATTCTAAATTTCATAAATCCCAAAATTTAAAACTCTTAGAATTTTGGAAACCTTAGGGATTATCCACTATTTCATCAGTCTAGAGGAGGGGCGTCTTCCAGTGGGGGAGATCGGACTCCGACTGATACGCATATCCCCTACACTACTCCCGACCTACATGCCCCACACATGTCTCAGCCCCCGCCCACAGCGAATTCACAACCCACATCCTTGACCATCGAGCAGTTTGTGGCGCAACCTGGACGTGATAGGTTGACTCGTCTAGATCCAGACACACCACCTAACACGACCTGGTAAGTCTTATTTAAATATGTATTGGATTAAATTATTTTAGTAAAATATTTAACCAAATATTTTAATAGGTTCCACTACTCGCAAAACGGGATTACTGGTTCTATCAACGACATGATGAATACCATGTTAGATAAACCGTATCCCACATACACCGATATGCCACCGGAGGACCGGGACATTTGGTTTCGGCAATTTGCGGTATGATTTTTAATTTATGAGTTTAAAATATATTTCCTATATGAGTGTAATTATAATTACTAATGCAAATTTTGGTGGTGTGTTTTGCAGCAAACCTTCACGTGGGATCCACAGCTCACTACGTTGGTCCGAAAGAAATTCGACGAAAAGGCGGGGAGGAAGTACTCGTGGAAGATGAACGAGTGGAAAGAAAACTGAAAAATCATCTAATTTGAAAAAAAAAAATTTCTAAAAAATCAATTATTGTGATACAGAGGAAGTCCTAGTACGTATTATAAGTTTCGGAGCGAAATTTTTTATACTAGCAAATCAATAATCAAGAATTTTTTATAGTAACAAAATTTTATATGTTGTCAAAGAAATTGTTATAAAGTGTCTTTTCATTAGGACCTATGCAAAAAAAAAAAGTTTTCGAGAAAAGAATTACAGCGAGGTTTGTTGCAAGTTTCAACAAGAAAAAACAGAAAAGAATCATGTATGTAAATCAATCAAGTACTGGTAAAAATGAAGTATTATTGGGAAAAAACAAGAAGAGAAGTAAATTCAAAGACAAAATGATTTGAAATTCTTGGAGAAAGAAAAAGAAGAAAGATAGCATGGAGAAAGTGCCCAGAATGTTGAACGTCGTGTGGCCTTTACTCTGCACCACCACCAAAACCCTAGCTTCATACCCTATCCTATTTTCTTATCACTATATTACCATAGCTAACTCGAAATGAGGAAATTATTTATTCAACGATTTTGTAGGTTTTATCATTTTTGTTATGACATGTTAATGTTTGAAAGGTCTTTAGTGCTCCTTTCGGTTCTAGTGTTTTTCTAGGTTTCTTCATATATTAAAACATTAAAATAATACTTAAAATTTATTTTTATTGATGTAATGAACTTTATGTTAGAGTAAAACTGTAATTTCTTTAGAATTTAATGAAACATAAATAAATTTAATATAAACAAGATGTATTCAATCAAAGATATTCTTTGGATATGCATGCACTATAAGTAGATCAAATAAGAAGGGAATCTCTTTGGTGCACTTAAGACAAATCTACAAGACTATATAACATAGAAAATCTTTGATTAGATTAGATTAAAGAAGGAAAGGGAAAGAAAGAAGTGGGTTTGGCTATAAGAAACGAGTGGGATTATTAATGATTAAAAGTAAAAGTCTTTTTGGTCTCTGGTCGGTCGACAATCCGTGTGTCCTGTGGTCAGTGTTTGTTTTCTTATTTCTTTGCTTAATTGTCGAGTTTTTATATTATGTTTTCCACTGAAAAGAAAACATTAAGCAGCCAAATGAAATTCTTTTAACGCGTTGTTTCAGAACCTGATGAAAAACAATAATCATGTCCTCTTACTTCATCCCCTTTAAGTGCATGTCAAATTATGTTTTGATTAATCTTCCCTTCTTTGTAATCGTGGCACAAGATAAAAATTTATTTCTTAGCCAAAAACAAAACTTATTTATTTGTGTGAAATTTTCAAATGAGACATATCATTCCGCATTAAACAGTAATAAAAATTAACTTAATTCTCTATATTTTTATATTTTAAATAATAACATAAAATTTATATATTTTTTTATTACTGTTTGAATAGTCTCAACCCTGTCATGTTCCGCACCATAACATCACCTTTCGAAATTTAAGTCTTAAAGGTATTAAAACTTCTTTAAGACTTTATAATGTTTTTGTTATTTTGAAGACTTAAAATCTGTAAATACTGCACATAGACCATTTTTGAACGAGTACATTTTAGAGTTAAAAGTAGAGCTTCCATAATTTCTAGTTTTGATATATCTAGTTATGTGTTTTATATATGAGTTATAAAAGATGTAGTTGATAAAAATTTCTATACAAAATGGTATTCCTTTCAATACGCTTTTCTCTCTAAATTTACATTGGTTTTGTTTTATTTTATTTTATTAATTTGGTTGATCAAATTCATAACTTTTCTATCCTGATCATGCTCAAATGCAAAAGAAAGGTATTATACGTGATTGTGTCTATATGACTATTTAAACTTCTAACTGCTAGAATTGGACAAAAACAAAACAGAACAAAACACTTTTTTATGTTGAAACAAAACACTTTTTTTATGTTGGAAAAAAGTTAAATTATTTATTTCCAACCTACGCTATTTTTCGGATGTCAACTCTCTTATAATTTCTCTTTAATTCAATTATTTCCTTATGACTCCCTCTCCAATTCAGTTTAATAAACCAAAACTAAACATTGTAGATTTATTTTTGTTTTAAAAAATGTTATCTCATATAATGTTGTGACCATAATTCTTTCGCAAAGACTCATGATTTTCTATCAATCTATAGGCAATGCCACGTGACAAATTCCTCTATTGTATAATATTCTTTACCGAATTTAGTAGATAATATAGAATAGATTATTCAAACTATGGTGTGATGGCCATAACTATTTTTTTGCAACTGTTACAAATTTTTATATGGTTAACACTTAACAGAATGGTAGTGACGTAGTATTCCTCGTTTTAAAACCGAGAAAACTTTTATCCTAAACACGATTATATTAAGTGGAAAAGGGAGCCAAAATGCTTCTATTAGTAGAAAAGTAGATATATTTATTAACATTCAAAAAAATTTCTTAAAGACGTTAATAATTAATAATTGTTCATAGGAAGCCAAATCCATCAGAGAAATCCACAAGATGATGACAGCTCCCCATTTAGAAGTCGTAAAAGAAAAGTAAAGAAGATGTGCAGCACTTGCAATTTCATTTTATTTGTTAAATATACATATCATATTCAATCGTGGTCCCAAAATAAAAATCATCAAAAAAACTATCAGATAACATTTAAATAAAAAGAAATATATTAGTATACAACTAAATTACAAAATTTGAGGAAAACAGACTAAAGTGCGATTACAAATTTTGTTTTGATTAGTTAAATATTGCCGCATAGCAAAATTATTATACTTCTGTTATTAGAGTGAAAATACGGAAATCATCATTTCTCAGCGCTTATATCTCACAAGGAAGGATTTGTTCTCAATATGTATTTATCAAAGATAATGGCGGTCTGATTTACAAGCCGGTGAAAAATGTTTCTCTCGTATATAAACCATTTATTTGGAAAGAAATATTTAATATTTAATTATAAGATATACTTTTCTCTTTAAACTATACCAAAAGACTCATTATGTAGCACTATATATATGTGTACCCATTATCAAATGGGATGTTTGTGACCTTTTGTCTCTTCTTCCCTATTTCTCTTTCTACTTTTCAGTTTTCTTCCAAAAACCACCAAAAATGTATGCAATGAAAGAAGAAGATTGTCTTCAAACGATTCACAACTTACAAGACTATCAAGACCAGTTTCTTCTTCATCACCATTCACAAGTCCTCCCTTGGTCATCTTTACCTTCTTTTGACCCGACCCATTTCCCATCTAACCCCGCCCGTTATCCTGACCCGGTTCAGTACTTCAATAGAAGAGCTGCTTCTTCCTCTTCTTCCTTTGACTATAGTACTGATAGTTTTGTCTCTCCTATTCCTTCCATGGATCATCAGAATAACCATCTAAGGATCTTATCCGAAGCTCTTGGACCAATTATGCGCCGTGGCTCGTCCTTTGGGTTCGATGGTGAGATCATGGGGAAAATGAGTGCACAAGAAGTCATGGATGCTAAGGCTTTAGCTGCTTCAAAGAGTCATAGTGAAGCTGAGAGGAGAAGACGGGAGAGAATCAACACTCATCTTGCTAAATTGCGTAGCATTTTACCAAACACAACCAAAGTAAGTTGTAATAAATTATTAATTACTCTTTCCCTTGTATTATCGTTTGATCGATGTTTTGAAATTTAAACTATATTCCTTGAGAAGATTATGAAAAAATACATTAAATTAATGATACGTACATAAAAAATTATCTTTATTCAGTTATTGTTGTGGTTTAGTAGTAGTAATTTTTCATTTCTCAAAATAAGAAGTTCATCAAAGCGATATGTTCGGTGTGTAATTTAAATATATGCAAAGAAATCGATGCTACCGAATTTATTTTTACTCAAATTATTATTGTTTAGTAGTTGTAATTTTTCATTTCCAGAAATATTAGGATCATCAAACCGATATGTTTGCTATGTAACTACAACTATATCACTATATATATTCTTTATAAGAAAAATCTAGATCATAATATTTGTAACTCGTTTTTTAATTATTATGCCGAAAAGAATAAATATTTATTTTAGGTTATTTGTTTGTATAGACGGACAAAGCTTCGTTGCTAGCAGAAGTGATCCAACACATGAAGGAGTTAAAAAGACAGACATCACAGATCACCGACACGTGTCAAGTCCCAACAGAATCCGATGATCTGACCGTTGATTCTTCTTACAACGACGAAGAAGGAAACTTAGTGATAAAAGCCTCTTTTTGCTGCCAAGACAGGACTGACCTCATGCATGACGTCATCAATGCCTTAAAATCTCTTCGTCTTCGGACTCTCAAAGCTGAGATCGCAACCGTAGGTGGACGAGTCATGAACATCTTGTTCTTGAGCCGAGAAGACGAACAAGAAGATGATGAATATCGCGGAAATTTCGAAGGTGATGATAATGAAGAGAAGAGTTTTAATCGTGCGAGTTCGATTGAAGAAGCTTTAAAAGCGGTTATAGAGAAGTGTGTTAATAATAATGATGAAACTAATGATAACAATAACTTGGAGAAATCATCATCGGGCAGTATTAAGAGGCAAAGGACTAGTAAGATGGTGAATCGATGCTTTAATTAGTTCATGAAATCAAGTCTTTAATTAATTAGGGTTTAGTTAAGTAGACTATAAAATGGGATTATGGGTTGGTGGTATTACTATTTAGTATCTTCTGGAGTTTTTTTTTAAAAATTGGTTTTGGTTTCTTCTTCTATGTTTTTTTAATCTATGAAGAATCCTTTGTTTAGGGTTTTAATTATTTTGATGGGTTTGGTACTTTGGTTTATATATCTATAATTAAGACATTTTATTGTCTTAATTAATATAGGAAGTGTAAAGAGTTTGGGTTTGTATTATAATGAAGGTTTGGATTCAAGAAAGTTTTCTATTAATATGATCATTAACTTGAATATGATCATCAATTGAATGTTTGGATTCAAGAAGGGTTGTATTGTTGTCGGCCAAAAACTTGCTACTATATAAAGCATAGTTTTGTAACTGTCAAATTCCATATTATGTCGAATTGTCTATTATATACTGTATTAGAGATTTCGTTTATATACATTTATCTCATCTGTAACTAAATGTACATGGGAAAATTTATCTCTAGCTATGTTCATTTTTTTTGTAGTGGCATTTTACCGAATTAATCATAACTGTTACATAATTTTAGTTTACTCGGTAGCATGGAATAAAAACACCATCGTTTCTTCATACTCCCTCCGTTTTGTATTGTTTGATGTTCTAGAGTTTTCACTTATATTAAGAAAACACATAAATGTTTAGTTATAAATATTTTTTTTTTTTGCACTAAACAATTTTCCATAACTCTAATCCAATAGTATTTCAATAAAACCAATTAATATGCATTAAAATTTACAATTTGTCATTATTGTTTCATAAAAAATGCATAGAAAATAGAGAAAATCAATTTTTTAGAAACAATTTTGTTTTCTATAACATCAATCAAATAAGAAGGGAGGGAGTATGTGGGGGTCGAAACCAACACAACTAGAATTTGTAAGAGTTCTAGGGAAGCTTGTGAGATTTCTATGGTAAGCTAGGGATTGCAAGAGATTGAGAAAGAGGTTTCTGTTATTGCTGTGTAAAAGTTTAGTACAAGCTTGTGTATGAAAAATTGCGGATCCTCTTTACAAGAGATGTTTACAGTATTTATAGTCGATGCTAAGTCGGCCTTGCCTCCTAGGTCTTCGCAGAGTCGGTTGCGCTAATGCGGGCTTCGTGTCTGGACCGGGCTTCGGGCTTCCCTCCTGTCAATGGGCCGGAGACTGCATCGAACTGAGGATAAGATCAACGACTGAGGTGAGCGCGTGGTCGGCCCACGGTGGCAAGCCCGTGGTAGCCCAAGGGCGAGCCCGTGGTCACACAGGGGCGAAGCCGTGGTCGCACATGGTGTCGAGCACGTGGTCGCACATGGTGCCGAGCATGCAGTCGCACATGGTGCCGAGCACGCAGTCGCCAGGCTGGTCCCGGTCCGTTCCTGCTTTGCATAGATTTATTCGGCTGCCACATGCTTTGCTTCGCGGGAAGACTTAGGTGCAATTCCGCCTTCTTCGTCGAGATTCCGGAGGGCTACTTCTTTTGTCGGCTTGTCTTTGGACGTTAATGTTGAGCGGGTGAATACCGACCCCAACAGTTAGCCCCCCAGCTCGGTAGTGTTAGAGCTAATAGTGCCGAGTTAAAGGATGTGTTGTGTATCAGCGTTAACGTTTGAAGTCGAAGTGTTCGCCCACTTTTTCTACAGTATGCTTAAATACTCATCTTGTTCAATATTCCCCCTCAAGTTCATACAGCAACGTGAAGCATGAACTTGGAAGACACAAGATGGTGGCCTCGTTAAAACCTTAGTAGGGAAAACCCTTTGGGACAAAACCACTACTTAAGGGAAAAGAGTGCCACGCATAATGACGAGGGGATGTGAACAAGGAACTTGGTCCTTCGTGGGTCACTTGCCATTGCTTGGCCTCAGTCCATCTTCTTCGGGTTTAGTTAAGGCTTCTCCTTGCATGTTGCTCATGAATGAAGCTTGCTCTTGGTCAATTGCTCATGAATGAGGCTTTGTTTGCTCATGAATGAGGCTCTGTTTGCTCATGAATGAGGCTATGTTTGCTCATGAATGAGGCTACGCTTGCTCATAAATGAGGCTTCGCTTGCTCATGAATGAGGCTTCGCTTGCTCATAAATGAGGCTTCGTTTGCTCATAAATGAGGCTTCGTTTGCTCATAAATGAGGCTTTGTTAAGAAGAGAAAACGCAAATGCGCTCACGCTTCTCATCTGCCAACGTTGCTGTTGGGCTTTGCAGAGTGGTGTTGTTCTCTAGACACGTCTGTCCGAGAACGAGTTCACCTTGATTTTGACCAGAGTGCATCCTGGGTTTCCAAATGACACGTTCAGGGTATAGGCCGAACGGAGGTCATTAGCAGCTGCATTACCAACGACGTTTGTTGGGTTTCTGAGTGATCAGTTGGGTTCACCCGGAGACGATACTGAACACTGGAATTTATATAGCGCGCTGTATCCATTGTGGATGTCATTGTGTTCGTATTTCTACACTATTGCTGTGGCCAGCAACAATAGATGCATAACGACTCTACTCGATTAAAGCTGCGATCAGTCCATAAAGGACAAGCTGTTCTCGTGATGAGGTTTGTGTCGAGTGTTTGTGATTGACGATGATGTTGTCAATAATTTTGTCAAGGAGTGGCATACGGGTACCCCACTCCCCCCCCCTTTAAGACGAAAGAGGGAACTAAAGTCGTCTAGAGACTGTTGAAAGCACTCACTCTCCCCCCGAAGGCGGAAGAGATCAAGTGAGCTCGTACGGAACGAGGCTTAGTGAAGAGTAGAATCCCCCCCCCTTTTGGAAGGAGGGGGGCAACTGAACCTATCCGAAGACAGGCTGCCTACGTACCCTTTGCAGGGATCAAGTCGCCTCGTAGTTCATTGCAAGAGCTTCTAGAAGGGTGGTGGCATCGCAATGGACTGGGTGGGTTCACCCGCTTGCTTGGTTTTCCCGCCCCTCCTAGCGCGAACTTCTTCTTCGCTTTGAGCAAAGTCTGCAGCGCGGTGGAGAGCGTCCTGGATGGTCGCGGGTGGATTGACAGTCAATTCCTGCCAGAATGGAGAAGGGCAGCGAAGTGCTCCTCTCAAGGCCTCCATCGCGGATGTGTTGGTAATACCGTCCACCTTTGACAGTGTATGCTTGAATCTTGTCACGAAAGACCGCATGCTTTCATTCTCACCCTGCTTGTTCGTCCACAGCTCCGCATCATAGATCTTTCCTTCGGCGAAGATGTTGTAATGCTGCACAAACATCTCTGAGAATTGATGGAAGGTGTGGACTGAATTCTTCTCCAGCTTGTAGAACCACTGGAGGGCAGGCCCTTTGAGGCTCTCTACGAACAGTTTGCAGTAGCCAACGTCTTTCTCGGCTTCTGTGAAGTTTGCCCTTCCTAAGGCGACTTCGAATTCCATCAGATGGATAGCAGGGTCAGTGGTTCCTTCATAGATTGGAAGCTTGATTTTTCCGGGGTTGGAGATTGGAGTTCTCGCGACCCTCTCAGCGAAGGGTGTGTTCCGTGCTTTCTCGAGCACAGAGGCGATCCCAGGAGCCTTCGCCGTGCTCCGGTACATCTGTAGTTGGGTAGCCTTTAGGTCAGAGGTGACCTGGTCTAACTGGGCTTTTAGCGCAGCGACCTCTCCATCTCGGAAGCCTTGTGGAGCCATGCGCTCTTGTTCCCTCTTGTAGAGCTCCGCTATGATCGCATCTCCTTCTTCTGCAACCGTAGCATGGTCAACTTCTAGGTCAACACGGGCACGTCTTCGAGGAGGCCGATCCTCATCTGATTCTCCAATCATGCGCTCGATCGGATTCCCGACGAGGCGGTGGTGGAGGCAAATCCTCTGGATCTGTGCGAGCAGCCCTAGGTGGTACCTCCTCGTGTCGAACCCTCCGGTTGGTTCGAGGCGTGGCGAAGCTGAGGCGTGTCGGACGGACACGGGACCTCTTGCGCTTCCTTCTCTTGAGCGATTCCAGCTCGCTCGCTGTATCTTCAGTTTTCTTCATCAGAGTCTCAAGCATCTGCTTGATCTCCGCGAGATCCGCTGGGTGGTTAGCGGTGCGAGGCGCGGTGTTCTCCACGGAGTTTTTTCTTTCCTCATCGTGCTGGTGAGACGAAGATCCTTCGTTGCTCGTGGTGTTGCTTGACATCTTCGCGGTGTTGCAAAACCCTAGCTCTTGTGTGTCAGAAATTCTCTGCGTCCCCTTAGTCGGCGCCAAATTATGGGGGTCGAAACCAACACAACTAGAATTTGTAAGAGTTCTAGGGAAGCTTGTGAGATTTCTATGGTAAGCTAGGGATTGCAAGAGATTGAGAAAGAGGTTTCTGTTATTGCTGTGTAAAAGTTTAGTACAAGCTTGTGTATGAAAAATTGCGGATCCTCTTTACAAGAGATGTTTACAGTATTTACAGTCGATGCTAAGTCGGCCTTGCCTCCTAGGTCTTCGCAGAGTCGGTTGCGCTAATGCGGGCTTCGTGTCTGGACCGGGCTTCGGGCTTCCCTCCTGTCAATGGGCCGGAGACTGCATCGAACTGAGGATAAGATCAACGACTGAGGTGAGCGCGTGGTCGGCCCACGGTGGCAAGCCCGTGGTAGCCCAAGGGCGAGCCCGTGGTCGCACAGGGGCGAAGCCGTGGTCGCACATGGTGCCAAGCACGCAGTCGCACATGGTGCCGAGCACGCAGTCGCCAGCCTGCGAGCACGCGTAGCACATGGTGCCGAGCACGCTGTCGCCAGCCTGCGAGCACGCAGTCGCACATGGTGCCGAGCACGCAGTCGCTCACCTGCGAGCACGCAGTCGCACATGGTGCCGAGCACGCAGTCGCACATGGTGCCGAGCACGCAGTCGCCCGCCTGCGAGCACGCAGTCGCCAGCCTGGTCCCGGTCCGTTCCTGCTTCGCATAGATTTATTCGGCTGCCACATGCTTTGCTTCGCGGGAAGACTTAGGTGCCATTCCGCCTTCTTCGTCGAGAGTCCGGAGGGCTACTTCTTTTGTCGGCTTGTCTTTGGACGTTAATGTTGAGCGGGTGAATACCGACCCCAACAGAGTATATGTATGCAATTAATGCAACATTTCCTTAATTAGGTTGAGGTAGATCGGTTTTTTTTTTTTGTCATCTAGTGAACTTTATTCAAACGAAAGTAAAATACAAGGTAAAATACATAAGCCGGCGGCTAACAGATTAGCCCCAGAGTTCGTGTGGGTTACGTTCGTTTGTGATACAGAAATACATAAGCCGGCTACTAACAGATTAGCCCCAAAGTTCTTGTGGGATAAGTTCGTTTATGATACACAAGCTGGCAAGACCTCTTCCTCCAGCGACACAACGAAATACATAAAAACAACCTTACAAAAGAAAAACCAACCACAAATCCAACCTAGGACCAGAGCTGAACAAAAGTAAACGGTATGTAGCGAGAACAGCTATGCTGCACAAACCAGAACGAATTTTCATGTTTAATTCGTTGGGCGCTCCCATATCCGCATACCCCAACTCTCTCTCCCCAAATCGAACCTGAACAATTCTTGACCAAGTCTTTTCTTAAAAGGAATAGCTGGACCAATGAAACACAAACGGAAATCTAAACCCCTATCCACCTAATCTTCATCCTAAAAAGTCTAAATCTAAAACTTTGCATCCCCATACTAGGTTAGCCTTACAAGAACAAACCATGAAAGACCTAAGATGAAAACTGATTATTCAAAACACTAAAGGCGGTTATTTGATGGAATATTTGTAACTTATTTTAACAAGTGAAATCGAGAGGAGTAGATCGAATCTTTTTCGTGAGAAGAGAAAACTTAGATCTTTGTTCTATTTATAGAAACTGTTTGTGGCTTTAGTTTTTTTGGGATCTTTGCAATATTGTCTCTTTCGCTGTTACTACTCCTCTCTTATTCGTCTTACGTTATTTATTATTACTACAGACACAGTTGTTACCACAAGCACATCACGTCATGATCTCGTCACTTGTGTATTTATAGGTTTCCTTTTCATGGTTCGGTTTCTTCGCTCAGATTTAAACGTATTAACAAGAAACATGGTTTTGCATTAGTTTTATCAAATTACATTATAATATGATTCTCTTTTCTTTTTTCGACATGCAATAATATTAGTATGATTTTGTTTTTTTCAAATCTTCATTATTGTTCTTTAAGACGGGTTTCGCAATTTCGACTTCTCGGAGGAAAATTTTCATATTTTCTCTCTCTAATATATATCGCAAAATATCAACGAGAGGTCTATTAATCCATGCAAAAGACCCAAAAATAATGAAAACTCGTACGAATTACTAGTTGAAGGCCCAATTGTAATGAGTTTTATGGGCCTAAGTTAGCAAAGATGTAGTAGACCAATTTTGGCCCTCCAAAAAAATAAAGGATTAGTGATGTGGTTTCCTTTTAGCCAAAAGCTGGCCCAGTTGTAAATCACCAAAAAATTGGCCTATACAGGGATCGAACCTGTGACCTTCGCGTTATTAGCACGACGCTCTAACCAACTGAGCTAATAGGCCTTTTGTTTAGATGTTTCAATCAAAACAATATAACCAAGGTAACGGCTCAAAACTGTGTATGTATATGAAATTATGAGGCTTATATAGTAGATAAAATGAATATAGAAGATACTAAACTGAAGAATTTTATTAAGCAGTTCACATGAAAGTACATTAAAAAGCAGATTAATAAGATGAGAAAATCATGGCAATGTACAGAAATATGAATGTACCTGGAGAGAAGTCTATAAGTGTTGAAGTACAAGGAAGTCAAGTATGTGGACCAATAATGTTGAATCATTTTTAAACATAAAAAATATCTCAAACAATGCAAGCTGAAAGACAAATTTATACAGACCGAAAACACAATAGCTAGGTGGATTTTTAATTAGTTGGAAACACCATAGGAACTTTAGGTTCATTATTCGGAACAATGTATTTTGGTTTAAACATCTCATGTGAGATAAAGGATACATTGGGTCCATTTAATAATACTGTGTCAAATGGTGGAATACTAATGACTTAAAAAACTATGAAAATGGAAATGGCAGAATTTTAACAAAACTTATCTTAATAATTATAAAACCTGTAGTACTAAAGTTTTTTATATTAGTAATGTAAAAGTCGATGATTCAAAATTTTAAATTACACTACTGAAATTTTAGTCATTTTTCAAATTAATTTGTGTTGCTAAAATCTATCGATGAACGAACATCTACAAAACGAGTAAGATTTAATCGATGTCGTAATCGCTGGTGACTAGAAAAACATGTAGGATTGTAGTTGCAAATACTACGAAATCTAAACAACCACAAGCCACTTCTAAATATAGCCCATAAAAAATTTATTATCTAAAAAACCAATACTAACACAAATCAGTTTGAAAAGTTTGCATGCACGTTTTATCGTTAAGCAAAATAAGTTATACAAACGATATTTAATCTTATCATGTACAAATACACAATGATGCACTACTGTACTATCGTTATGCTTTTTCCATAGTGCAACATGGAACATATGTTTTCAAGAATTAAGATTTTTTTTTTTTGAAACAGTAGAATCAACCTATTAAATCTAGGCCTGGGCATTTTACCCGAAACCGAAAACCGAACCCGAAACCAAACCGAAAAACCCGGGTTCGGTTCGGATACGGTTTCACAGTTAAACCTGTATGGTTTTCATTTCAATCGGGTAGCGGGTTCGGGTTCGGTTTCGGGTAAAACCGAATTACCCACGGTTACCCGTACAAATCGAACCAGTATTAACACATATATGTTTATGTGTATTACCCGACCAAACCTTTAAAGCTTTAACTCTTCACCTTTCATATCTCAAAATAACCGAACCCTAAATTACATACACATACACAAATTTTCGTGAGAAAAATGCAGAGAGATGATTATAAGAATCAGATATATTCTCGGGAAAAATGAAGAGAGGAAGAAGACGAAACCTGTTGGAGAGAAGACACATCTAGAAGAGACGAAGCTGAAACTTATCTTCAAGGAATGATTTCAAACTTGTATTATGATGCTAAAGTGCTTCTGTTTTCTCCTATATTTCCTTCTTCGTAAAGAAAAAAAATCAGAGAGAGAGAGTAACCGCAATTATTTCTCCGTTTTCTCCTATATTTCCTTCGTTGACTAAGAATTTTGAACATTTCTTTTGTATGATTCTTCATTAAACTGCTTTTGTTTCTCAATTTCGTTTCAATTTACATCATATAAATCTGTTTTTGAATTCGGGTAGCTACTTCAATTTCAGTTTTTTCGGTTTTAAAATCCGAAATAAACTGAAAACCGTTTTTTACATTCGGGTATTTTGTTTCTATTTTGGATATTTCGGGTTTTCGGTTAAAAAACCCGAAATAACTCGAAAACTGGTAAAAATAACCCGAATTTGTTTACACTGCAGGTTTTTTCGGTTTACAACACCCAAACCGAAAACCGACCTGAACCCGAATATAACCGAACCGAATCCGAACCGATAATTTATATAACCCGAATGGTTTTTATATTCAGAAAACCGAAAACCCGAAAACCGAAAAACCCGACCCGAAAACCGAATGGGTAACCGAATGCCCAGGCCTAATTAAATCCTTGAAACAAATCTAAAAATGGAAATAAGAAATAGCGGACAAATTTACGTGGGAATGTTTAGCTTAATTTGGGTAGAGAAAATAAACCAATAAATTGGAAAAACTAAATAATGTGAACATCAATTAATAAATTTGGACCCCAATGTGAGAAAGTGACAAGAGAAGAGGACGATGGTTGTGGCCACGACGGCGACGGTGGTAGGACCGCCGCACGTGGTCGAGCTTATCTATCCTCTTGTCTTTTTGACCGTTCAACTTCTTTTGTCTCTTCCTAGATAACTTTGTACGTCAAGATTTTCTTACTGCTCATAGATTTTTTCTTACTGCACATAGATGTATCATATGATTTTCCTAATTATGTATTACCTCTAATTTTTTTGATTATTTGTACACTAACTGGAAAACAAGCTAGATATATTATTATAACTCTACGAAAATAAGTGACTCTAGAAATTCCGTTTTAGTAAAGTGTTAAAAGTATTTATTGAATACCAACAAACTGATTTAGATGAAAATTTAAGAATCATGGATTGAATAACAAAATATTGTGGTTGGATTTAAATTCTATTAAAACCTATGATCTAAAGATTTGTACTAAAACCTATAATACACCTCCTTAAAGATTTGTATCGTGTTTACATTCATATGAAACTCTACGATTCATCAAAATATATATACAAAAAACATGGCAAAAATAAACGAATAAATAGGTGTGTAGATGAGTACATAAACATATGGGCTGCATAGTTAAAGTTGGCCGACAACAGAATATCAATGAGACAATGATGCAGATTTAGTTTCTTCCCACCTGACACTTAGACCCCATTTTTCATGCTTTCCTTGTCAACAATCTATCGTTTTCGTGACAAAATTTTATAAAAATTTAGTGTTCAAATAGTAGTATTAGAGATTATAATGACGATATTTTGTGGTTGGGACGGTCCTCGGTTAATAATGCACCACCGCAACTCATATTTATAACCCTTAATTACACTTCTATTAGTATCCTTACTAGTATTCCTTAATTACTACATTTGATACTCTTTACTTTTTTGGTTCATAGTGTGTAGTATCTGATTGGTTGTAATTAGTTTTCAGATGATATTGACGCAATTAAGAAAACAAGAAATCCAATTTTATTTTCATTTTTTTGTTAATTTCGACGTGACATCATACATGTTCATCCACCATAAATAATTTGGCACCTAATGGTCACGTCGGATTAAATTAGAGGGGCCCGAACAATAATTCTATATATTGTGTAAAATTGTATCGTGTCCCTTGATCTATATCTATAGTCATTAGGACTTGATTAGTGTAACTTGGTAAATTAATAGAAACTATACAAACACATACACACATCATGATAATGAGAATTTTATGTTAAGTACTCCCTCCGTTCTCTTATAATTGATGTTGTAGGAAAAACAAATATTTCTAAAAGATTGATTTTTTACATTCTCATTGCATTTTTAATGTAAAATTAATGATGAATTGTAAATTTCAAGACACATTAATTGGTTTTACTGTATTATTATTGGGCCAAAGTTATAGAAAATTGTTGAGTTCAAAAAACAAGACATTTATTAGTAAGATTTAATGTGTTTTCTTAATAGTTGTGAAAATTCTAAAACATCAAACAAACAAAAGAGAACGGAAGAAGTATTAGAATACGTTGAAAATTGTGGTGTGAGTCCAAATAACTAAATTAAAATAGAATCATCTCATACGTGGAGCACCAACATTACGTATATGAGTAGACAAGTAACTAAAGAGTTTTAATGTTAAATTTTAATTTATCTTCAAATAAATTGGCTAATCATTGGAACTAGGAAGAGGTTGTTGATTTGACTAAAATAAGTGAGCTTTGTTCATATGGACATGCATAATAAAGCATGTATTATGCAATCTTCTAGCTCTGACATAAATGATTATATATGTCATTGGAGTATAACTTTCTAATAATTGGATTTTCTAAACAGAAATCTTTTATTGTGGCAATGTAAATTCTATGAATTCATGTAACTAATGAGATATAAATCACTTGTTTACACAAATTTTAGTAATAGATTTTGGTTAACTATGTGACCAAAAAAAAAAAAAAAAGATTTTGGTTAATTCAACTAGTTGGTTGGACTATTTATCGAGTAGCTACTCCGACTTCTTGAAATTTTAAAATATTTGCATTTTTGTGTCGATTTTACGATGGTTAACTTTGTCATCATTTGTTTGGTTTAAGGCAATTTCATACATATGAAAAGGAATAAAAATGTAGAACTAAGGCAAATTATGAAAGAAGTATATTTAGAAATAGGAACTGATCTTGGTTAGATTATGTGTAACTGTGAGATAAGATGAATTTACACGGGGAGCTATAGAACTAAGGCAAAAGCCATTACAAAATTTATCCGAAAGTTTTATTCGTCGGTATTTACAAAATTACCCTCCAAGCTAACCTCTAAAAACATATACCCATATCAAAAGTGTTCAACTTCCATTCCCCAAGTCCTAAGATCGACGATTGACAAGCAAACCCAAACCGGTTTTCCTCCTTCATATCTTCTTCTAAGCAATCATCGGTTTAATCCGGTTTAACTTCAAAGTATCACTACTTGAATCAACCAAGATCAATCTTGCCAACATAAGAGCATCACAACACATCTTTTGATGATGTAAAGCTTAGCTCTTTGCTCTCTAAGGACACCACCAAGTCCTCTACTACTCGAGACTCTTCTCTTCAAAACTCCCATTTTCGATATTGAGATTTTGGTTTTAGGGTTTTTCTTTGATGGTTTTCAATGAGAGGTTTTAGTTTGAACTTAAGAGAGATGAACAAAGAAAGCTCTTTTATAGAAGAAGTGAAGAGAGTTGTGTAGGGACAAGGAGTCGAAATCGCGCGTGGAAGTGCACCCCAACCCACCCGACATTGTCTTTCACCATCCACTTGTGTTAAGTGTCACATCGTTTTCAATCTTTAGAGAGATATATGATTATAATTTAGTGGTGATTTGTATAGTGTTGCCCTTGTACCATTATCAGAATTTAAATCTGGTAACATTTATGTGTGAGTTGTAAAGAAAAACTATCGAATCTTAAGATATATATCAAAGTTCTTATTGGTTATACATAAACCAACACTATAATAAATTATTTATGTTGCTATAGTTCTTTTTTTCCAATCATATTTTTATGTTTTAATTAGGATTTATTTTCTGATAAACCATATTGATTCTCTCATTTTACACAGTTTAATGATTAAAAAAATCGTATAATGATTTATTCTCCCTTTTTGTAACTTAACATGAATTTGATGAGTGTGAAATCCTTACAATCGTTTGAACAAAAATAAATCTTTACAAGAGTTTTATTTTATATGGTCACAAACCCCGAACATGTATGCCCCTCTCTGTTCAGTGTTCCCTCTTGTATTTTCCACCAAATATTTTTGAAATCTTTAACTTTAATAATTTCAAAGAAGACAATTTTCTTTTGTGGACGAGGGAATGCAAAAAACATTATAGCTCTTAGAAACAAAAACCTCATATTTACTCGATTTAAGATCATGTGTCCCGGTTTTTAGTTTGGATTTGATCTGGATAAATCGGATCAAACTATCAACTGAAACTGTGATTTGAAGGTACCTCAAACTGGGCTGAATTGTGTCTAGTACTTTATTATTTGTACATCTTCGAATAATCTTTATAATGTGATAATATGTAGTGCTTAATTTATATAAACATATTCATTGATTTTAGACCTTTGTGCATAGAGTATGAAATAATTGGGTTTATTTTAAGAACATAGTTGATGAATTATAATTTTTTTGTGTGTTCGATCTGAAATCATATGGTGCATTTACAACTAGCAATGACGATTGTGTAAGATGACATGCATGGTTCCTAGGCTGAAGCAACAAGTGGATGTAAAAAAAAGAGGTGGTTGATCTGTTAATTAGAACTCTGTTTTTAATTGAGAAAATATGATAAATTGAAAAGTTGATTATAAAAGACATTTCCAACGGGAAAAAAAAAACCATTTCCAAAAGGGAAATTGGGATGAATAACGCAAAAAATAATTATAATTGAAAACCTAACCAATTAACCTAATTTGAATGGATAAGATTATGCAACCTATGTTACTTTTTGCTAGTTTCCTAATTATTAATTTTTTGTTTGCTATTGAGCAAATTAGCCCTTTCCAAAACTATATGCTTTAGAGTTTTTGGATTCCAAGAGTAATATACCTCTAATTTGTGGTTTTCTAATTCAAAAGTTATATCAAACTTCAAAAGCACATTATACTTTTGGCCTCGTGGATATGAAATAAAATTTTGCCCATTGACATTAACAAGTAGCTTAGCACATTATAAATGTGACACGAACAAGTACGTTAGCCCACTTATTCGGCCTACTATATACTAGTAGCCATCAAACGATTTGTCTAAATAAATATATACACATAGACATACAAGTTGCTGTACAAATTAGCATTTCTGCAAATTAGTGTTATGAATTGTTAATTTGATGTCAAAAGAGAAAAGAACAAGGGGTAGTTTTACAAATAACCATTTTAGATGCAGGATGCCGATTTTATCCCTCGCTAAAGAGATTTAGCAGCAAATAGAGGCCAATACATTTATGCCACATATCACATACCCACATGTGATCAATACATCGTTGAAGCATGATCGAGGGTTTATGAAGATTGACAGACTCCGTTTTCACTTCGTTTCCGGCCGGGTATCCAGGTATCCATGTTTTCTAGAGAAAATCTACATTTATTACGAAAAGAGTGATTTGTTTAGTTCAAATTTTGAGAAAAAGCATTCAAAGGCGTTTTCGTCCACATTTATACATTACACTTGACATATCGATTAACACAGTAAAATTGGCTACTTGATGAGTTATTTTTTTTTCTTGCGACATAATTGCTAATTTACCATTACTATATTATGTCCCCATTAGTTATAGTTTTTTTTTTTTTTTTTTGGTAAAATTTGGTTGTAGTTAATAAATGATAATGTATGTTATTGATAACAACAAAAAATAATACTCATTATTTAGAAACAACTAAATATAGTGATTTCAAACTCCATACATAGTAAACATGTAAAGTTGTAAACCATTTTCATATTTGCTGATTTTTTTTTTTTTTTGTGGTAATGCAAAAATGTAAAAATATACAATAAACAAAAAAAATTACGTGGCGTGCAACATGACGCAAAGAGAATTCTACACAAAAAAGTGATCAAATATAAATGACCTAGACTATCTACGGCATTGTACTTAAAAGCTGTATTTGAAAACTGTATGAGTTAAATTGTAGACTAAACTCGTAACTTTGTAATCGTTGTTTTAAAATTGAATACCCAAGTATAATCTATTTGTTATTAGGAAACTTAATTAATGATACTTTAGGAACAGTTTCTTCTAGAAATAGATTTGTTCTATTTATATATAAAAGATTCTAACGGAATTAACTCATAGATATTGTGTAATAAGTACGTAGTTTAATTGGTAGTATTGAGTCTATTGACAATTCATCAAGAAGCGAGGATTAATCGGTAGTATTGAGTCTATTAACTTGATAATTAAGATAACTTAATTATAAATTGCATATATGTTATGGACCAATTATATATGATTATTTCAATTTGTATTGTAGTTAGAAAGATACCATGTTATCATTATAGAATTACAATTTTGAAAATAATTAAGTGTAATATTTATTTCTTAATATTTTATGTCATTTATTTCAAATTATTTGTATTTATATAATTTGACCAAAATTCTATTACATAATTTAATTTAATTATACTATTCAACCGGTTATAAATATTACCAATCAAATTTATATTTTAACATCCAACTGCTTTTTCTTACCACTGTCTTTAACCGTTTTGGTTTAAACGAATTTCGATACAACCACACAAATAATTTTATCCGCTATGTTTAAATGTGGTCCCTAATCTGATTCAGCATCGTAAAATATACGTTTTGAGCTTAGAGAAAGTCAGTGGCGTAACGCATTGTGATGTCGTAAGAAATCAAAACATGTCGGTCCATTTGTACGTACGGAATTACGTACAGAGTGTATATTTGGTAAATATGTATAAATGTACTATATGTAGAGCTTGTTGACTTAGTTGAACTTGGAGTTTCCTTTTCTACTGTGGTGACGCCACTGCGTCCGTCATTACCTATCAACAAAAATAATGGCTACAATTAGTTATGATTTATGATGGAAAGTCGGCTTTCAGGCCTAGGGTTTGCCCATATGTTCAATTTATACCTGTAGTCTGACACTGTGCGAAAATATACCTCATGATAACTAAAATTTGAATTTCATACACAAACTTAATTTTTTGTGCAGATTCATACCTGAGCAATAACTTTTTTAATTAAAATTTTTGTTTTTCGTTTTATTTTTTTAGTTATAAGTTTTTAATCAAAACTTTTGATCAAAATAATTCTATAGTAAATTGTTTCTATATAAAATATTTTAAAATTATAAAACGCGTAAAAATTTAGACCAAAACGCTTAAATTTGCTACAATTGTGTTAGTATGTATAAATTAGTTTTATCTTGCTATTGATTTTTTTTTTGGTTTTCCAAGGTTTGAAATAATTGAAATATTTTATTTGATATTTGGTCTCATATTTTTTCAGACCTAAAAAACAAATAGAAAAAAATAAAAAAAAATTAAGACCAAATATTAAATAAAATATTTCATATTTTTTTATTTTTATTTTTGTAGGTTTGAAATAATTGAAAACAAATATGAGACCAAATATCAAATACCAAATAAAACATTTCAATTATTTCAAACCTTTGAAAACCAAAGAAAAAATCAATAACAAGATAAAACTAATTTATACATACTAACACAGTTGTAGCAAATTTAAGCGTTTTGGTCTAAAGTTTTACGCGTTTTATAATTTTAAAATATTTTATATAGAAACAATTTACTGTATAATTATTTTCATCAAAAGTTTTGATTAAAAACTTATAACTAAAAAAATAAAACGAAAAACAAAAATTTTAATTAAAAAAATTATTGCTCAGGTATGAATCTGCACAAAAAATTAAATTTGGGTATGAAATTCAAATTTTAGTTATCATGAGGTATGTTTTCGCACAGTGTCAAACTATAGGTATAAATTGAACATATGGGCAAACCCTAGGCCTGAAAAAGCCGACTTTCCGATTTATGATATATGGTCAGGGTGTAAAGGTTTTCTGTTGACCTAGTTTTTTTTTTACATCTAAAACAAATATATAGAAAACGGGAGTATAATACACATAAAAAAACCAAAACCAGAAAGAGTTAAACCCAATCGTAGCTATGCCAACATGGAAACACAAGTTTGGCTCCAATGGCCCAAAAAAGGAAACGAGAACCAAACAATATCCGAGAGGCAAAGCATAAACAATGGAACCAACATAAGAGATACAACTACACACAACACTCGAGCGAATTGAAAGCATACTAGCTCACCAAACACAGGGGAACACGGCATGGATGTAAGAGTCGAAGAGAGGCAGCCACCAAATCCACCAGGACCAATGCTACAGCAAACGCATAAAATGGAAGAGACAATGCAAGCCTTGAAGAAAACAACCAAGAAGAGAAAGAAACAACACAACCGCCTGAGGAGTCTCCAAATGATATTCAACGAACCCACTAAAATTTAACTGAGCCAGGAAGTCGTTGATGTACATCGCCGATTGAAAAATTATTCTGAAAAAATGAGAGAAAAGGAAGCATTTCTGTTGGGCGTGGAAAATGAGTCTCGAGAGCATCTTCTTCATAAAAATAATCAACCATACCACACACCAGACCAAACCATCCACACCAATATAACCAAGGAGAGAGTAGCAATACTCCAACACATAAAACGGGAGCTAACCACCTATGTTCGGCCTGAAACCCGAGCAACCTAAAGCTAATCAAGAGACCCAAAAACCATACATTGACAAGCTTCAAAGCTACTCAAAGAGATAACCCTCTTATGCGAAAGCAACAACCAAAGAAGGAGTAAGAAAAATACGCAAGCCTTGACCAGCTCTAAAACCTGAACCGGAGGGAAGCTGAGAGGAGTCGCCGCTGGAAAAAACAGCAAATGAATACAATCGGAGTCCAACCACTGGCAAGCCAAAAGCCAAGCATACACGCACGGACGAGAGGAACCAAGAAGGAGCAACAAGCTTAGCTAGGAGAGCACTGCAATATTGAAGCAGAGAACCGAATCCTCGAGACGGAGAAGCTAAGGGTAAAGATCTGGAACAATCCTCAAGCCACATACCATACTCAATCGCTTCAGCTCGAAAGGATCCAAAGCCAGACTCAAAGCACAATAGGATCGCGATGGATAGAGATCGAAGCCAACAATCATGAAAGACGAAAAACCTTTAAACTTAAACAGAAACCACCATCCTCAAGCAGTTTCAGCAAAGAATTAGAGACCTTCGACGATACC
The DNA here is from genome assembly GCA_963576765.1 of Draba incana. Taxonomy (NCBI): domain Eukaryota; kingdom Viridiplantae; phylum Streptophyta; class Magnoliopsida; order Brassicales; family Brassicaceae; genus Draba; species Draba incana. Next base: position 2,660,588 of record OY755217.1, on the reverse strand, counting down.
AGACCAGCAGAAAGCTTTGGAATCAACCCCCAAATGAAGAAAATCTAAGACTCAAACTTAGAACCAAAACCCCAACCACCGCCGAATTGAAGCCCAAGAAAGAAGGGAAAGAAGAATCTAGTTCTAGGGTTCCATTTTTTGGCGGCGGGGAGAGTCACCGCACATTGGAAAAAGAGATCGGAGAGACGAAAGAGTTGCGACTAGGGTTTGAGGGATAAAGGAGAAACGCCGCTCAAAGGCTTTTTTTAACAATAACTGGAGTGTTAACCCAATTTACAACGGAAAAAAGATCTTAAATGAATATCTAAAAAAACTGATCGATTATATGCCCATGCAACTTGCTTCATTATTATGTAGATCGTCTAACACATAGTTTTCCATCTTAGTCTATACAGTCTATACAATACTATCAATATTCTGAGCATAATTTTTATAAAGAAGAGTTGCTAAGAAATAGTATTGAATCAAATTTTAGGGTTTTCTCCCAAGCCCTTCGACGAGTCGCCGTCAACACAGAATGAAGCTCCTCCGCCGGTGCTCCGCCATGCCAATCTTCTTCTCCTCCTAAAACAGTCTTGCTTTTTGTCACGGTCGCTCGAAGCTCTTTGTCTCAGCCGCACAAAGCTCACTCCTTCCCTCTGCCGAACTTTTAAGGACCGGTGAGACCTTTTCTTGGGTTCTCATGGTTCCCTCCCCTGCTCCATGTTCCATGGTTTGTCGATATGCACCACTGGGTAAGCTCTTAATCCTTTCGTCACAAGATGGTTCGGATCTGAGCGGGATTCCTTCTCACCTGTGATGGGTGCTCTCTCCGGCGCCGCCATCATTAAAACCGTTGAGACCTCTGGATCCACCGCCGCTCAATAGGTCGATGATCTTGTGGCTAAGACCCAGTTTTCTTAACCAAAAATTATACCCCGCGATGTTTGGTGTAACACCCGCATTTTTTTTTTTTAAATTAATTAGTCCGGATTAAATGATCCCATAATCATTTAATCCTCAACAACTAACTCAAGGTGAACAACTCAAGCGGAAACACTCAAACAAAATCCATTCAATTAACCATCAATACCAATTCCAAATGCCAAGTCTAACAATTCCATACTAACAACCTAACAGCAGTTCTACTAACTCAAAACACATAGGCAACACATCCTAATCATCCTCTTCCTCTGCCATGATTCCGCGATCACACATTCTTATACCTACAACTCAAAGGGAAAAACAGAGTTGCGTGAGTATTATCATAAATACTCAGTGAAGCGGTCATCCCGCCTACCGATTACATATTAGGGAAAAAACATGCCAAATACTATGCGACAACCAACAATTTAACAAATATGCAACGATCAGCAGATATGCAACACTCAGCAGATATGCAACAATTAACAGATATGCGACGATCAACAGGCATGCAACACTCAACGGATATGCAACGATCAACAGATATGCAAATTTTCACAGTCTAACAAGTGGTGTCGATCGACACCTCTCATGAGTGTCGATCGACACTCCAATCTCCACACCAAACCTCATGATCATATAAATGGGGTGTCGATCGACACTGCCTCTAGGTGTCGATCGACACTTCTCGCAGAAACTGAATCCGAGTCAAAATCCTCTCGCAGACTCGATTCGTTTCCTCACAAAATCACACACGATTTAACCACGATCAAGCCTCAATATAACACAGGATAACACAGGGATAACAATCAAAATAACCACAATTTAATCAATCAATCTCCTAACATACTAATCCCGTAATCGCGATCACGCACTCACCTCGATTTCAGAAAGAACGAGGAAAGAACGGTTAAGAACACGGAATCAGCAACCTCGCAGCCTCTGATCTTAACCAAAAACACCGAGGAACCCTTCCTCAATCACCTAGAACACAAAACTTGGATTTTCCCAAAACCCTAAATCAGATTTCCAGAAACAGAACGACGCACTGGATTAAAACGATCATAAAGATCGGATCTTACCTCCAAATTCATATCGGACACCCAATCTGAAAACTAAACTGACAGGGCTTTCCAACGGTACCAAGCTCGTCCTCTGATTTCCACTGAAACGCCGGGAAAACACTTCCCAAGAGACTGATTGAATCCAGAAACTGCACAGACCCCTTATGGAAAAACAATCATAACTCACAAACTACAACTCCAAAAGACAATCGGATTTCTTCTATAGAAAGCTAAGAGGAAGAAGAACAAACCTACGAAAAATCACGTCGATCAGACTCGATTAGATCGACCGTTCTTTGCTTCTACCAAGACAGACGAACCTGTCTTCTCTTCCTCTCAATCTCCTCTCTCTCAAAACTCTATCTCCTTCACACAAAGCCACGAAAATCCCTTTTCTTTCTGCCTCACGCGGCCACAAATCCCAAAGGACTTATATACGCAAGCCCTAGGGTTAAATCCCTTAAACCGAGCCAAAACCGCGATTAAAAACTAATTAACCCGGTTATGCAGAACTTGGTGTCGATCGACACCCCTACCAAAAATCTGATTTTTGGTTTTGGGATGTTACATTTGGTTATTTCGGCTCACCACCGTCCTGTTCGCCGGCAAATCACTGCCGATGTCTTGTGTACTGGCTTCAGCTCCCTCTTCCGCCGTCAATGGTTGTCGCACCACCGATGAGTCCATCGCAGCCGTCGATTCTTGCTATTGCGACAATGTTACAGAGTTCGTTAAAAGTTTTGTCCTCCAACTCGAGCCTGGAGAGACCGATTTCTCGGAGATATTGCTCTGTCATTACAGTCAAATCTGCCGATGGGAAAGCCTCCGATGACCAATTGTTTACCCTCAAGCTCTCTATGTTGTTAAAGACCGTTATCCAGATTTTTAATTCTTGTAGGTGGACTTGGCTTATTGTGCCATCAAGGGCTATCATCATCTTACTTGCTAGTAAGTTTGATTCAAACTTATTTGATCTTAATGTAAGATTTAGTGTTGAGTCCACTAATGTCTTTACCAAAAGAAGCTTAGTGTTTTCTGGATTTGAAAAGGCAAATCTTGTAATTTACTCTCTAAGGGAGAGAAATCGTCACTTCCTTGTCCGATTAGGAATGGAACCATCTCGTTAGTTACTTTATCATCGACAACATGAAGTCTCTCGGATCCGAATCCGAGTATTTTTCTTTTAGAATCGGAAGGTTCTAAGAGTGGCCCTACAGATTTGCTAGTTTTTGTAGACGTTTTGGGTATAGAAGTGAGAACCAAACTCGTTTCGACGAGTGTAGGTGGTAGGACCCCAATTACAAAATCACAATGGCAATTGATAATTTCAAGAGCTTCTGACTATGTCGTGGAATCTCGCTTGACGCATCCGAGTCTTGTTTTGGGTTCGCTGTCCCTCATCTTATGCGATGAACAATCTGTCATAGTTTATGGTTTTATGCTTGTTATGTTTGTTGCTTTGAGTTTAGAGGATGCTTATTCCCTCTTTGTAATGTCATTATAGCTTGAATGAATGAAGAAAGATGTTGAACAAAAAAAAATATAGTATTGAATCACAATATCGAGTTGGATGTAATCGATTCATGGATGTCATGTCGGGCCCGTGAATCTAACTTATTACAAATAGTAAAATATTGATGATTTTTTTTAGTCTAATATAATAACATTTTGTTTATAACTTTAAGTTTCAAATAGAATAGAGACACTCCATGCGAGACAGTTAAAATAAACAGATAGTAACAAAAGTTATTATACATATTAATTTAGTAATTATTAATAGAGATTTAGATACACATATTTTCCTAATTAGGTTATTATACATATTAATTTAGTAATTAATAATTATTGATATTTTAGAAAGATAACTAGAGTACATTTGAAATTATTACGTATATTTATTGAAACTAAGAACATTGTCAATCTACTAGTAATTTCTATTGAAAAAACTGAGCTATTAACGATGGATTCTAAAACACTGAAAAAATTGTAGATGGAATGTCTGAATTTTGTATTGTTTATAAAAACATTAATCTAGAAAAAAGATGTTACAAAATATGGAAACTCGTTAATTTTTGACAATACTGTGGCTCCTTTGATATGTGCTTCTCAACCAATGGCAATATATGTATCGGTAAGTTGGTCCCACGGTTTCAACCAATAATCTTCTTTTTCATTTTTAAAAAAAGTCAACAAAAGCAACTTGGAGTTTGATAACATGAGGAAACTAATCGACATGATGAGCTCTTAAACTTAACTAGTCATTAATTAGTTGACCAATTTATTCTTTAATTACTGCTTTTTTTTCCATGACTTGATTTGATTTGTGACTTGGAATGAGGTGTACGTCTATATCTGGTCCACGAGTGGCCCATACTTCTCTTTCCGCTGTTATCCGTGACTTGATAATATAAATTATTAAAATCAAACGTTAATTATTGCCTAATTAACTGATGTTGCATTCGAGAAAATAGCAAAGTTAGGCAGTTCTGAGGTTTGTCTAGTACAGTATATTAGTTCATTCTTGATAAACTTGTTTTTTTAACGTCAATTAATAATATAATTTCCATATTTTTTTAGCGTTGAGCTTTTAACAATTAATAGTACATGACTTTTTTTTTGTGGTAAATGTATGATGTACATAACTTTTAAAATCAATAATGAAAATCCATGTGTTGAAAAAAAGTTTATACTTGTACCGTTGTACGCAACAGAAACGATACATGCTATTCGATGGTAATTATAAATTTATTATCAGCCGAAGCACTTAGTAGTGTAGTAGTAGTAACCATTCTCTCGGTATTCCGAGGTCACGGGTTCGACCTCCCTCTCCCATGTGTGGAGGAAAATAAAGGTTAGCCCACCCAATTCAATTAAATAAGATGTCGTACGAATTATATAATTTGAATTAATCTTTTATACGTATGAACACTGAACAGTTTGGAGAGACAAGATGGCTAATCAAAAATACATAAGTAGGGAGAAAATGTGAGACATCAACGTGGCACAAAGTTTTTCTCCAAAAAATATCTGTCTTTTTTTTTCTGATTAAATCGAAATTGATTGGCTTGTGAACAAAGATAAGATATCCCATATAAAAGATAAAATTATAAAATATTTCTTCTGTCTTAAATTTTCAAGAAACATTATTATATTTTCACCTAACTCTGTCACACTTTTTATAAGATTTTTTTTTTGTCGTCTCACACTTTTTATAAGATAAGCGTTTTATTTTTCAACTGTCTGAAATATCTTTTCTTCTATACAATAATATACTGTACGTTTTGTGTCATTTTTATCTTGTAAACCATTTTTATTTTATGTTTTTTCCGATATTTTTTTTTTGCATTTAATGTTTATTTATTATTGAACATATTATATTAAAGAACAGCGACACAATTAAACATGAGTTAATTAGATAGACTATAACCAAATTTGACTAAAATTTGACAAAAACATGAGACAATTTAAAAAATGCCATTGTTGAATTATTTTTAACAAATAACACGAATCCCATATAAATTGCATGTTACATTAGGAAATAACGTATAAAAACAACACGCGTAACTTAAACAAGGGTAGAAATTAATCAATTTGAGAATATCTTGCAACTAAATTTTTTTCCACATATAGAAAAATATCGTAAATTAAAACATCTAGGAAAGAGTAACATTTTTTGTTGGGACATAAAAACAAGCAAAAAAATTAAGATTAATTGGTGAGATGGGCAATATTTTTGAATGTATTATGCCAATTGGGCTAAATACTATTCATAATTGGTTGTTTGGGCAATTTTCGCTTTTCACTATCTTAAAACTATTTTCTAGTCCTCACAAATTAATAATATTTAAACTATTGCCACCGAAAACTCTTATGACCTTTCAATTGTTTATTTGGATAAAATTTTAATTTGTGAACATTTTTATGCAGGGAACTTTTATGGAACGACGTTTTTGGAGGGAATTTTTTTACGGAGCGACGTTTTTTGCGGGAAATTTTTACGGAACGTTGTTTTTTGCGGGAAATTTTACGGAACGACGTTTTTTTGCAGGAAATTTTACGGAACGACGTTTTTTGCGGGAAATTTTTACGGAACGACATTTTTTGAAGGAAATTTTTACGGAACGACGTTTTTTGCCGGGAATTTTTACGGAACGACTTCTTTTGCGGGAAATTTTTACGGAATCACGTTTTTGACGGGACATTTTTTACGGAATGACCTTTTTGTGGGAATTTTTACGGAACCATGTTTTTTGCTGGGAATTTTTACGGAACGACTTTTTTGGCGAGAAATTTTTATGGAATCACATTGTTTGTCGGGATTTTTTACGGAATGACGTCAATGCCATCGTGTATGTAACACCCAGATTTTTTTTTTTAAAGCGGAAATTCTCATAAAATAAATCCATAATTATTAAATAAATAAACCAACGGTTCAATTCCATAAAATCCAAATTCCAGAAATCATAATAAAAGCTAGCAACCTAAACACCAGGTTCCACTAGACTAAACAAAACAATGAAACAATCCTATCATCCCCTTCGCCGGCCTTGATTCCGCGATCACACATTTCTGTTACCTGCAACTCAAAGGGAAAAACAGAGTTGCGTAAGTATTTCATAAATACTTAGTGAGAACGGTACTACAGGTTAATTTAAATGTATCCATAATTAAATAGTATTCAGAATAAAACGTTTAATCGGCAGAAAACTCTGTGTCGATCGACATGCTCAAGGTGTCGATCGACGCTTGCTATACCGTCGTGTCGATCGATACACCACAAGGTGTCGATCGACACGAGCCTCACTGATCAATTTCCAGATTTCACAAACGTACGATTTCTACAATTTCAATTCGATTTCCAACACGAAACATCACACAATCACCACACAATCGCTCATAAACGATTTAGCCTAAATCCTATTCAATCACTGACAATACAAAACCCATATTCGCGCACTCACCTTGACAACGATTGAGCAAGGAAAACCCAAACGAAACAAATGACTATATCTCACGACTCGCTTCACCAAAACGAGATCCGAGACCAGTTCTGGAAACTAGAAACCGAGGGCTTTCCAACGGCGTATAGAACTCCCTCTAACTCACACCAGAACGACAGCAACGGCCTTCACAAAACCGGCTAAAACAGCGAAACTACAGAACTGCACCAACTTTCACAGAGCATCACTCAGCGAAATCTCAACCAAAAGGCAAACGGTTTTCACCGGAATCAAGACCACGGATCAGAGGACTTACCCACGAAAACTCGCTCCAATCCGATCACGTATTGACCGCCGTTGCTTTCTCCCAAAATCGAACAAAACCCTTTCTCTCAAACCACAAGGAAAGCTCAAGGAAATCTTTTCTTCTCTGATTTTTGACTGATTCCCTTCAAAACTGCGGCCACACTGATCCCAAGGGTTTAAATACCCGAGCCCTAGGATCCCTAAACCGGCTCGCAGAACCCGATTGATTAAAATCTTAACCGAACCGAAAACATAACCTCGTGTCGATCGACACACACCAACTGTGTCGATCGACACCCTTTGCCAAAATTGATATTTTGGTTGCGGGATGTTACAATTCTCCCCTACTAAACTGGATTCGCCCTCGAATCCTTCAAACCGTCTATTCCAAGACTGAAAATGTGACCTCGCTTGGTCAACATATCAGAGATCCTCATCCGATCCCTAAACTCTCATCTAATTCTTATGTTAATATCCACGTTTCCATGACATCCAATACTCCTAACCCATTACCTTGCTCTCGGGACGCATCCCTTAGCAACAAATATACCAACCACCAATGGTATACCGGGAAAACATTTCCCTCTAGACTCATACTGAGACCCACCCGTCTCAAACAAGACTCTGGAGTCCATCAACTCCATAAAAGAATGCAGGGAATTCACTCCCTTCAAGAGACCCACCCGTCTCCTGATACTCCTCCTGAGACCCACTTGTCACAGATAAGTAAGCATCCCATAATACTGTACCGTGACCCACTTGTCGCCGGTAAGTAAAATCTGGTACTACGCTGCGACCCACCCGTCACAAGTAGACCGACGAAGACCTACTGTCTTCCTAATTGTAATGAGTTATTCGGGAATACTACTATCCCTAGAGCATTAAATTCCAAAACGTTTACTAACATCTATGATTAGATCTGCCCCACTTGGCCTATCTCGATATTTCCCACCCGAAATATCATAAAGAACACGACCCAAACAGGTCACACGACAAAGTGCTTATAAGAACCACCCATCTCATAAGTACGCGGAAAATAAATAAGAAACTCCATCTTATAAAATCCGTAAAAATGTATATCGTTACAACCAAAACAAAAAATACATAACCAAAACAACAATCAAACCGGCACAAAGGCCAACAGAAACAAGAACGACAAAGAAAACTAAGCTCAAATGGCGACCTGCTTGTCGAACCACTTCCCGAACTTCAGCTTCATCTTTGTCTCTGGCTCCCAAGTCTCCTCCTGGCAACCGCTATAATCCCACAAAATGCGCAACAACGGGATCTTCTTCCGACGCAATTCCTTGACCCTCCTCTCGAGAATCCTCACTGGAACCGCCAGAACCGTCAAATCAGGCTGAAGATCTGCGGGGATCTCAGGCACTAACTCCTCAGACTCATGAAGACACTTCCTCAACATCGACACATGGAAAACCTTATGAAATGCCTTCATGATCGGAGGTAACTCTAGCCGATAAGCAATCGGTCCGACTCGTTCCACCACCAGAAACGGACCCATAAATCTCGGACTAAACTTGTTCTCTGCTATGGATCTGTTGGGACCTCTCAACATAGCCATCTTGAGATACACGCGATCTCCCACTGAGAACTTAAGCTCACGCCTACGCTTATCCGCATAACTCCTCTGTTTATCCTGAGCTTCCCTCATGTTCAGACGCACAATACGAACCTTCTCGGTCGTCTCCTGAACATAAGTAGCTCCATGAATACTGCGCTCCCCCACTTGGGTCCAGCATAAAGGCGTCCTACATGGCCTCCCATACAAAGCCTCAAAAGGAGCCATCCCGATACTCGCCTGAAAGCTGTTATTATACGCAAACTCTACTAAGCTCAAATGGTCAGCCCAGTGACCACCCCAATCCAAAACACACATCCTCAGCAAATCCTCCATAGTCTGAATAGTCCTCTCTGACTGCCCATCAGTCTGTGGATGATAAGCCGTACTCATATGCACCTTAGTGCCCATCTCTGCCTGAAAGGCTCTCCAAAACTCTGATGCAAACCTGGATCTCGATCAGAAATAATACTGGCTGGCACTCCATGCAGCCTCACAATCTCCCGCACAAACTTTGTAGCCAACTTAGCCGCTCCATCGGTCTTTCTAATGGCCAAAAAGTGTGCTGACTTGGTCAATCGGTCCACCATCACCCAGATAGCATCATACGTCCGCGACGTAGGTAAACCAACCACGAAATCCATCGTGATCATATCCCACTTCCACTCGGGAATGGGTAAGCTCTGCAACTTGCCACTAGGAACCTTGTGCTCGGCCTTGACCAACGAACACGTGTTACACTTGGACACAAAAGTTGCTACATCTCCCTTCATTCCGGACCAATGATAATACTGCTTGAGATCACGGTACATCTTAGTCGCACCCGGATGAATCGAGAACTTGCTCGCATAAGTCTCACTCAAGATTTCCTGCCTCAAACCCTCATCGAGAGGTACACACACTCGACCGCGAACCAGAATTTTCCCATTCGAAGAGACCACATACTCAGAACCAACTGCCCTCGACGCACTAACCAACGCCTGATCACTCTTTTGAGCCACTCTGATCCTACTTAGAAGATCTGCCTGATCCACAGCCTCTAAACCCAAAGGCTCCTGCGAGATAGCACACAAACGCAAAGTGCTAACCTCGGCCACTAAGGCCTCAACCTCCTGCTCCCGAATCGAATCAACTCTCCTCCGACTCAGAGCATCAGCCACCTGGTTGGCCTTACCCGGATGGTACAAAATCTCCAATTCGTAATCCGCCAAAAACTCCATCCAGCGTCTCTGTCTCATATTCAGCAACGGCTGAGTGAAGATATGCTGCAGATTCTTATGGTCCGTAAAGATCTGCACCTTCCCACCATAAAGGTACGATCTCCAAATCTTCAGAGCAAAGACTACAGCTCCCAACTTAAGATCATGCGTAGGGCGATTACGCTCACTACCCTGCCACTGCCTCGATGCATACGCTATGACCTTACCCTCCTGCATCAAAACACAACCCAAACCAACTCCCGAAGCATCAGTGTACACGGTATAAGGCTTCCCCGGCTCGGGTAATGCCAATACCGGCGTACTAATCAACATCTCCTTGAGCCTCGCAAAGCTCTCCTCGCACTCCGGCGACCAAACAAACGGAACATCCTTACCAGTCAGCTTCGTCATCGGCTGAGCCATGCTCGCAAAACCCTTGAACAATCTCCGGTAATAACCTGCCAACCCCAAGAAACTCCGGATCTCGGTCGCGTTACACGGTCTAGGCCAGTCTCTGATAGCCTCTATCTTCGCCGGATCCACTGAAACACCCTCTGAAGACACAATATGACCAAGGAAGCCCATCTGTCTCTGCCAAAAACTGCACTTATTCAACTTGGCATACAGCTTCTGCTTCCGAAGCTTGTCTAAAACCAACCTCAGATGAGTCGCGTGCTCCTCTGAACTCCTCGAATAAATCAGAATGTCATCGATGAAGATGATAACGAACACGTCCAGATACTCCTTGAACACGTCGTTCATCGATCTCATGAAAGCCGTCGGCGCATTTGTCATGCCAAAAGGCATGACCACGAACTCGAAATGCCCGTATCTCGTCCTGAAAGCCATCTTACGAACATCTGCCTCCTCTATCGGAATCTGATGATAACCCGACGCCAAGTCAATCTTGGAAAACCAAGTAGCACCCCTCAACTGATCCAAAAGCTCATCAATCCTCGCTCAGATAATGCACAACCAACTCTACCCGGTACTCTGCAGGACATCGGATCGACCGAAAATTGCGCTCCACCCGCAAGCGCCACTCATCGGCTCCCTCTGGCCCTACTCTGCCAGTGAAGAATGGCGTACCAATCTTCTGCATCTGTCCCATCATCACAAGATAAGGAGGATGCTCAGCAACTGCCGCTCTCGGCTGCTCAAACACTGCAGCTCCATGCTGCTCCTCCACCACCGGAGGTACTGTTTGAGCCGGTACCGGAACCGCCGCCGGAAACCGCTCCAACAGCTGTGTCAGAAGACCCACAATGACATCATCCCGACCCTGAGCTGGAGCAGCACCCCCACCCGGGCCCACTCCAATACCAGCACCTCTACCAGCACCTCTCCCGGCACCAACAACACCACCACGAGCACCCCTCCTGGCGCCTCTCCCGGTACTGACAGCCACACTGGTACTGGTCTCACTCGCAGTCTCCACATGATGTGTCTGGGATACAGCCGCGCTGCTAGACGACTCTGGCACTAAGCCACGACCACGACCACGGCCTCTACCACAACCTCTGCCACGACCTCTCGCTCCAGAATCCATCTACCACACAGGACAGGAAACATAAGTAACGAGAAGTCACAAACAATAAAACACAACTTACCGCAGAATCTCTTTAAAGGCCGAAGGGGATGATCTAAAACTATTAAATTGCTTAACCACCAATAAACAATTAACCACATAGTCTCAGTTCATCCCATTTCAACATCCTAGAAACGTCTAGGCTCTGATACCAAAATGTAAAACTTAGATTTTTTTTTTTTTAAAGCGGAAATTCTCATAAAATAAATCTATAATTATTAAATAAATAAACCAACGGTTCAATTCCATAAAATCCAAATTCCAGAAATCATAATAAAAGCTAGCAACCTAAACACCAGGTTCCACTAGACTAAACAGAACAATGAAACAATCCTATCATCCCCTTCGCCGGCCTTGATTCCGCGATCACACATTTCTGTTACCTGCAACTCAAAGGGAAAAACAGAGTTGCGTAAGTATTTCATAAATACTTAGTGAGAACGGTACTACAGGTTAATTTAAATGTATCAATAAGTAAATAGTATTCAGAATAAAACGTTTAATCGGCAGAAAACTCTGTGTCGATCGACATGCTCAAGGTGTCGATCGACGCTTGCTATACCGTCGTGTCGATCGATACACCACAAGGTGTCGATCGACACGAGGCTCACTGATCAATTTCCAGATTTCACAAACGTACGATTTCTACAATTTCAATTCGATTTCCAACACGAAACATCACACAATCATCACACAATCACCACACAATCGCTCATAAACGATTTAGCCTAAATCATATTCAATCACTGAAAATACAAAACCCATATTCGCGCACTCACCTTGACAACGGTTGAGCAAGGAAAACCCGAACGAAACAAATGACTATATCTCACGACTCGCTTCACCAAAACGAGATCCGAGACCAGTTCTGGAAACTAGAAACCGAGGGCTTTCCAACGGCGTATAGAACTCCCTCTAACTCACAACAGAACGACAGCAACGGCCTTCACAAAACCGGCTAAAACGGCAAAACTGCAGAACTGCACCAACTTTCACAGAGCATCACTCAGCGAAATCTCAACCAAAAGGCAAACGGTTTTCACCGGAATCAAGACCACGGATCAGAGGACTTACCCACGAAAACTCGCTCCAATCCGATCACGTATTGACCGCCGTTGCCTCCTCCCAAAATCGAACAAAACCCTTTCTCTCAAACCACAAGGAAAGCTCAAGGAAATCTTTTCTTCTCTGATTTTTGACTGATTCCCTTCAAAACTGTGGCCACACTGATCCCAAGGGTTTAAATACCCGAGCCCTAGGATCCCTAAACCGGCTCGCAGAACCCGATCGATTAAAATCTTAACCGAACCGAAAACATAACCTCGTGTCGATCGACACACACCAACTGTGTCGATCGACACCCTTTGCCAAAATTGATATTTTGGTTGCGGGATGTTACAGTGTACATGTTGGGGTGGTGTATAGTATGCTCAAAAGGGTTTGGTGAACATGGGTTTGGATACGCTTGGTGTACAGCTTGGTGTACAGACTGGTGCACATGTTTAGTGTACAAGCATGATGCACAAGTATGGTGTACGTCAATGTCATCGTGTACATGCTTCGGGGAATTTTTACGAAACAAATTTTTTTGCGGGGAATTTTTACGGAATCACGTTTTTGGCGAGAAATTTTACGGAATGACCTTTTTGCGGGAATTTTTACGGAACCACATTTTTTGCGAGGAATTTTTACGAAATAACGTTTTTGGCGGGAAATTTTTTATGGAATCACATTGTTTGTCAGGAATTTTTACGGAATGACGTCAATGCCATCGTGTACATGTTGGGGTGGTGATTAGCATGCTCAAAAGGGTTTGGTGGACATGAGTTTGGATACGCTTGGTGTACAGACTGGTGTACATGTTTGGTGTACAAGCATGATGTACAAGTATGGTGTACGTCAATGCCATTGTGTACATACTTGGAGTACATACATGGTGTATAGTATGCTCGAAAGGGTTTGGTGGACATGGGTTTGGATATGCTTGGTGTACAGCTTGGTGTACAGACTGGTGTACATGTTTGGTGTACAAGCATGATGTATAAGTATGGTGTACGTCAATGCCATCGTGTACATGCTTGGAATACATACATGTATAGTATGCTCAAAAGGGTTTGGTGGACATGGGTTTGAATACGCTTGGTGTACAGCTGGTGTACAGACTAGTGTACATGTTTGGTGTACAAGCATGATGTACAAGTATGGTGTACGTCAACGCCATCGTGTACATGCTTGGAATACATACATGGTGTATAGTATGCTCAAAAGGGTTTGGTGGATATTGGTTTGGATACGCTTGGTGTACAGACTGGTGTACATGTTTGGTGTACATAGTTTATATGTTATACTAACACATGGTGTATAGTATGCTCAGTATCCATTGTTCTTAATTTATTGAACAATATTTCTTATGGGCAATTGGGTAACATTATGTCCAATACTAGCCCATTAAACGTGATTCCAAAATCTTTCCACCAAAAACGTGATTCCATAAAAGTTTCCTGCAAAAAACATCATTCCGTAACAAATTCCCACCAAAAACGTGAGTCCATAAAATTTTCCCGCCAAAAACGTGATTACATAAAATTTCCCATCAAAAAAATGTTAATCCGTAAAAATTTCCTGCCAAAAACATGATTCCGTTAAAAATTCCCTCCATAAACGGCATTCCTTAAATGTTTCCTGGGAAAAAACGTGATTCCGTAAAAAAACTACGGCCAAAAACGGGATTTAGTAAAAAAATTCCCGCCAAAACGTCATTCCGCAAAAAATTCCCGCCAAAACGTCATTCCGCAAAAAATTCCCGCCAAAAACGTGATTCCATTAAAGTTCCTTGCAAAAAACCTTATTCCGCAAAAAAATTCCCGAAAAACGTCATTTCGTAAAAATTTCTCGCCAAAACGTGATTCCAATAAAGTTTCCGGCCAAAAAAATGTCATTGTGAAAAATCTGTAGAAAGCGTCTTTCCGTAAAATATTCCCGCCAAAAACGTGATTCCATAAAAGTTCCCTGTAAGAAAACCTCATTCTCCAAAAACTTTCCGCCATAAACGTCATCTCGTAAAAATTTTCAGTCAAAAACGTGATTTCATAAAAGTTTTCGGCAAAAAAACGTCATTCCGAAAAAAATTCCCGCAAAAAACGTCATTCCGTAAAAATTTCTTGCAAAAAACCTCATTCCGTAAAAAATTCCTGCCAAAAATGTCATTCCGTAAAATTTCTGCCTAAAACGTGATTCCATAAAAGTTTCCCGCAAAAAAAGTCATTCCGAAAAAAATTCCGGCCAAAAACATCATTCTGTAAAATTTTTCTAATTCTGGCCAAAAACATCTGGAAATAATTATTCTAATATACTAATTAACCCATTATTTCTCTTTGAAAGGTTATTTGTGTCATTTACTCACTCACCTCTATTAGAGGATTGTCCATTTAGCAAATTGTAAATAGTGTTTTGCCCATTTTCCAAATTAAGTTTGAAAAGTTGCACATTTTGCTAATTTACCTAAAAAATTATATGAATCAGTTTTACAAACGAAGTTAATTATGAACTTGTCTCTAAACTGGATTAGATCTTCTCAACAAACTGTATACCCAACAACTCCTAAGATCCACAATTAGAAAGGAACCAGCTTATTTGTTAAACTGAGCTAAATGTATAAAATATATAGTAAAGTACACCAGTTTTCACATTTTTCATAATTTTTGTTACAAATTTTTCATTTTCAGTTTACATTTATTGATGTCTTAATTTTTGTTTTTGTCGTCGACAAAAAAAAAAAAAAAATTTTGTTTTTGTCAACAAAATTTAACATAAAGGGGGTTATAAGCTATACAAAGGAATTCGGACAAAAAAAAACATATTCTCAACTGTATTGAACACGATACCTTTGTGAATTTAATTTTAGCCTATTTCCAAAACGTGTAGCTTATTCGCTTAGTAATCATCTTTTCTAAACTCTAGAAAACCAAAAGTTATACTTAGCTTATACCTTCCTAGTAGTTCTTATCCAAAAACCTATCTCAAATACTTAAAAAATACGAAAGACAAAAGGACAATGGATATTTTATGTAATGAGATCGATCTTCGATGTAGTATTCAACAAAGGACAATGGGTATTTTACTATTTTCTATTTCATGTAAAGTCTGAGAAAATATAAATGTAAAAATGCGATTGCATATTACTCCGCTTACATTTATGATTTATCATCCATATAAAAAAACACTACTATGCCAAAACCATAAATACAATTAAACATATTTTTTAGCAAAAAAAAAAAACATATTACGCGCGGGCTGCCGACAGTAGATGTGGTATTACTTCGCGCAGACATAATACATCATCTAATTAAGTTTTAATTATATTATACTTATTGATGGGACTTATAATTGATATCTAACTGAACAAGTTTTATGTCCCACCAAAAATATACTAATGAGTGTTATGTATATGCTGCCTAACACTACAAGAAGTGAAGATAATCTATTGGGTTATTAAACTAATACAAACAAATTTAATGTGCCTAAACATTCGCTTTAGTTTTTTCATCACATTTCTTGATGACATAAAGAACATATATAGAAATACTAAGTTTTTTTGGATTTTACTTACTTTTGGGTCGGAAATTCACATTTTGATTCCGGCTAATGCATTTTCTTAATTAATCATACCTCTAAAATACATCCTAACCAAAAAGTTACGAAATGCAGGTCGACCAATTTTTGAGATAATTATCAACCGAGACCGAAATGATAATCAGTTGATATTATTGTACTTTGGGTAAATAATAATCTTGCTTTCTTTGACAAGATGCTTTGATGTTTATAATGGTTATCCTTTACTCTTCAATTATACCAGTTTTCATAGAAGATAATATAAATTATTATATGTTGAAGTAGGGAAACTCGCTAGTGTGGAATATTATACTTTTGATACGTGAAGAACAATTTGAATTGATTAGTCATGTGTGGATAATTTTTTTATCGATGTGACCACTGATCTAGAACGCGGTCTTTGCAGCCACTTACGTGCTGGTTAGTGGTTAGTCGTGAATTTAATCATATATGTGTATTTGAATCATATCTGTGTATTTGATTCATATAATGATAAACAGAATATAAAAAGATGAAAATGATAAAATAAAAGGCGTCCAAAAACAGTTGAATGTGGAGACGAAGAATGAGATGTTGGTGTCGTTCATAAGAGGTTTCGGTTATGTTCATGCATTGGTATTAGTATTGATGTTAGTCTTTAAATTGGGTAAGTAGCTTTGGTTCATGTATTCTCTATTGTTGTTTCTGATCCTTTGCTTCGTATAAATGAGATGACAAAAAAAAGACTGTGGAGACGAAAAAGAAGATAATGCAAAATTTGCGTTTAAAATGATTTTACGATTTTGCTCTTCATCAATACAAAGTTTGATAAAATGTTAAAAGAAAATTGTCGCATTGGCTATTTAACGTTTAGACCGACCAAAATTTTATCTTTTATTTCAAAAAAGAATATTCAGATTTATGTTTATGCGAACAGATTTTTAAAATTTCGATTAATTTATCAACTGTTAATTAAGCATTAAGTTAAAATTTCGATTAATTTATCAAATTTATGTATGTGTTCGAGGGTTGTGGGGTCTTCTCCGTTGACGATTCATGTACGAGCTTTCGGCGAAAGACTTCTATTATCGGATTTGGTAAGTTCGAATTGTGAGGATTTCTTATGCAATTTCAGCTCCAGCAACTGATTCAATACGAACAAGGAACATCGTCATCACTCCGTCCTCCATTAACTTGTGTTTTTGTCGAGTCGACGGACTGAAAACCGTTTAATTTCCATGTTTTTAAACTTTTTTACCATGGAACCATTTCATAGGTTTCAAATTCTTATTTGTAAACCTCAAACTTTTTCATTATATGAAATATTTACCTTTTATCAAAAAAAAAAAGCATTAGGTTGAATTTGAATGCATTTTTTGTAATAAGAATACATTATCATTCATATGTTTAGAATAAAGCATCATTCGTGATATCCGGTACTTGACTACTTATAAACTTTTATACGACAAATAGTGACATATGGTCATTTCTATCTGAAATAATATTTAAATCATTGTCGTGTATGGTTTAAATGAGGAAAGTCGGATGACGTAAGAAAATCATTGACGATGTTATTTTCCACCTATTAGTTAAAAAGAACTTGTTGACCAAAAAAAAAAAAGTTAAAAAGAACTACAGTAGATATTTATTCCGTATCACAGCAAAATTAAATAAGTTATAAAACTAGATATTAATTTTGAATTTCAAATGCTAAAGAAGTTAAATGACTATTTTCACCAAAAAAAAGAAGAAGTTATATGACTATCTACATTTGTTTAATACACACATTAAAAAAAAAAGAATCAATCTTTAGAAATGGACCATACACCAAACTACCTCACTGCACCATTAGAGCATGTGCAATGGAGACCCCGTGGAAGGTATCTAAAAACTTTTTTGAATTAAATATATTAAATTTTAAGATTTTTTGAGTGTTTAAAATCAAAAAAATGATACACTATAGCTCTTACTATTCTGAATGATATGCTCATTTCATTATTAGTTTGTTGTAGATTCCAAAAAACATCAACACTACATTTAAACATCATGATCGAACCAGTTGTATCCTCTATGCCCATCTATTAATATGATGCAACTATGGAAACTAACTTTTTATAACCGTATAAACTTATTTAACTAAATTCATTTAAAAAGGGTTAATTAGTGAAATAATATTAGCATGTAAAAAAACATATTTGAATTAACGTGATACTATTTGTTCTACAATTCATTGTGACAAAATCTAAGTAAGTTTCTTATTCTTTCATCAGTACAAGATATACCGCTTTCGTAGTTACTGTTACAAAAACGATACCAAATTTTATACAAAATATATTACACTCAACTTTCTCCATACCATTTTTTTTTCTCACAATCATTTCTTACATATTTACACCATTTTTGTAGCTATTTATCATTCCATGTTACAGTTTTAAAACTTGTAACACTTTAAATTACCAATTAGATCTAAACTCTTACTCTCTCCGTTTGATATTAATTGTCGTTTTGATAAAATGTATCTGAAATATATCTGGATGTGTTTTGAGTTAAATATAACCAAATACTAACTAGATAACATTTCTCAAAACGACAATTAATATGAAACGGAGGGAGTATTCAATATTCCGAGAGACACATATATTCCATTCGGTAATACCATAAATACAAAATATGGGACAACACAACAAATTGAGTAAAGAAAAAGGTATATGTCAAGAGAATTGACTATTACATTTTATAAATTTTGTATACATGGATGAAAGATTCATGCTTGCAAAAGATTCCCCACGGCTGAAACTCTCTCATTGAGAGTTGCGATAAAAGCATACTGTATTAATTTTCAGTGAGAAAGGAATAATGACTATTATAAAAATTAATTCTCACATACTTTTCTTTATGGTTAGTTAATAAATTTATTCTATTGCTGATCATTATTGTAAATATAAAGTCTATCAAAATTGAAAGGGGGAATGAATTTCAGTAACTCAATTTCTCATGTGAACATCTTTTATCCATCGTGGTCCACTTGTTGGCCCCACTTTCCCATGCAGCCCACAACATATTCATATCACTTTTGTTCGTCATGAATATAAAATAACATATATATATATATATATATTGTAACATTTAATAAACTAATCATACTAAGTGTTGTATAGTTTGTTTCTTTCTTTTCTGGTCCCAAATTCTATAGTTTGTTTCTAATTATAAAAACGATCAAGATTTTAATTCTTTTATAGTAAATGTAGCCGTCGAATAATCAGTTCCCCAAATTTACTAATGAATACAAGATTACTTTCTTTTGTTTTTGCCAAGTCAAATAAAAATAGATGTTTTATAGTACTCATCCTCTAAAAAACTTTTGCCATAATGGTAGAATGCAAAATAGCAAAATGATTTTCTGTTTGCGTACCATCTCTATTTAAAACCTCACAATGAAACAGAATGTTAAAAACAAAAGGGTTAACAAAAAATAAAGAAATATTTTTTATACATTGCTGACTTTAATTTATCAACGACTCAATATCCATAATATATGCATTATCTGTAACGAAATTATTTTTTAAAACATGCAAATGTAACAAATTAGCGATGAATATTGTAAAAACAATGATTAGTTGAATCACCTTTCAAACACATTAACAAGATGGTATACTATTTATTTATATATAGCTAACTGATTAATAGAGATAGCCTAACATAGAAATGTTAATATGCGAATTTTCTTTTTGAAACTATTCTTTATCGTTTGCATGAACCTTCCTGTAAAATTTAAGTTGACCCACAACATACACACATACAAACCCATGTTATTCCCATACACCTGCCCATATAATATGCTTATCTCCTTCAAACACACTACAGCAGAAAAAAAAACAAAAACAAAAATAATAATATCATACATACACTTGATGTTTTCTTATTTCCCTCTTGTCTCTCTATATATACACGCATATCTATTCACACACGTTCACACTTACATTGATACATACACAACAATATTAATCTCTCTCTCTCTCTCGATCGATCAATTCTCAAATACTTCACAACTTTCTTGTGATTTTCTTTAATATGGAAGCTATGAGTAGCGTTGACGAGAGCTCGACAAGCACAATTTCCATTCACACAACGCCGGCGAAGATTCCGACGACAACTCCGGCGAGTTTATTTAGAATGGGAAGCGGAACAAGCGTAGTTTTAGATTCCGAAAACGGAATCGAAGCCGAATCAAGAAAACTTCCTTCTCCAAGATTCAAAGGCGTTGTTCCACAACCAAACGGAAGATGGGGAGCTCAAATTTACGAAAAACACCAAAGAGTTTGGCTCGGAACATTTAACCAAGAAGACGAAGCTGCTCGAGCTTACGACGTCGCAGCTCACCGTTTCCGTGGCCGCGACGCCGTTAAAAACTTCATAGACTTTAACGGAGACGATGACGAAGACGGTTTCTTGAATGCACATTCGAAAGCAGAGATAGTTGACATGTTAAGGAAACACACGTACAAGGAAGAATTAGAACAGAGGAAACGGAAAGTTAACGGAAACCTAAAAGAGACGGCGTTTATAACGGTGTTAACCGGGTTTAAATCAGCTCAGTTATTGTTTGAGAAAACGGTAACGCCGAGTGACGTAGGGAAATTAAACCGGTTGGTTATACCGAAACACCAAGCGGAGAAACATTTTCCGTCACCGTTAAGTAATAATAATAACGTTTCCGTTAAAGGTGCGTTGTTGAATTTCGAAGACGGTAACGGAAAAATGTGGAGGTTCCGTTATTCTTATTGGAATAGTAGTCAAAGTTATGTGTTGACTAAAGGTTGGAGTAGGTTTGTCAATGAGAAGAGACTCTGTGCCGGTGATTTGATCAGTTTTAAAAGATCTAACGGTCAGGATCAACAGTTGTATATTGGGTCCAAATCGAGATCCGGCTTGGATCAGGATACGGGTCGGGTCGTTGTGAGATTGTTCGGTGTTGATATTTCGTCGGTGAAGCCAAGAAACGACGTCGTGACGAAGGAAGAAGAAGTAACGAGGATGTTGTCGTTAAGGTGTAATAAAAAGCAACGCGTCTTCGATGCCTTGTAACTACAATTTAACAACTCTTTTTTTTTTAAATACAATGAGTTGCCGACAAAATAATAATAACTCTTTTATTCTCTCTCTTTAAATTCATTGTTGTAACAAAATGGCAAAATTAATTAGGTGTTAAACGAATTTTGTCATGTGTATATGCAATGTCCCAATATGAACTTTTTTTTTTTTTTTTTTCTTGGTTCATGAAAGCTTTAATGTTATTCATGTTCTGTGTCCGTATTTTAAATTTATTATCTAAATTCTCACTAAATGGTTGTATAGAAAAATATCAATTAATTAGAAGAATGTGAAATTCGTATTAGTTGACAAAAAATTACCCAAACAACTAAAATTCAGAGTCAGATATTTTGAATACTTACACGTAAATTTAGTTTTTGTTTGGATAATTTTAAATAACTTTAAATCATTTGAATTTTTTTTAGCTAATTTTAAATGTTTACTTATCCTGAAGAATAATTTGAATATTCTATCATATACAGTAGTTACGCAATCCGTATCTTTTACACACTGAAAATAAATTAGCATCACTATCACCTAAAGAGTGTATTTTTTTCTTTTGTTTAAACTGGTTAATTAGTTATTGGTTTAAAATGGGCCTTATTGGTTAAATAGCCCATTAAAAGTACCTTGAAAAAAATCTTCGTTTGATTGCTTATTCACCAGCGAAAAATGTTGTCCATGGTTTCTCAATCCCGTCCTTTAATTAACGGCGATCGATTAACGTCGACGAAACAATTCGCCGGAGCTCCGTCAAACTTCTCCTCTTTTCCACCCTCAGGTTTGCCGTTACCGTTGCTCTGTTTGTTTAGTCAACTTCATATTTAGGTTTCGTACAAAATGATGATAAAGATATTTAGTAGTAAGTTTCAAAAAAAAAAAAAAAAGATATTTAGTAGAATACAATTCGCATCGTTCATTTGCTGAAACTTTGCTGTAACATTTTTTCCCCAATTTGAAATTATGGAATTCGCTGAATCATAATTTTTTTAAATTGCAGGGAAGAATAATTTATGTTCTCTGAGAATAAAAAGGTATATAATACATGTATTGTAATTTTTGCAGAGCTAATTGAGTAGTGTGAAAGCGATTTTTTTTATTTTGTGTGTGTGTGTTTCTAAATTCATATGCAATTTTGATACATTTTATAGGATTAGAGAACTCCAAAACATACTAGAAATCAGAAGAAATCAACCTCTAGTATGCGGAAAAGTATCGTCTCGTCTTGAAGTTCCTGACCACATACCAAAGCCTCTATATGTTGAGTCTACAACATTACCAAAGATATCAAGTGAGTTTCAGATTCCTGACTCTAACGGCATTGTGAAAATGAAAGCGGCGTGCGAGCTTGCAGCTCGCGTATTAGACTATGCAGGAACTTTGGTTAGAGTAAGTAAAGATTGGATATTTTTTTTTATCCCTTTTGGTTATTGTTTTGTTTAATGTTTTATTTTTTGCAGCCATTTGTTACCACAGATGAAATCGACAAGGCGGTCCACGAGATGATTATTGAGTCTAATGCTTATCCTTCACCTCTTGGATATGGAGGATTTCCGAAAAGTGTGTGTACATCGGTTAATGAATGCATGTTTCACGGGATTCCCGATTCCCGTCAGCTACAGGTCTGTAATATAAACTGCGTTAAGTATAATAATTTGTTTTTCTGGTAGGAATTCTAATGAAACCTTTTTTATTTTTTTCAGAATGGGGATATAATAAACATCGATGTCGCAGTTTATTTGGATGTAAGTTAATCTGCAATCAATTTTAAACTTACGTAACTTCTTTTTCTTACGGGTTTAGCATTTGAATCAGGGATATCATGGAGATACGTCAAAGACTTTCTTGTGTGGAGACGTCAATGAAAGCCTTGTACAACTTGTGAAGGTTAAATGAATTCGAAACTTTCATGAAAACCATTAGAGAGAGGCTTACTTACTTGTTTTGCTTAAAAGGTGACAGAAGAATGTTTGGAGAGAGGTATTTCGGTTTGTAAAAATGGAGCAAGCTTCGACAAAATTGGGAAGATAATCAGGTAGTAATAATAGTACTAACCGGATTCAATAACTCATCGAAGGGAGCATTTTCAGTGATAATTTCTCTAACAGTGAGCACGCGGAAAAGTTTGGCTATAACATTGAGCGCTTTATTGGGCACGGTGTAGGAACAGTATTACACTCGGAGCCTCTTATATATCATAATCAAAACCGTAAGTAACAAAACGGCTTACGCGAAAATCTTCTTAAACGGTGGAATTTCACTGAAAAAGTGTCTCTTTTGCAGATGATTACAAACTTGAACATATGATTGAGGGTCAAATTTTTACGCTCGGTAAGCGAGATTTCTCTATATAGAACTTTATGAATGTATGATATCTCTTTTTGATTGTTCCATTGTTTGCAGAACCAATTCTCACTATTGGAACCACCGAGTTTGTAACATGGCCGGACAAATGGACAGTTTTGACAGCAGATGGTGGTCCGGCCGCACAGTTTGAGCATACAATTCTCATTACCAAAACTGGTGCAGAAATTCTTACCACACCATGATCTAGTCACAATGTTTAAGAATTGCATTATTGACTATTCATTTTCTGTGTAAAAAGAAAAAGGTAGCTTGACCATTCAAGGCTTTTCTTAGTTTGTTATTTCGTCTAACTAATCGCAGCTCAATATCGTGGTCTCATTAGGATGTTTGATACACCTAATTGATTTTTGTTGATACAGCTCTAAAAGGTAAAAAGCCCTTTTGGTTACGAGCAAAACCTCTGTAAAGTTGATTAATTATATAAGTAACCGTAAATTCATATGTATATACAAACATATATAAAATTCCGATCGTGCTGGTCCCCGTATGAGCCACCCTAGTCCTGCAGTGTTCGATTACTCATTATTTTTCAAAAAGTTTCTATTTTGATCAAATCATCTTTTGAAGACATATTAGAACCAATATCTGTTTTAAATTATTAATATAGCTTAACACCAGAAAATTGCTAATGAACTCGCTCTTGTTATATTTGCAGTTGTCTCATCGATTTTGTTTTTCTCATCCACTAGTTGTTGCTATACCTATTGTGGGGATGAGATATATTCTCAGAAATTTTACAAAACAAAAACAAATTTGTTTTCTAACTAACAATGGCCAAAAAGTTTAAAACTTTGTTATATAGTAAAATAGTTGTCCAAAACCCAAAAATACATCTATAAATTCCAGCCATTCATTGCAAATATTTTAAGCCAATTTTCCTTTCAAAATTCTTATATATATAACATCGATTTCATTTTTTTCAAAACGTGCAAGGATAATAGAATGGGAAAACAACAAGTTTGGTCTGCGACCACTTGTATTTTCCTATTCTTGTCCTTGACATCACACATCGAATGTTTCAAGAAAATACATAGAGGGGGAAGGCAGATTTGGTCGTCGGGTAGCAGAGGCAAAACCAATAAAGGCCCCAGTAAAGGCCATGTCCTTTTCAATCCTCCCGGTATCAACGAACACGAGCTAAAGAAAAAAGATTTAATCAAACAGTTGCCCGGACAACCTCCTGTTAGTTTCAAACAATACGGTGGTTATGTGGCCATAGACGAGACAGCCGGTCGATATTTTTACTATTATTTTGTGGAAGCCATCAAAGCCAACAATTCTTCTCCTCTTGTCATATGGCTCAACGGAGGTATATAAACTTCCCTCCAAACTCTTTTTTTAAACAGAACTTACCTATATTTTTCGAATTAGACTATTTTGGATTCCAACATTACATGCATATGATCTTTAAATTAACAACCTTCTACCATCTAGTCTTAATGAACGCTGATGATCGTTGTCTACTAATTCAACTCAAAACCTTAAAAAAATGTAGGACCTGGATGTTCCTCTTTACAAGGAGCATACCTGGAGCATGGACCCTTTCGCGTACATAGCGACGGCAAAACTTTATATCAAAATCTTTATTCATGGAATAACGGTATATTTTATGATTTTTTTAAAGTATATTTGGTTTATATGCATAACATATAATTTTATTAGTATGCAATTACGTGTGGATTCGCAGAGGCAAACGTGTTATATATAGAATCACCCGCAGAAGTAGGATTTTCGTACACGAATACTCCATCGGATTTGGAAAACCTAGGAGACATGGATACAGCAGAGGATAACTATGTATTCTTGATGAATTGGCTTGAGAGGTTTCCAGAATATAAAGGAAGAAATCTTTACATCACAGGTCAAAGTTACGCTGGACATTATTGTCCCCAACTTGCCCAAATGATCATTCACAATAAAAACGAAAAATCCACCAACTTACAAGGAGTTTTAATTGGTAATCCGGGAATCGACTCTGATCTCGAGAAGAAGGGTCGTTACCAATATTTGTTGAATCATGCTTTGATCTCTCAAGAATATTATGACCGCTACTATCAAAAATGCGTAACTGAGATTGATGGACCATCATATGATGATTGCTTAGATGCGATGAGTATAATCAATGCTCAAACAAAAAATCTGGACATGTACAACATATACTCTCCGATTTGTCTTAACTCCACGTTGACAAGTGAACCCAAGTTAGACACCACAATCATGAAGTTTGATCCATGTAGTCTTACATACTTGACGGCTTATCTTAACCTAGCAAATGTTCAAGAAGCAATGCACGCAAACACCACGAAACTACCGTACCCATGGAAAGAATGCAGTAGCTCATCAGATGGTTGGAGTTTTAATGATAGATTTGGCACAGTGATTCCTACCCTAAAAGAGCTAATTAGTGAGGGTGTTCGAATTTGGTTGTACAGTGGAGACACTGACTCAATGGTTCCACATACGTCTACAATGGACGTGTTACAGAGTATGAATCTAACGGTTGAGAAGATATGGCGTCCGTGGTTTAACGAAGGAGAAGTGGGAGGATATACACAAGAGTACAAAGATAAATTTACTTATGCAACTGTGAGAGGAGCTGGTCATAGTGTGCCTGGTGACCAACCTACACGTGCTCTTACTCTCTTTACTAACTTTATACGTAACACTCCACTCCCTTCCAACATCTAATTTGTAACTTTGATTACGTGTGTAACACGTCTTTGTCTTCATTAAATATTCAGTAATTGGGTGGAAAATGTATTTCATATTGATGTTATAAATGGGAAAACACATTATTATATCTCTGGTAAATGATCCTATGATGAATGATTTTTTTTTATAGTTACATAGTTTAGTTTTTAGTACTATGTGTGTTGTGGTAAAAGGCAATAATTTAATTTTTCACATGTATGTAATCATATTTACACTTCTTTGTTTCCAATCATTTATTACAATATTTTTTTGTTTCTTTCAATCAAAAATAGAGCTTCCAATCAATTTTTATGCTTATATATATTTTCATCCGCGGATTTACTTACTTATTGTTTATTTTTATAAGGGTTTTCTGCAAAAAAAAGAATTTCTAAGTGGCTAATTTTTGCGATTATACCTTTGAAGTCAATTAAATACAGGTCTATTCCCAAACTAATAGTCTACGTCGTTTTGGCTGGATTTTTTTAAGAGAATGAAAACTGTAAAATAGGGACTAGATCTCACGATCTCAAGAAGAAATCAACACAACCATTACCATGTGAGCTGAGAAATCTTTTGTTAATTAATCAACCATACATGTTTATATACCTAAACAGAAAAAATTCTAAAATCTCCTTCACCACTACCGTTCACCACCATCATCACCACCACGATCACCACAACCAGGGGCGGACGCACGTACAAAAATAAGGGGCACGTGCCCCATAATAAATATTATAATTTATTGGAGCTAGCTACATTGATGGATGATTCAGCTCATTTGGTTGAGTAGTTCTTTGTTGGATGTCCACCTAATTCGAGTACTTTCATTGCCCTTTTGTCTTCAATTTTTTCTTGAACTCTCTCGTTTACATTAATGTTTACTTTTTTTTTTTTAATCTCTTTCAGTTTCAAACTTTATAATATCTTCACATTGCCTTTTATGGGGTTTTCTCTCTTTCGAATGTTAATCTATTTTTCGATCATAATGTATTTTAATGAAATTGTCTATCTTTCTTTCACATTTATCGTATATATTTGATAAATATGGAAATTTATGTACCACTTACTGTTTTATGTTAATAGTAAGTACTCCCTCTGTTTCATATTAGTTGTCGTTTTGATAAAATGTATCTGAAATGTATCTGAATGTGTTTTAAGTTAAATACATCCAAATACTAACCAGATACATTTTTTCAAAACGACAATTAATATGAAACGGAGGGAGTATATCATAATTTACAAAAAAAACATTTTACAGTTTCAATTCTTTTATGAACATGCGTAAAATTATATGATTTTTGATTTTATCTTTATTAGCAATATATATTAACTAACTAAATTATACTTTATATATATTCTGCCACATATATAAAAAGTTTATGGATCCTCCCCTCACCACAACCACTATCACGTAAGTCGCTGCTATGACCTCTATCACCAATAGTGATTTATGTTCATGGTATACCCTCATTTCCATTCATAAAGCTCAATTTTTTTTTGTTTTGTTCATCTTTAGAAGCTTGAGATGCATTAATGAAGGATTTTTAAATGAAGTACGATGTGTAGTAAATTATAGCGTTTTAGAAAGTTTTTTTTTTACACAACACAAATTTCATTCATTCCTTCATATGTTTATATCAAGCGAATAGAAGGCTCTCTTCGCAATGGAATCAGCTAAAGAGTTTGCTAGTCTAGGAATGTGACTAAAGATGTAGAATCAAAGCAACTGGACAAACTAACAATATCTGCAAAAAGGCCGGTCCTGAGTTCTAATGGACTGCAAGTTAAAAATAAAAAATAGGCTGATTTGATCACTAAGCTAAAAAGATTTTTAGGATTTGAAGGCCGCTTTGTCATAATAAATATGAGAATCGATATGAGAGCCGTAAGCATAGGCTTTTCCCGCTTGCTCTCAGGCCGGCCCTGCTAGAGCCGAGTTTATGGCTCTTAAGGAATCATATTCAACCTTTAGAGCCTTTATGTTCTCATTTTCTGCTCGAATTGCCATCCCTTCAGCAACTAAGGGAGAATTCACACTCTCCTGGACATGAGAGTGATGTTGGTATCTCAAGTTTTGTGAAGAGTTAAGAAAAATCCAACTTACACTTGCTTTCTTTTGGTCTTCCTTCCAAACAACATCTACTTGGCATTTCATTACCCCTCTTGTGTGATCTCTTGAGGGGTCTCTTGTCCTATTTTGACCAACTAACCTCGGTTTGGTTTTACTCAACTTGCCACCTTGCCATTCTCTTGCTTTCTTAGTAGCTTTTGACACCAACGTTTTTTTTTTTTAAACGTCTGAGTTTGTATTAATAAAATTGGAAACAAATTTGTGAACCATTAAAACAATGAAAAAACTAAGCAACATCAACACCCAATAATAAGGGCCATAGAGATGTCACAAAGACGCATCTCGGAGAAGTCTATCGTGCAGCCATGCCGGTCCTCCAAGGGCAAGGTAAGATTGAAATCTACCCTCCCTAGTAACACTCTTAGCAATTTCCCGAGCAACATAATTACCACCCACAGATTCAGTCTCAAAAAAACAAGACTCGAAGCTAGACCGAAGCGTTTTAGAAAGCTCTTTACAACTAGAAATTTAATTATAACAACCTCTTTACTAAATTGAATGGAATTTCACAAGTTTTGGTTCTCAAACTTTAAAATGAAATTCCTGGGTTTCTAGAATGAATCTTGAAAAATTAAGACTAGTTCCAAACTAGTTAGACCAAAATTAAGAAAGCCCAATAGTTTATTTCAAAATCTGAGCTTATTTGATTTTCAGATATGATCTTCGAAGAGATTTTATGACCTCAAACATTGGAATTTCGAAATTCTAAAACTAGATTTAAAGTATGTGATGAGAGGACTTCAATTGGATATATAATTCTTTATGGTTTGACAAAGGTGGAATACCGATTGTTCAAAGTTCACGATAGCGGAGGAGATTTTAGAAATTTTCTGTTTAGGTGTATAAACATGTATGCTTGACTAGCAATTAGTAGTTTCTTCGACTCAAATGGTAATGGTTGAGTAAAGTTCTTCTTGAGATCGTGAGTTCGAGTCTCAATTTTACCGTTTTATTCTCTTAAAATATCTAGCCAAAATGACGTACTTTTAAAAACCATTAAAAAAATTCACACTAATATATACATATTAGAGAATATCCACGTGTTACGCGGAAAACTATTTAAATAATTTTTAAAAACTATTCTACTATATATAAGTGATATTTAAAATTTATGCTCACAAGTTATATTTTAAAAAAATGAAATTGAATGATTACATATTTGGTTTACAAAATTTGATTCTTATATTGTCTACTTTATATAACTTTTACAATGTTTTAGTTAAATGACATTCTTCTACATACATATAACTTTCATTCCTCTAGGTAGATTTCGACTTGCTTCTTTCTCTTTCTCTTATTCTTTTATTCTCCAATAAAAAAAAAGGAAAATAAAAATTTGAGTTTAAGGGCTTTCTTTCTCATCATGTTCTACTAGTTTAACTGAATCTGGATAGTTTCCAAATATTTTTCTAATAATATGGATAAGAGTTAATTATCCTATTGCCCGGCTAATAAAACAAATACAAAAATAATACTGTATATATATGTGAGGTGGGTTCTAGTTTCTTTTTGTGTATCTTTCTTCCAGTTACATATTGTTTTCCAAAACCAAGCTACTTCTTGCAATACAAAGATGAGCCTAATCGCCTGCTCAAGTTCCTCCAGTCACACGGCCATTAGGTCTCTCCGTCCACTTTACGCAGCTGTGCCTCTTATATTCGCCCGTACCACCGTCACCACCACAACCACCATCCGCCAGTTCAGCACTCCAGCACATACTTTCAACAAGCTTCAATCTTCCGCCTCGCGTCAAACGCCACTATCCTCGGCTGCCACCGCCATTATCCGCCACTTCACGAGCCCTCCTATAGGTATGTCTTGTCTTTCTTAGGGTTTCGACAATTATTTTGTTTTAAAAAAAAAAAGACTACTTTTCCAGGTACTCGAGGAATCAATAGTAAAGCTACTCTGCCTGCAAAGGAATCTAAGAAGATCACTTGGGTGATAAAGAATTTCTCCTCTATAGAATCTAAGTCTATTTCTTCTGATCAATTCGTGGTCGGTGGCTGCAAGTGGTAAGGTTTTCAAGTGTGTTTTCGTCCATCTAGATTTATGATATCCTCCACAGTTCACAGTTTTGTTTATTCTGTGTTTCCTATAGGCATCTTTTAGCCTATCCCAAGGGCAATAAGGATGATAATCACTTGTCTCTGTTTCTACAAGTGTCTAATTGTGAATCACTGCCATCTGGATGGAGAAGATATGCACGATATACTCTGAATGTACTAAATCAAAATCCGCAAAAAACCTATAAACATCCAGGTGATTATATCTCCCACTAATTTTTTTTGCATGAGTGATGAGTTTATGTCTTCAAGTATCTTTAGTGGCATATCATAAACACAAAACAATCCGTTTTTCTTTTTCCGATGCAAGATTTTATATTGTTGTCGTCTAAGGCACGTTTGGAGTTGGGTGGTTATAAATTAGTTTTACAGTTTTGTGCCAAGTTTTGAACATTGATTATTAGATTAAGAGAATTTTGTTTTTTTTTTTTTGTTTTTTGTTTTTGTTTTACAGTAATACATCATTGGTTTGATATGGAGTCACCCAACTGGGGTTGTCCATCCTCGCTTCCTTTTGACAAACTTGAATCCAAAGATAGCGGATTTCAGGTAAACGGGGAACTCAAAATTGTTACCGAGATAGACGTTTTTGAAGTTATTGGCGAAGTAGATGTTAAAGAGGAAACTTCAACATCGACAGTAACAGAAACCATGTGATGAGGGGCGGAAGCTTAACTTAGTAACAGACGAAGTCGATACTCTCGTGCTTCGGCTCGATCTTGCTAATCTCGTTGATACTCTCTACGATTTTAACAAAAGGGGCGTGGATCCTCTCCACAGGGCTCAAAGCTCTTTAAAATTTAGGGTTCTTCTTAAAATTCAACGTGATTACAAAAGAGATGAAAGCAAACTATAAATAAAGCCAAAGCAACTGAACCCTAACCCTAGCTAAACCGAACGTAAACCAAACCCAAAAGAACCAAATAAAAGCCCAATGAAAATAAAAGGAAACAAAGAAAAGACGCAACTTGCGTAACAAGTAAAGCCCAGTATCCGCTACATCAGGTCTCCCCAGGTGGAAGAGGATTCGACCCCGAATCCGAGGGGGAGTTATCGCCACGAAACGGAAAGAGATGCTTCACATTGAACACATCCGCAGTCTTGAGATGCGATGGAAGGCGAACGCGGTAAGCATTGTCATTAATACGCTCGAGAACTCCAACTGGACCAATCTTTTTGGGCTTGAGTTTATTATACTCACCAGCTGGAAAGCGCTCCTTGGTCAAATGAACCCACACGAGATCACCGGGCGCAAAAAGCACCTCACGCCGTTTAACATCGGCGATAAATTTATATTTGCGCACTGAAGCTTCCAAACTTTCTTTAGCATGTTGATGCACTAGCTGCAAGTCGTCCACAAAATCACTAGCCGTCCCGTGAAAGCGAGTCTTGTCCGGGAGAGGCAGCAAGTCTAACGGACCACGAGGCACCAAACCGTAAAAAACCTTAAAAGGACTAAGGCCCATGCTGCGATTAGTGGCATGGTTATGGGCGAACTCCGCTTGCCCAAGCTTAGCATCCCAACTTGTTATACTATCACCAACGAGACAGCGAAGAAGATTCCCCAGCGACCTATTAGTAACCTCCGTTTGACCGTCGGTCTGCGGATGGTAAGCTGTACTCATATCGAGTGATGTCCGCAGCAACTTCCAGAGAGAACGCCAAAAGTGGCTAAGAAAACGAGTATCCCGATCCGACACAATCGAAGTAGGTAACCCATGGAGACGATAGATCTCACGGAAGAAGAGTGTTGCGACGTTCAACGCATCAGACGTTTTCTTACAGGGAATGAAATGAGCCATCTTCGAAAAACGATCAACAACCACAAAAATGGAATCATTACCTCGCTGAGTACGAGGCAAGCCCAAAACGAAGTCCATGCTAATGTCCGTCCAGGGCTGACTCGGAACAGGAAGCGGAAGATAGAGACCCGCATTGGATGCACCTCCCTTGGACAGTTGACAAACCCGGCACCGAGAGACAAAACGCTCGACGTCATGACGAAGACTAAGCCAAAAATAAGAAGCGACGACCAACTGCAAGGTACGGTCACGACCTACATGGCCCTCGTTATGTAATTTCGAAACAATTTTCAAACGTAAGCTACCAGCCGGAACACACAACCGCAAACCCAAGAAGAGAAAGCCCTCATGTGTTGTGAACTTACTATCAATCCCAGCCTCAAGATCACGCAACACGACATCAAAGAAAGGATCAGCAACATATAAAGAAGACATAGATGAGAATCCCGTGACCGAGGTGTGCATAGTGGTCAGAAGACAATGACGCCGACTCAAGGCATCCGCGACACGATTGGTTTTACCACTCTGATGTTTAATGGAAAACGTAAATTGCTGCAAAAAGGCGATCCAAGAGGCGTGACGGGACGAAACCTTTGCTTGGCTATCGAGGTGACGGAGCGCATCATGGTCAGTAAAGAGAACAAAATCCCTATGAATGAGATAATGCCGCCAATGCTTGATTGCTTGAACAATCGCATAAAATTCCACATCATAAGTGCTGTAATTACGTCTCACACCAGAGAGTTTCTCACTATAGAACGCCACGGGTCTGCCTTGCTGACTCAACACAGCGCCAATACCCAACTTAGAAGCGTCACAGTTAAGCTCAAACATGACAGAAAAATCCGGAAGGATTAAAACCGGAGCCAATGTGAGCTTCTCCTTAATCATAGCAAATGATACGTGAAGTTTTAAACCTAAATAGTATCCGCAAGTGCACAGACAAAAGCAGTAGTATTTTAGGTATCGAATCCTCAGGGACCACGGTCACACTATGAAAATATGGATTATCGTTTAAAGCTAAGATAAAATGGGAATTTGTTTGTGACGAATTAATGAACGAAATAACAATTAAAAATGATGTAAATTCAATAAGATAAAGGCACTAGATTAGAGTCATTCGCCGGTGGTTTCAGATTATGGATTGAGCAATCTATTCAGGATTCAATTTAGCGCAATCTAGAACTCGAACATGAATGTAATATTGCCTCACTGTCGTGATGCATCAATAACTTTATCTAGCATCCTAAATGCATAAACTGTCATTCGAATTCAGAAATGAAGATAAGCATTAACAATTTGGTTCGATTTGTTCACAATCGATGGTAACAATCAACTGTCGTTGGTTACACACCGATTGCTCATCAATGGTTTATCTAGCAACCTAGAGCACTTTCGTGAATAAGTTAATCCTAAGATCATAGACTAGGTGATCAAATTAGCCTAAGCAGTATGAATCCCGATTGATGAAGACAAATGATAACATTTCCTATTTGGCTCAGTCACTATCATCCTAATCCACCATTGAATTTCCCTAATCTAGCAATGAGACTACTCAGTCATGGAGGACAAAATCACAGCAATCAAATGAGAAGAAAGCATCATGATAAAATAAGAGAATAGGGTTTAAGAAATCTTCTAAATAGAAAGTTGTGGATGATCCTCTAATTCTTACAATCAAAATCCTTGGAAATGAAACACACTTTGAAAGGATCTCAACAATGGAAACAAGTAGTCTCAGCTCTCAAAAAACGTCTAAGGGAAAAATATCTCAGAAAATAGAACATCCCACTTGGAAAGCGGCTACAACTTATTTATAAGGAAATTTTAGGGAAACTTGGTTCTGGGAGCCCGACCGATCGGTCTGATGTCAGACCGGTCGATCCGTGTCAGCACGAGGCATGTCTTCGGGTCTGGGATCGGTCGGTCTTACAATCCGGACCAGGTGCTCGATTTATGAAAATCACTGTCTTTCCTCCAGATTTGTCCCTTTTGCTCCAATGACCCTCACGGACTCTAATCCATGCTCGAGAGCCTCCTAGAACCTGAAAAGACACAAAATAAACTAGAAAGAACCAAAAAGACTAAAGAAACAAAGCGTAAAAGACACCAAAATACTAACATTGGCCGCTTCCTGAGACCAATGGAAACGTCCAACCTTCATACACTCGGTGATAGGTGCCATTATCGAACTAAAATAAGGAACAAAGCGTCTATAAAAAGATGCTAAGCCATGGAAGCTGCGCACATCGGTAACTGTACGAGGGATCGGCCAAGAACGGATTGCATCGATCTTTGAGAGATCCACGGAAAGTCCTGATATGTGAAGTTTTAAACCCAAAATAATATCCGCAAGTGCACAGATAATCGCAGTAGTATATAGGGTATCGAATCCACAGAGACCAAGGTTACACTATGAAATTATGGACTTTAATTTAAAGCTAAGATAAATAGGGGTTTTTGATTGTAACGAAACAAGAAATGAAACAGCAGTTTAAACGATGATGAATTCAATATAAACAAGCACTAGATCAAGGTCATTCGCCGGTGATTTCGGATTAAGGACTAAGCATCTATTCAGGATTCAATTTAAGTGCGGTCTAGAACTCAAACAAGAATGTAATATTGCCTCACTGTCGTGATGCATCAATATCTTTATCTAACATCCTAAATGCCTAAACTGTCGTTTGGATCCAGTGATGAAGACAAGCAATAATGAATTGGTTCAATTTGTTCACAATTGATGGTAACAATCAACTGTCGTTGGTTACATACCAATTGCTCACCAATGGGTTATCTGGCAACCTAGAACACTTTCGTGAATAGGTTCAACTTGAAATCAGAGATTAGGTGTACAGGCTAACCTAAGCGTTATGAATCCCAATCGATGAAGATGAATGATAATCTATCCTATTTGGCTCAGTCACTAATCAATCCTAAATCACCATTGAAATTCCTCAATCTAGCTAAAGGACTACTCGAACATGGAGAATGAAAACGCAGCAATCAACAAGAGAGAATTCATAATGGTAAATGGAAAAGATAAGGGATTAGAATTCTTCTCAATGGGTGTTGTGAATTGATCCTCCACTTGTTACAAGCAAATCCAAAAGGAATCAATGAGAAATAGTTTCAAGGGTTGAGGAACCCAGCAAGCCTCCAAGAAAATGTAAAAGAACTGTTTTAGAAAATGTTTCAGAACCCCCTTTCAGAGGTGGCTACCTCTTATTTATAAAGAAAAATAGGTTAAAATCGGATCAGGCATAGGACCGGTCGGTCTGTCTTCAGGTGGCTTCGGTCTTCGAGCACGGACCGGTCTGTCTCGTCATCTGGACCGGTCGGTCCAATTTCCAGAGAGTTTCGGCTCCTTTGATTCTTCAGGTGAGCAGGTGCTCGCTCCAAACCGAGCAGGTGCTCGGTTATGAAAATCACCGTCTTTTCTCCAGATTCGTCCATTTTGCTCCAATGACCCTCACGGACTCCAATCCAAGCTTGAGAGCCTCCTAGAACCTGAAAAGACACAAAATACACTAGAAAGAACCAAAAAGACTAAAGAAATAATAAGTAAAAGAGACCAAAATACTAATATATCAATTCCCCCGGACTTAGATCTTTGTTTGTCCTCAAACAAATTCAGAAATAAGTAAAGGAGAAAGGTTTGAAAACGCGGGAACTCTTTTATCCTCAGTGAACTGAATAACCTTTCAATCTGTAGACCACATAATCCAAATTACGAATAGCAAAGCTTTACCAGAACAGCCTCAACACATTTCTCCTCCAAGCCATTTCCCAAACACACGCTCAACGCATTCAAAGTATGCGTGAGGATCTCGCTAAAGGCACCATATTAGGAAAGACGGCGCTAAGGGTTTAAGGCCATTTGGAGGTGGAGTTCAAGGTGTTTAAAGTGTTTGAGGGTTACCCGATGTTTCGTAGAGGATGCAGGATATCGCACAAAATTGCAAGAGAGAATGAGTACGTTGATATCCACTCTTTCTTCTCCAAAACTCTCTGTCGTCTCATTCGGCTAATCATTCGGCTGTGTAGAGAGACACTTTTTCTATTTTACAGATTCACCACTTCTTCATCATCGTTTTTTTTTTTTTTTTTTTTTTAAATTAGAATGATGATGATGATGAAGAGGGATATACATTACAAGTGTGTGTCTCTCAAACACGAATATAAATAGGAGTGTTGTACGTACCCAAGTGGAGCTCATTATTGATGTCCCTTCCTTAGTCTTAAATCATCTTCCGAAACCGAGTAGGTGCTCAATTACGAGTGAGCAGGTGCTCGTTCTTCTGAAATCTTCTGAAAGAGTGATTTAGATGCAGTGTCGACTCGATTCTCTCCGGCCCTTTTGCGCATATGCTGCACATGTGACAATGAAGTAACAAGAATGCAAGGGGTTTGAAAAGAGGTAATGGTTAAGGAGGGTACTAGCTAAAAATGAGCTAGCTATTCAGGAACAACAAGAGTGGTAAAAAGAATAAGGAGTCCTGAATATGGTTCGTTTCCCTAATCTAATGCCAGTAACGAGAGGAAATTTGGTCAATCTGAAATCTGGAAGATAGTGCATCGAAGTGTCCCAGCTGTTCCTTGTACCCATGCTATGTAAGAATGGTCACTAGAGAGAAGGTTAATCATAGATAGTTCAAATATCATCATAAGATAAAGTCTTAATTCCCTACAAAGTTTTGACTCAATAAAAATAAAAATACAAACTCAAAAGCAAGACCGCTCCCCCGGACTTAAATCACACCGTCTCCGGTGTGAAAAAGTTCAAGAGAATGGAGACTCAAATGAAAACGGAAACAAACATGGAATAATACAATGATAAAAGAAGGGTGAAAGAAAATATCACCGAGTAAAAGAAGATAGAACTCGTCACTAGAACTCGGGAGACTCTTCAGAATCCATAACGTCCTCTGAATCCTCTGTGTCAGCATCATCATCTGATCTTAACTCGGTGGAAGGTCCAGCAGGTGGAGGTATGTGACTTCCAGCAAAGTTTGATCCCCCTACGGCATCCGTGCTCCGTGAACAGGAAAGGGCACTCCAAATGTTAGACATCATGCTATGGAGTTTCTGAAAACTCCTGTACTGCCAATCGGTGCGCTCCAGGGCGGTCCAAGTGTCTCGAGGCGGAGAGATTTCGAATTGGTTCTCGTACGGTGGAAACTGGAACCTCGTCACTGGTGGAACATTACTAGGACTTGCATCGTCTGAATCTCGTTCGATGTGGCGGCGCTTCCTTTGCCGCAGTGGAACAACTGGTTCGGTATCCTGAGGTGCGATTGGTGGCAAGAATCGCACATTATCCATGGTGGTGAGAGGCACATGTTCACTAGGTAGCGCAATGGATTGCGGATTCCCAGCCAAGTCAGTGTATTGCCACCTATTCGTGTGTTGCACATCCAAGAGTGCAGGTGCCGGGATTACCTCGGTGCCTACAAAATCAATCCCGTGGTGGATAAAAATTGGTGTTAAAAGACTTCCACAAACCTCTTGTTTCTTCTTTCCCGGTCCTCCGAGAGCCCTGAATTTCCTCTCCGTCAGGAAATGTGCAAATACTGCTCCAAAGTTAGTGCGCTGATCGCTAGGATACTCCCCGTAAATCTCTGATACTAAATCTGGCATCCCGAAATGCAGTAAGACTAACTCATCAAGACGCAGAGCTCCTGGTTCTTCCTTGCAGAACATAGTAGTTCTTAGAGCCTTGGCGATGATGCGGATGATCGGGTTCCTTATAAGAGTGAGCATCATGCTGCGCGATGTTGCAGGACCCGAACCGATCAAGTGCCACAGTCGATCGATCTCACAGAAACCTTGACGACCAGGGAATTCCAGACGTTGAGGACAGTCGTCAAAACCATATAGTTCGCACAATTTTCTGATAGAAATCTTGTATGAAGTCTCGTTGATCTTATACCATAGGCGACCATGTTCGGCTCTTCTGTGATCATCCGATGGATAATAAACCTCACATGAGGCAAGGAACTGCCGTACTAGTTCAGGATAAAGAGGATATTGGTGTGTAGCCATGGTTCCAAAACCCATACGCTTAAGAAAGTCTAGAACTTCATCCAACATTCCATATTTCTGCAGCATCTCACGACATATAACTCTAGTTGGCAATATCTCAACATTGAGAAGACCATTGTAACAGATGCTGTTGTACCTAACCCAGCCGTCTTCTGCTTGTTTGTTCACATATGACGGTTCCTTAACTAAACCCTTCCGTTCTAAACTAAGGCGAATACCTATTCCGGGGAAGGGAGTACCGTTTCTTCTTGGCCATTGAGCATTTGGATTGCGCGAACCGCGCGATCGACGCGGAGGGTCCGGTTGAGAAGAG
Organism: Draba incana; assembly: GCA_963576765.1. Taxonomy (NCBI): domain Eukaryota; kingdom Viridiplantae; phylum Streptophyta; class Magnoliopsida; order Brassicales; family Brassicaceae; genus Draba; species Draba incana. Next base: position 2,621,910 of record OY755217.1, on the reverse strand, counting down.
GTCGCTTTTTCTTTAGCTTTTTCCACTCTCGTCAAGCGTCTTTGTTTATCGTGAACGAGCTTCGTTCGTTGCTCGTCTTCTTCATTCGGGTCAATTTCGGGTGGTGGAGGTGCAACACGCGGATCCATTACGCGAACCATGGCAGCAAAACAAACCATTTTAGAGTGAAAACAAATCGAATTGAACTTCAAAATCCAAAGAGAACATAACCCAAATCCGGAATTTTCTCAAAATAACAACTTCATACCATGGTAATCGAACTAATTGATGCAATAATCAGAATAAGCGTATAAAATCGAGTGGATTAGAGCCAAAAATCGTCCAAAACGGGTAAGAAATCGAAAAGTTAGGTCTTGAAGAAGATTTTTGAAGAAAAACCACCAAGAACACAAAGGTGGAAGAGGATTTCGAGTTTTTGATCGTGAAAACGAGTTATGGCCGGGGTGATTTCAGTTTATAGGGGCAAACCCGGTTTAATTCAAGTGAACCAAACCGGTTTTAACCGGAAAACCGAAAAAATTTTCACTTACCTGGGCGGGAGACCGACCGGTCCCGATACTCGACCGGTCGGTCGTGTTTCCAGAGATCGATTCGTTGGTGATGGATCGACCGGTCGTCAAATGGGACCGACCGGTCTCATTTCCAGTGGCATTTGGGTCTTCGGGTGAGACAAAAGGATCGACCAGTCGGATAATGGGACCGACCGGTCTCATTTCCAGAGGCATTTTGCCGATGCGTCGGTATCGCGAGACCGACCGGTCTGATTCAGTGGATCAACCGGTCTCAATTCCAGAGACGTGGCCAGTCTTGTAAAACGAACAGGATCGACCGGTCCGGATATAGATCGACCGGTCGAGTTGTCTGAGTTCCAATCCAACGAGTTGTTGGGAATGTCCTGAAATCAGACTTGTAGTCACTCTAGTGATAGTTGTAGTGTCGAGATTAGACATTCATATGATACTAGGTGGTCATAATGTTTTGCTAGAAACCAATGATGATCAATGAGTTATGAACTCATTGCTAGTATTATATGATCCTTCAGGGTCACACACCTAAGCAACTGGATTCACTTTAGGGGAATGATCATTAATGTAATGATCTAAATGATGTGTATTTGATACACATTATTTAGGAGATTTTAGAACGTGTCGATCGACACAGCCATAGTGTGTCGCTCGACACGAGGCCTGAACCGAAATAAAGATTTCGGTTTAATGACTCGATTTGAACCGGTTCGTTTACTGGTTCAATCAAGTTTTCGCATGCCTATAAATATGTTATAGGGCACGAAAATCAGAGCAGACTTTTAACCACAGCCGCTTCTGAAATTCCTGATTTCCCGAGAGATCCGTTCCAGGCACTAGCATCCCTGCCGGATTCCAATTTGCGTGCGTGTGGATCAACTGCAGAGGCACAGCGATTGAGGTGCTGCTAATCTCGAATTCCTGAAACAATTCCGCTGCAAAACTCCAGGTATATTCGAGATCTGTTCTTATAAAGTGTTGTTTACAAACCCTAGATCCTAGGAAAAGGAATTGCACATAGGTTGATTAATAGCGATTAATCTGGTAAAACCTAGTACGAATTCCTACAGTGGTATCAGAGTGTTAGGGTTTAACATCTTGATTTATAAGAACTGTAAAACGATCTGATCAAATCTTACTCGCGAAAAACGTTTTCTGTAAAATTTTGTTCCTGATCAGTTTGTTAATTGATCGTGTCGATCGACACAATGGTTGTGTCGCTCGACGCGATCGGCTCTGTGGTTTTATTTGAAAGCCCTAGTCGTGTCGATCGACACAACAGTTGTGTCGCTCGACACAAACAAGTCTGCCTTGCGATTTGATAAACCAGTTCATTTGGATTGAACCGGTTATCGTGCTTGGTTAGAAAATCGATTAAACCGATTAATTTCGGTCTGTTGCGATTTGGTTGGCGTCGATCGACACAAGTGTTGTGTCGCTCGACACGGACCGATTATCGACCCGGTTCAATTGGATTGACCGGTTATCGCAAAATCGATTCAGTTTAGTTTTGTGTCGATCGACACAAAATGGCATGTCGCTCGACATGACCAATAATCGACCCGGTTCAATTGGATTGACCGGTTATCGATCCGGTTCAATTGGATTGACCGGTTATCGGAAATTGAATGTGGTTTGGTCATGTCGATCGATGCAAATGTTGCGTCGATCGACACAGACCGGTTATTGAAATTTTGTGTCGGTTATCGAATCCGGTTCAATTGGATTGATCGGTTTTCGATGAACCGTAACAGAAGAGTAAGTGTCGATCGACACTAAGGTAATGTCGATCGACAGCTTAAGCAGATTAACGGTTAGTGAACCTGAAATCAGTTAACCGAACCGGATTCAATGAGATAGGGTTCCTGAATGCATATATGATATGTATTGAGGATTAAATGTTCAGTTCCTCGACTAAATATCAAGTGTTCTGGATGTCTTCCCAATCTTGTCAGCTGTCAAGATTTGTGTCATTGCGTGATAGGCTTGCAGTGCAAGGTATCTGCAATTACATGAATAAGGCAGTAGGTAATTGTGTTGATGGGCTTGCAGTGCATGGCATCAACTGTTACATGACAGAAGAGATTGGTTTAACTTGAATGGGCTATCAGAAGTTCTGGGCCCATAGACATCAGGTGGACAAAACATAAGATGTTTTATCCGCAACCAAGAGTCATATTGGATGTGATTAGCAAGGTGTTGCTTACCTAGATAGCTAAGATTTGGGTGATAGCCAGTGGCTCGCTCGAGTTTTGGTGAAGTATGGATCTTGGATCATTATATTCTATTGAGGAAACATTGTTTTGAATATAATGCGAGTTTTCTTAATTGTTAAGATTTCTCATTTCCTGAATATCATAACTGATTTTTCTTTTCTTATTTCAGTTATGTCTAATCAGAACTCTTTCTTGTTGCGATCCGTCCTTGAGAAGGACAAGTTAAATGGATCCAACTTCCTTGATTGGTATCGGAACTTGAGAATTGTTCTCAAGCAAGAGAGAAAGGACTATGTCCTTGAGAGAGCTCTCCCCGAGAAACTAAGGTCCAATGCCTCACATGCAGTATATGATGCTTGGAATAAGCATTATTATGATGTGGTCGATGTGAGCCGTCTGATGAGGGATACCATGAACTCTGAATTGTAGGGGCAATATGAGAACGTGGAATCGCCTATCGAGATAGTCACTAGCCTGAAAGCTATATTTCAGGAGCAGATTCGAACTGAGAGATACCAGATGGTTAAATCTCTGTTTGAGTGCAAGCTACCAAAGGATGCTCCAGTAAGTCCTCATGTCATGAAAATGATAGGTTATATTGATAACCTGAGGAGACTGGATTGTTCTATTAGCCAAGAGTTGGCTACTGACATCATTCTGCAGTCCTTGCCGACGAGCTATGATGAGTTCATCAAGTACTACGTCAAGAATGTCTTGATGAAGACGTTGACTGAACTGCATGATATGCTCAAGACAGCTGAGCTCAATATCAAGAAGGGCAAAAGGTTTGTGAAACCTGGTAAAGACAAGGGTGATAGAAAGGCCGTCCAGGTTATGAATCAGGACAAGCCCGGGTCTATAGCTAAACCCAAGTCTGGCCCATCTGATGATGATGCATGCAGCTACTGTGGGGAGCCAAGGCATTGGAGGAGAAAATGCAAGAAATACATGGAAGATTCTATGGAAATAATGGAGATGTATGACACTCCTTATTCAGGTATTTGTGTTATTTCAAGTTCTATCTTATGGGTATTGGATACCGGTTGTGGTGCTCATGTTTGTTTAAATATGCAGGGCCTGAGCAACAGTAGAACATTGAAGAAGGGACGAATGGAGGTGTTCAACAGGAATGAAGCAAGTGTTGCTGCATTAGCTGGAGAAAGTGTCCATTTGTAGTCGCCTTCAGGCTTGGTTTTAGAAACTAAATCATCGCTATTGTGTATCTGCTATGAGCAGAAATGTCATTTCATTTTCTTGCAAGGATATGAGTGATTTCATTTTGATAAAAGACAAATGTTGCTCTTTTGATCTTAATAATACGTTCTATGATAGCACCCCATTAGAGAATGGGTTTTATGTCTGAAACCAATCTATGCCTGTCTATAACACAAACACTAATCGGTTCCCTAGCATTGCCGTTTTGGGCCACAGAGGATTCAAAGGTTCCATAGTGATGGGCTTTTGGGCTCATATGATTGTGAATCATATGACAAAAGAGAATCCTGCTTATTGGGCAAAACGGCTAAGGCCTCTTTTAATGAACCAAATGAGAAGGCCAACGAATTATTGGGCCTTATACATACAGATGTGTGCGGCCCGATGAGCAACAGTGCTAGAGGAAACTTTAGTACTTCATTACTTTTACTGATGACTTTAGTATGCATGGCGATGTCTACTTAATGAGTCATAAGTCGGAATCCTTTGAAAAGTTCAAGGAGTTCCAGAATGAAGTACACAATCAAATTGACAAAAGTATTAGAGCTCCTCGATCAAATCGCGGAGGAGAATTTTTTCTTCGATCCGATCGCGGAGGAGAATACTTAAGTCAATAGATAAGTGATCATCTGAGAGAGTGTGAAATTGTTTCACAAGAATTGGATCTTATTGGATATGGTTCGATAGATGATGAGTAACAAAGATCTTCCATTATCTCTTTCAGAGATACGCTCTAGAAATGTCTGAGTTTACACTAAATAGGGTTCCATCAAAATCAATTACAAAGACACCACATAAGATGTGGACTGGAAATGTTCCAATTTGTCTTTCCTAAAAATTTGGGGTTGTAAGGCTTATGTAAAATGTTTAATAAGCTCGCACCCAAATCTGATAAGTGCTACTTCGGAAGGTTATCCTAAGGAAACCAAGGCTTACTACTTCCACAACCGTTCTATGAACAAAATGTTTGTTGCTAAGAACTGTGTTTTCTAGAGAAAGATTGTCTTTCCAAGAAGAACAGTGGGAGTGAAGTAAAACTCGAAAAGGTTCGAGGATCGCAGGAGACTACTCGACCTGTTCAGGAAGAGGAGTAACTGGATCTGCAAAGAGTTGTAGAACCTACACATGTGGTGCCTAAAGCTCGCAGATCCGAAAAGATTGGTAACGATCACGAGAAATATGGATTTCTTATGACCGATTGTCATGACTTGTTGATCATTGACGAGCATGCGAATTTTGAAGAAGCAGTGTTGGGCCCGGACTCCGAAAAACGGCTTGGAGCCGATAGATCCGAAATGGGATCCATGTCAAAAAACCAGTTATGGTACTTGGTAAATTTACCCGATGGTGTAAAAACCATTGAGGGTAGATGGGTCTTCAAAAGAAGATTGACATGGATGGATATATTAAAATATATAAAGCTAGTTTAGTGGCTAAAGGTTTCAAGCAAATCATGGTATTGACTATGATGAGACCTGTTTCCATTCGCTATGCTTAAATCCATTCGGATTATACTAGCAAATGCCATTTATCATGGTGATGATATTTGGCAAATGGATGTGATCCAAATAATGCTGGGAAAGAATGCAAACTTCATCGATCCATGTATGGATTGAAGCAAGCATCACGGAGTTGAAATCTTCGTTTTGATAAAGCTGTCAAAAGGTTTGATTTCATCAGGAACGAAGAGGAACCATGTGTTTTCAAGAGGACTAGTGGGAGTGTAGTTGCATTTCTCATTATGTATGTAGATGACATACTTATTCTCGGAAATGACGTTCTGTTGCTTTAGTTTTTGAAACTTGGCTCGGATGTTGTTTTTCAATGAAAGGCGTAAAATTCTTGGAATAAGAATCTATAGAGATAGATTGAGTAGGCTAATTGGATCGTGTCAAGATGCTTATGGTGATAAGGTCTTAGACAGATTCAGTATGCATTATTCCAAGAAAGGCCTCATACCAAAGACTCATGGCATTAATCTTGGCAAGACGCAGTATCCCCAGGCACAGGCTGAGCAAGAACATTTGAGTAGAATTCCCATGCGTAAGCAGTGGAATCTATCAAGAATGCCATGACCTGCACTCGTCCAGGTATTGCTTGTGTTCTAAGCATGACGAGTAGATACCAATATGATCCAAGTGAAAGTCACTGGACAGTTACCAAGAATATTCTCAAGTATTTGAAGAATACTGAGGATAGGAGCTTGGTGAACTAAGGAAGTAAGGATTTTGTTTAGAGTGATTAGACGGACTAAGACAATTTCTGGTGGGAACCTGATTATGTCTTGTGTCTATACTGCGGTGCGGTTTGTTGGAAAGGGTTCCAAGCAAAGCATCACAGTCTGCGGTTTGTTGGAAAGGGTTCCAAGCAGAATGCCGCAGCCTCTCCCACGACCTAAGCATGAGTTTCACCCTCCTGCTGTAGGTATTGGATATATTAAGATATGATCTGAATTCTAGTGGGAGTTGTAAAGGATTTAGTTATGTTATGATATTCATGCTGACATACTACGGTTATGTCATAATGAAATTGTTTCATTTATTATTTGATTATTGGATAATCGAATAATAGTCCCAAGATAATTTATGACATTCTATAGGTCATCAAGTTGAGGACTTGATCATGAAACCCTATGAGAATTAAATGTCATAGATTATATATTTGTCCCCGGTCGAGGTTGTTAATGTGGGACACTAACAACCGCGAGAGAATGGCATGTGAGGTGACTGATGACTAAGTTTCATGGAGTCATTAATAAGAGTATTAAAGTCAATCACATGGATATATGTTGGAGAACATATGATTGGACATGACCCGCTAATGAGAACTCTACGAGATAGCTATACAAGTGTCATAAGAGATTCTCATTACGACTATAGAGTATAGTCCTTAGACCTGAGTTCATCATGATTTCTTACATGTGAATTGGTCCGCTTTGACTTTGTCAAACGTTATCCGTAAAAGGTGACTATAAAGGCATTGATTGGGCGCATCATGAAGTGTGTGAAGGAACAGAGGGATGGAACAAGATGGGATTTGTCCCTCCTGTATAGCAGGAGATAAATATCTCAGGGTCCATCGAAGATTTGATACTAAGAAATGTGTGGCCGCACTCAAACGAGCTGAATGTCAGCTGTTTGTCTTGTTAGTATAAATCGGAGTTCGATGAACATGATTTTGGTTGAATAAGGATGACACGGTTCTTGCCTTATGCCAGATCGGGATATAGCGACAAAGGGATTAAAGGAATAGATGATTCCAGTACAAGTGGGAGATTGTTGGGAATGTCCTGAAATCAGACTTGTAGTCACTCTAGTGATAGTAGTAGTGTCGAGATTAAACATTCATATGATACTAGGTGGTCATAATGTTTTGCTAGAAACCAATGATGATCAATGAGTTATGAACTCATTGCTAGTATTATATGATCCTTCAGGGTCACACACCTAAGCAATTGGATTCACTTTAGGGGAATGATCATTAATGTAATGATCTAAATGATGTGTATTTGATACACATTATTTAGGAGATTTTAGAACGTGTCGATCGACACAGCCATAGTGTGTCGCTCGACACGAGGCCTGAACCGAAATAAAGATTTCGGTTTAATGACTCGATTTGAACCGGTTCGTTTACTGGTTCAATCAGGTTTTCGCATGCCTATAAATATGTTATAGGGCACGAAAATCAGAGCAGACTTTTAACCACAGCCGCTTCTGAAATTCCTGATTTCTCGAGAGATCCGTTCCAGGCACTAGCATCCCTGCCGGATTCCAATTTGCGTGCGTGTGGATCAACTGCAGAGGCCCAGCGATTGAGGTGCTGCTAATCTCGAATTCCTGAAACAATTCCGCTGCAAAACTCCAGGTATATTCGAGATCTGTTCTTATAAAGTGTTGTTTACAAACCCTAGATCCTAGGAAAAGGAATTGCACATAGGTTGATTAATAGCGATTAATCTGGTAAAACCTAGTACGAATTCCTACACGAGTCTCGATGAAGGTTCTGAGGAAAACAAAGAGAAAACAAAAAGGTAAAAATTGAAAAATAGATAATGAAAGGAAGTATGTACATTTACCGGTGGGTTGCCTCCCACCAAGTGCTTGTTTAACGTCATTAGCTTGACGCATGTTTCCGTTTTAGGCTTGAGACGAATCCATATGAGGATTAGAGACCTTGTTGTCCGGATCAGGGCTCGGTTGAGGTGGGTTGAGGCATGGTCCACTTGCTCTTGGATCACCCATATTCAGTTGTAGAACCTTGCTCATCATACTTGCCATAGCTTCTTGGCCTTTTTCCTTAAACTCTGGAGTGATGATAGCCTTAACCTTAGAGAAAGGCTTAGACATACTCTTGCTCTGTACTTTATACTCGATCGTGTTCCCAACACATCTCTGTGGTGTCAAGGTTACTTGTGAACTTGTACCATTCTTCTCGCGAACTTCGCCTCGCTTGATAACCTTCTTGGGTTTCCATGTTACATCGTCTATGGCAACACAAGAGCCATACTTGCCGTTATCTCTGTCCGATATGGCATTGTAGGAGACTTTCTTGTCGATGTTAGCGAAGACTATCTTTTTGTTCGGTAGGTCCACAACCGCTCCTACTGTTGCAAGGAAAGGCCTTCCTAAGATCAAGGGCATGTGTGAGCCATTATTCATCTCCACAACTTGGAAATCAGTTGGGATCAAGCAATCCCCAATCTGAATATTCAAATCCTCAATGAACCCTTGTGAAGTTGTCACTGAGGCATTCGCCAACCTTATAGACATTGGAGAAGGCTTTATATCAACAATGCCCAACGATTTTGCAATAGCCCTTGACATGAGGTTAACACTAGACCCGGAGTCACACAGAGAATCTTCAAAGTTGACTCCGAAGATGAGACATGGGACAACAAACTTTCCTGGATCTTCAACCTTAGGCAATCTCTTCAATGGTGGTCGTGCTGCATTGCTCCTCGCCATTTTCTCAGGAATATCTAGTTTCTCCGAATTGATTGAATCCCTCTGATCTCTAGGTGAAACTGGGTAGGGGATTGGGGGTTCATAGATACGCGACTGAATCTTGTTAACAAGTTCGTTCGGTTGAAGCACCGTAGAAGAAGGTTCAGCAACCTCTTCATCCTTTTTCGGTGGGAATATATTTTCCTTACCAAGCGTGATGGCATCCACAGGCTCCCTAGTGTTTACAACTGGTTTGCTTGGGAGGATTCCTTGTATATCCTTGACTGCATCGGCGGTGTGAGCGACTATAATATCAAGCTCCTTCACATGAGCGTATATAGCTTCAAACTTACTGTTGAGATCATTGTACATGCTATCCACCTTGACATTGATCTCACTAGCGTATTTCTGCTGACCGAGTAAAAGCAAATGCATAAGAGATTTCAGCTCGTCTTGAGAATTAGATGCATAGGATCGAGAGCTCTGATTCTGCACATAGTCTTCACCTACGTAGTTCACCTCAGCATGCTGTTCATCTCCTTTGTCCTCACAAAGCTTGACACTGTTCTGATTTCTCTTCAAAAGCATGTTCACCTTTTCTGTAAGCTCGTCAATCCTTAGTGACTCTGGTCTTCTGACTGGTGTAAGCTTGTCATGATTGTGGCAACGATTCCTGGAACTTGCAGCCAAGTTCTCTATCAATTCATATGCTCCTTCCCTGGTTTTGGTCATGAAATCACCATTACTCGCAGCATTCATAGTGTTCCTACAGTCTCGCTCAACACCATCATAGAAGATACCAAGCATACTCTCATCGGTAAACCCATGGTGTGGACATTCCCTCTTGTACTCTTTGAACCGTTCCCATGCCTCACAAAAGGATTCTCCTGAATGTTGCTGAAATGTGGAGATCTTGTTCCTTAGACTAGCGGTCATGGTTTTAGTATAGAAGTGGACCAAGAATGCTGCTCTACATTGCAGCCAAGTCGTGATGGATCCGGCTGGTAGCGACTTGAGCCAACGGGAAGCTTTGTGTGCGAGTGAGAACGGGAAAAGCTTGCACTTTAAGAGGTCCGCGTCCATCCCATTAGAGCTCATCGTGGAGCAAATCTCCTCAAAGTTATCCATGTGGTCCATCGGATTTTCAGCAGGCAATCCGTGGAACATACGCTGCTTAACCAGTGATATCATCTGCGGTTTTATCTCGTAATCATCCCGGTTATCAAGAGGGGGAACTATAGCAGCTTGGTTCCGGTAGAAAGCGTGGGGATTGTCCATATCCCCAATGGCGCGATGCTGCTCATGCGCACGCTGTTGCATTTGAGCCACTTGTTGCTCAAGCCTTCGAATAGCAGCGGCTACATGACCATTTGCAGCTCGGTTGTCTGTTTCGTCGCCCATATTGGCTGAGTTAGACACCTGAAACACACGCAAAAGAAAACAAAAACAAAATTAGCAAAATTCTTAGACTATAAATAAAATCAAATCTCAAAGGCAACGCAATTGGTCCCCGGCAACGGCGCCAAAAACTTGATACGTGAAGTTTTAAACCCAAAATAATATCCGCAAGTGCACAGACAATCGCAGTAGTATATAGGGTATCGAATCCACAGAGACCAAGGTTACACTATGAAATTATGGACTTTAATTTAAAGCTAAGATAAATAGGGGTTTTTGATTGTAACGAAACAAGAAATGAAACAGCAGTTTAAACGATGATGAATTCAATATAAACAAGCACTAGATCAAGGTCATTCGCCGGTGATTTCGGATTAAGGACTGAGCATCTATTCAGGATTCAATTTAAGTGCGGTCTAAAACTCAAACAAGAATGTAATATTGCCTCACTGTCGTGATGCATCAATATCTTTATCTAACATCCTAAATGCCTAAACTGTCGTTTGGATCCAGTGATGAAGACAAGCAATAATGAATTGGTTCAATTTGTTCACAATTGATGGTAACAATCAACTGTCGTTGGTTACACACCAATTGCTCACCAATGGGTTATCTAGCAACCTAGAGCACTTTCGTGAATAGGTTCAACTTGAAATCAGAGATTAGGTGTACAGGCTAACCTAAGCGTTATGAATCCCAATCGATGAAGATGAATGATAATCTATCCTATTTGGCTCAGTCACTAATCAATCCTAAATCACCATTGAAATTCCTCAATCTAGCTAAAGGACTACTCGAACATGGAGAATGAAAACGCAGCAATCAACAAGAGAGAATTCATAATGGTAAATGGAAAAGATAAGGGATTAGAATTCTTCTCAATGGGTGTTGTGAATTGATCCTCCACTTGTTACAAGCAAATCCAAAAGGAATCAATGAGAAATAGTTTCAAGGGTTGAGGAACCCAGCAAGTCTCCAAGAAAATGTAAAAGAACTGTTTTAGAAAATGTTTCAGAACCCCCTTTCAGAGGTGGCTACCTCTTATTTATAAAGAAAAATAGGTTAAAATCGGATCAGGCATGGGACCGGTCGGTCTGTCTTCAGGTGGCTTCGGTCTTCGAGCGCGGACCGGTCGGTCTCGTCATCTAGACCGGTCGGTCCAATTTCCAGAGAGTTTCGGCTCCTTTGATTCTTCAGGTGAGCAGGTGCTCGCTCCAAACCGAGCAGGTGCTCGGTTATGAAAATCACCGTCTTTTCTCCAGATTCGTCCATTTTGCTCCAATGACCCTCACGGACTCCAATCCAAGCTTGAGAGCCTCCTAGAACCTGAAAAGACACAAAATACACTAGAAAGAACCAAAAAGACTAAAGAAATAATAAGTAAAAGAGACCAAAATACTAATATATCAAGTCCCGAGCTAGAGACGACATAGCCTAGAAAGAGGACTCGTGAGGACCCAAATTCGCACTTCTATTTGGCTCCAAAGAGCTGTTCACGACGCAAGACCAAAAGAACGGACCGGAGATGCTCAATGTGTTCGGTGATGGACTGGCTGGAAAAAAGAATGTTGTCGAAATACACGACGACGAACTTGCCTATAAAAGGCCGGAGTGACTGATTCATAATTCGCATGAACGTACTCGGTGCATTAGAGAGGCCAAAAGGCATGACTAGCCACTCAAAAAGACCCTCCCGCGTCTTGAATGCTGTTTTCCACTCGTCCCCTGGTTTAACACGGATTTGGTGATACCCACTCTTCAAATCTATTTTCGAAAATACCTTTGCTGTTCCGATTTGACTATCAAGTCGTCAAGGCGAGGAATCGGAAAGCGATATCGAACTGTAATCTTGTTAATAGCCCGACTGTCAACGCACATACGCCAAGACCCATCTTTTTTTGGAATGAGTAAAGCGGGAACAGCACAAGGGCTGAGACTTTCCCGAATGTGCCCTTTCTTGAGGAGGTCTTCCACTTGACGGCGAAGCTCCTCGTGTTCGGAAGGACTCATTCTGTAATGGGCCCGATTTGGTAATGAAGCGCCGGGCTGAAGGTCGATTTGATGTTGTATGTCGCGCAAAGGCGGTAATCCCGGAGGCAGCTCGGAAGGGAAAACATCAGCGAACTCTCCCAGCAACAGACTCAGGCGAGGGTCAAATGTAGCGGTGGTAGCCCCTTTCTCTGATGGAATTAATGCAAGAAGCATACCCTCGCGGCGAAACTCCTCATGAAAAGTAGTATAAGAGCACAACAAGGGTGCAACACGGGGCGCCGGAGCCTCCGGTGTATAAGACGTAACCGGCGGCGCTGCGAGAACCTTTTCCTTCGACGGGAGAAGAATGATTTTGTGTGTTTCCCAGATAAACGTGTACGTGTTCTTCGCGCCGTCATGGATGGTTTTCCGGTCGAATTGCCAAGGTCGGCCTAAGATAAGGTGGCTAATATCCATCTTTGCAATGTCACAATAAAATCGATCCCGATAATGTGGGCCAATCGAGAAGGCTACCAAGGCGCGATGAGTTACTTTTACTGCCACACCATCCTGCACCCATCCCAACGCATAAGGGTATGGGTGATGCTCCCACGGAATACCCAACTTCAAGACCGCTTCCTCCGCAATAACATTATGAGTGCAACCCGAATCCACAAGGAAGGTGCATACTTTGCCGAGAATGGTGCAGGTAGACTGGAACAAGTTGTGACGAAGCCATAAGTCACCACGACTCGTGGGAACTAAACATGCCCGATTGAGCACGAGCAGGGAGCCAACATCACCTGGAGTCGCGCACTCGGTAAAAGAAAACGCGTCCGTGTGTGTGTCGATTGGCGGAACGCAAAAAGGAGTGCTCCCGTATCGCCGTAAGTTTCTTGCGCCCCGTCATTAATGACTCCGTCGGAACCGTCGTACTGGGCATCGCCACCATCGGTCGCGTCATCATCGATTCTTTCCTCCAGAAGAAAACCGCGGCGCGTCTTATTGGGACAATTTGTTTGGCGGTGACCATTTTCACCGCACTCATAACAGCGTAACGCATTAGTTCGTGGCGGTGGGCGCTGCTGCTGCTGATCCGGAGCCGGAGCAGTCCGAGAAGGAGTAGCCGTCGAGTCCGTGAGCTGGCGAGGAGCGGTTGTAGTGTTCGTGCTTGACGCGTCGGAGAGTCGCGGGTTGGATTTTGCCGCTGACCACGGGGACTGTCGCATGTGAGATTCCAACGAGACAGCGCGACTATGAGCCTCAGCCACCGAGGATGGGTCAAACTGAGAAAGCGAGGACTGAAGTTGTGGTCGTAGTCCTCCAATAAAACGCGAGACAAGCTGAAACTTGATATCATGAAGATCATTCCGCGTCACTAGTAAGTTGAATTCATCCGCATAATCATCCACGGATCGCGGCCCTTGGCGCAAATTCTGAAGACGTGTGTAAGTAGCGCGTTCATAGTTATGTGGTAGGAACGTCTTACGAAGCTGCTTAGTGAGCTTAGCCCAAGAGCGAATGGGCTCTTTGCCTTCACGCTGACGAGAAACCTTAAGTTGTTTCCACCAAGAAGAGGCATGACCACGGAATTTTGTTGCGACAAGAGGTACGCACTTGTCATCCGGTACCTCCTTAAATTCAAGCACCTCTTCTACAGCAGTAATCCAATCAAGGAGATCGTCTCCCTTAACACCGCCATGAAATTCGGGGACATCAATCTTGAATCCCGTTTCCCATCTATTGTTGCGTGGAGGCGCATAATCAACACGACGGTCGTCATAACGGTCGTCATTATCACGGCAGAAGTTGTCAAAACGTTGGTCACGGAACAGATCACGCCGACGGTCACGCTCGTCGTCACCGTTGCGACGCGCAAAGAGATCCCGTGGCGCGTCGTTGTTAATGAGATCGCGCGCGAACTGTCGAGGAGGAGCCGGTTGGTTGATCACCGGTGGCTCTGGATTCTCGCGAGGCTGGTTCGGGGCTGCGCGGCCTTGAAGGGCAGCCAAAAGTGCTGTTTGGAGCTCTTGAATCGCAGTATGAATACCTTGATTCGAGGCCTCTATCCGAGACACAGTGGTTTCATGCAACTCGGTGAGAGAAGCACGAACATCGTCCCAAGTAGCATCGGGTTTTGGAGGCATGATGGAGTTGAAACAAACTGAAACGAAGGACCGTTCGAGTCTGATACCAACTGATGAGGGGCGGAAGCTTAACTTAGTAACAGACGAAGTCGATACTCTCGTGCTTCGGCTGGATCTTGCTAATCTCGTTGATACTCTCTACGATTTTAACAAAAGGGGCGTGGATCCTCTCCACAGGGCTCAAAGCTCTTTAAAATTTAGGGTTCTTCTTAAAATTCAACGTGATTACAAAAGAGATGAAAGCAAACTATAAATAAAGCCAAAGCAACTGAACCCTAACCCTAGCTAAACCGAACGTAAACCAAACCCAAAAGAACCAAATAAAAGCCCAATGAAAATAAAAGGAAACAAAGAAAAGACGCAACTTGCGTAACAAGTAAAGCCCAGTATCCGCTACATCACCATGGATGTTAATGGTTTTGAACCAGTGTTTTGAAAACCGGACCGGACCGGGGGTCGGACCGGGTTCAACCGTGAACCGGCCAGCTAGCCGGGTTGGGTTGACCCGGGTTTGAGTTTTTTTTTTTGTAAATTTCTATTTTTTTCATATTAAAATTTTTTATGATTAAAATTTATAGAAACAAATACTAGTTTTTAATTTAGTTAATTTTTGTTATGGTTTAATGTTTTTAATTTTTTTTACATATAAACTTAACTATTTCTCATTAAATTTTGTCTTTGAATAGTTTTTTTGTTATTAAAATGATTTTCCTAATTTTTAAAAATATATGTTTATTCAAAGGCTATATTATATATTTGAAATTCTGGATATTATAGTTATACAAAAACTATTTATATTACTGTTTTTAAAAAAATTATTAAACCCGGTTCGACCGGTCGGACCACATTGACCCATGACCCAAAAGTTTCTCCGGTTCGGTCGCCGGTCCGGTTTTTAAAACATTGGTTTGAACTTCTTGCTCCACAAGTAAGCAATCAAGAATGTTAATGAACTTTTTGTGTAGAAAATATGACGTGTTCTATAAATATATATATGGTGCTTTTGTGTTGTCTCCGAGAACGATTATTTGATATGTTTTATTTTTCAATCTCAGGCAAAAGCTATGAGCCGAGCATTTGAAAGACACCCAGATATTGCATTTGGATTTCGTCCAATGAACCCAACACTTAAGACAGGTTACATGAGTTTTCTACTCAGTCTAATTGAGACCGCGTGCCACTCGCCTCAGGATCTCTCTAAAGATGATGATATGTCTAGTGCATATGCTGCACTTAAATTCATGTCAGAAGCAGGGTTTAAGTTGGATTGGTTGCAGAAAAAACTTGATGATGTGTCTGAAATTAAGGAGAAAGGGAAGGTTAGTGAGACTCAGCTGCAAAAAATGGAGGAGGAGTTGAAGGACTTGAAGATGAAGGCTTCAGACATGGAAGCACTGGTGGAGAAGGAGAAGGCAAAGGCGTCCGATGCCAAACTCGGTTTCTCATTCGATGATGTTCTTTAGAGTTTGATTTTACTTGGTGTTCTTGCCTATTATTACTACTCTTTCAGTTGAGCTAAAACACTTGGTGTGTTCTTGCAATTTTCATGACTTTAAGGGGAGAAAATATATATTTTTAATGATTGTTGCAATTTTCGTGGGTTTAGAATGCTTTTAGTTGATTTATAATATATGATAGAAATGTGTTGATTAATGAATTGATTTTATTGGTTAGGTCCTGACACTAAATTTATAGTATTCTTCTCTTCTTTAAGCTTGTCTTAAGATAAGGTATCGTGTGTCTCACGTTTATTTGTACTACTTTGTCACAGAGTCTCTAGGTATATAGTAGTTAAATGTAAGACATTATTAGAATACATTATTCATATATATTTCAAAGATAAATATATAAATCTTCACCGAGTTGATTTACTTGATTATCCGATTAGTTTTTATATGGAAACTACATCAATCTCATCAAGACTCAAACACATATTGGTTCCGCATCAAAAGCTCTATAGTTTTCATACTAATGTTTTAAATTAAATCGGACTGACAAGTAGGATATATAGTACGCTATATTGTCAAGATAATTAGTTTATCAACTTTTTAGTATAGCAGTATAGCATTGTGTTTTCTTGCTGAATTTGTCTGTGATTGAGTTTAAAATTTTAAATATAAACTTAAGGACTTGGAATTTGATTCTACTTGGTATTTTTCGTTTGCAAGTATGTTTATTTTTGCTTTCCTTGTTTCATTAAATTCCTTTTTGGTAGAGATTTTTTTTATTTTCTCTATCTCTAGTTCTTATTGATGAATAAAATATCAAATAATTTTTGTAGGGTTTTGCCCCTTTGTTTCGGTGAACAAATGGTTTAAAGCTAAGTTACCTGGTGTCTAAGTTAGTTCGATTCGATATATATGTCTCTAAATACTGGAAATGGAGTTTTGTTGTCTGTATTCCAAAAAGTGTCCCCTCTTAAGAGAGAAAATTTTCAACCAAAAATAATTTCTCGTTGGATGCCTTAAGTTCTTAGGCTTATATTGTGATAACCACCTTGTCACACAAGGGTTAGGTGACGTGTGTTCCAAGAACAAAACCAACTCACATCATCGTGATCTACTATTTCATTGAATTTTGGATAGTTTTTTTTTGCTAAAACATGGAATTTGGATAGTTTCCAAATATTTTTTTACTTCATCATTGGAATGAATGTTTTACGTGTTAAAAAAAAGAGTTATCGTATGGTCCGGTGAATACAAAAAAAATAAGAAAGATTTCAATAAAAAGAAAAGTTAAATATAATTTATATTTCCTAATGTTGTGAATCAAGAGAACGAATGGGGAAGATTGTGTTTATTCATTAATCATAAGATCCTTTATATAGGATTATTACAAGAGAGAAAAGGAAAATTCCTTTTCCTAATGGGAAAAGGAAAGTACATAAAAGGAAAATCCTAATTCAACTAGGATTCATTAAACCGGCCTAAAGACTAAGTGCTAATGGGCCGTAAACGGACCAGAACTAGTTATGACAATCCACTATGATTTATAACACTCCCCCTTGGATGTCATAACTCTAATGGGCTTGTAATACGCTTTGGATGTTGCCTCATTAAAACCTTACCAAGTAAAACCCATTTTGGGACAAAACCGTGGTGAAGGAAAAAGAGTACAACACGTATTACTCCCCCTGTTCTGAACCTCACTGCAAGTCTTTCAAACGACGCATTCCAATCTGATAAGTAAGTTTCTTGAACGTTGAGGTTGGAAGTGACTTGGTGAATAGGTCTGCTGAATTCTCACTTGATCGTACTTGCTGCACTTGAATTTCTCCATCTTTCTGTAGATCGGATGTGAAGAAGAATTTTGGCAGAATGTGCTTCGTCCTATCACCTTTGATGTATCCATCCTTAAGTTGAGCTATACACGCTGCATTGTCCTCGAACAAGACCGTCGATTCCTGCTTACCTTCGGCCATTCCACAATCCACTCTTATGTGCTGGGTCATCAGCCTTAACCAAACACACTCACGACTAGCCTCATGAATTGCCAATATCTCTGAATGATTAGAAGATGTAGCTGCAATGGTCTGCTTCATTGACCGCCAAGATATTGCAGTTCCTCCATGAGTAAACACATAACCTGTCTGGGACCATGCATTATGAGGATCTGAAAGATAACCTGCATCAGCAAAACCAACTAAACCGTCCTTAGATTGGTTAGTATAAAATAGACCCAAGTCTTTCGTTCCTTGTAGGTAACGAAGAATATGTTTTATCCCGTCCCAGTGCCTTTGGGTCGGACATGAGCTAAATCTTGATAATAAATTCACGGCAAAACATATATTTGGCCTAGTGTGGCTTGCCAGATACATTAAAGCTCCTATGGCACTGAGATATGGTACTTCGGGACCAAGGACTTCTTCAGAGTCTCTCTTAGGACCAAACGGATCCTTTTCTAGATCAAGAGATCTCACCACCATTGGGCTGGACAATGGGTGACATTGATCCATATTAAAACGCTTGAGTACCTTTTCAGTATATGCCATTTGATGCACAAGGATTCCATCATTTATGTACTCAAGTTGCAATCCCAAACAGAACTTAGTTTTGCCTAGGTCTTTCATCTCAAATTCTTTCTTGAGGCATTCAACTGTTTGGACGATTTCACCAGGGGTTCCAAGGATGTTCAAATCATCCACGTAAACTGCTATGATAACAAACCCTTTGTTTGCAAACTTTTTTATAAAAATACATGGACTGATGGGATCATTCTTATAGCCTTCTTTGACTAAGTACTCACTCAATCTATTGTACCACATACGCCCACTTTGCTTCAGTCCATAAAAGGATTTGTTCAGCCTTATGCAGTGTTGTTCTCGAGAACCTTTCTTATCTTTGAGCTCAATACCCTCTGGTAATCTCATATAAATCTCATTATCCAGTGGACCATATAAGTATGCAGTTACAACGTCCATTAACCGCATATCCAACTTTTCTCTTATAGCCAGACTTATCAAAAATCTAAAAGTTGTAGCATCCACCACAGGGGAGTATGTCTCCTCATAATCTATTCCTGGTCTCTGTGAGAATCCTTGTGCAACAAGCCGTGCTTTATATCTCACGATTTCACCATGTTCATTTCTTTTCCTCACAAAGACCCATTTATGTCCAACTGGTTTAATCTCATAGGGTGTCCGAATTATTGGACCAAAGACATCCCTTTTCCTTAAAGAATTCAACTCCACGTTTATAGCTTCTTTCCATTTAGTCCAATTTTCACTCTGAGTGCACTCATATATCGACGTGGGTTCTAGATCCTCCATAAGTTCAAGTGCTACCTTAAAAGCAAATATATCATCGATTTCCACACACTTTCTATTCCATTGTATTCCAGACATAACATAATTCATTGAGATCTCATTATTTTCAGGAACGTCAGAACCATGAAACTCGGCGTCCCGAGTCTCATTGCTTGGAACTATCGGTTCAGTTATGTCTGGGGTTCCATCAGATTCCTCAACCACGATTTCAGCACCTTTCTTTCTTTTCCGAGGATTCTTATCTTTGGAACCTATTGGCCGGCCACGTTTTGAGTGTGGTTTAGATTCTGTAGCAACTTGATTGTGTCCCTCTTGAACATCAATTCTAATCGGTGCATTAACAGCTGGTATGTAAGACTTAGTTACTCTTTTCGGGTCAGCAAAGGAATCTGGCAATTGATTAGCTAGCTTTTGTAAATGTATAATCTTTTGGACTTCTAATTCACATTCTTGAGTCCGAGGATCTTGCCATTTTAAGGATGTTTGATTCCATATAATTTCCTTTACCAGTCTGTTATCTCCTCCTAATGTTGGATAGACAGATTCGTCAAAATGACAATCTGCGTACCTGGCCTTAAACAAATCACCCGTGGTTGGCTCAAGGTACTTAATGATAGTAGGAGAATCATATCCAACATATATCCCCATCCTCCTTTGAGGTCCCATCTTTGTTCTCTGTGGTGGTGCAATAGGCACATAAACGGAACATCCGAATGTTTTAAGATGGGATATGTCTGGCTCTTGACCCGTTATTAACTGTGATGGGGAATATTTATGTTCACTAGATGGCCTGATACGAATTAGCTCTGCTGCATGTAAAACTGCATGTCCCCAAGCTGAGACCGGGAGTTTTGATCTCATTAGCAACGGTCTAGCAATCAACTGTATGCGTTTAATAAACGATTCAGCTAAACCGTTTTGTGTATGTACATGTGCCACAGAATATTCAACACTTACCCCCATGGACATACAATAATCGTTAAACGCTTGGGACGTAAATTCACCAGCATTGTCAAGACGTATAGTCTTTAAAGGAAAATCTGGAAAGTGTGCTCTTAAACGTATGAGCTGGGCAAGCAATCTTGCAAATGCCACATTTCTAGTTGATAATAGGCAGACATGTGACCATCTCGTGGATGCATCAATAAGGACCATAAAATATCTAAACGTCCCACAAGGTGGGTGTATTGGTCCGCATATGTCTCCTTGAATTCTTTCCAGAAAATTTATCGTTTCCTTAGTTACTTTGATTGGTGATGGCCTAGTAATGAGTTTCCCTAGTGAACATGCTTCACACGTGAGATTCTTTGGGATAACTCTCCTTTCTTTCAAGGTATGCCCATTAGTACTTGCTAATATCTTTCGCATCATGTTAGCACCGGGATGGCCAAGCCGGTTATGCCAAAAAGTGAAATTCTCAGTAAACTCTTTGTTTACCATAGCATTTGCTTCTATCATTCCGATCTTAGCACAATAAAGGCCCACAGAAATGGCAGGTATAGTCTCTAGGACTTTCTTATAGCCATGGACGGTTTCAAAGATTTGAAGGAATTCTTTGTTATTCTCGTCCTTAGTTTCAACATGAAGACCATTCATTCGAATGTCTTTAAAGCTCAATAGACTTCTCTTTGAACTAGGTGAATATAACGCATTAGAAATTTCTAGATGCGTGCCCTTAGGTAATAAAATATGGGCTTGACCGTGGCCTTCAATTAAATTTGCTATACCCGCAATTGTGGTTACATTTGCCTTTTTAAGTGTAAGATCAATGAAGTATCTCTTATCTCTTAATATCGAGTGGCTTGATCCACTATCCACAATGAACACATCCATATCGTTCATACTTCAAAAGAGATAACAATAGATACTTTTAAATAACACTCTTTCATTCCATAAAGTTTAATAGAAAGCAATAACACAAAACCAAAGTATAAAGTGTAAAACGTAAAACAAGCAAAACACAAAACACCAAAACAGAAAATCAAAATCAATCACTTAAGTATATCTGAGGTTTCAAAATTCATCAAGTCATCTTGCTCATGATCGAAATCTCCTTCATTATCATGCTGGATCATATGAGTTTCTGGATTCTTCCCTTTAAGGCTCTCTTGATAGAGTTCAACCAGATGCTTGGGAGTCCTACATG
This sequence comes from Draba incana, assembly GCA_963576765.1. Taxonomy (NCBI): domain Eukaryota; kingdom Viridiplantae; phylum Streptophyta; class Magnoliopsida; order Brassicales; family Brassicaceae; genus Draba; species Draba incana. Next base: position 2,600,582 of record OY755217.1, on the reverse strand, counting down.
TCTTAGCCCAATGATTACTCATTCCACATCGATGGCAAACTGATTTTGGGTTTGATTCTCGTGGTTGAGAAGTAATACCACGGTTATTACGATCATAGTCAGTTCGGTATCCGCGTCCTCGTCCTCGCCCGCGGTTAGAATGATCGTTATGGAATCCGTGGCCTCGGCCCTGACCTCGGCCGTATGGATTAAAATGGCCACGGCCACGTCCTTGCCATCTACCCCCACGTCCACGACCACGATGTCTATAATCACTTTGGACGTGGTTAATTTCTTTCTTTTCATCTGTGGCCACATTCGCTTCAGGAAGTGGGGCTGATCCAGGAGGTCTCATCTCACTGTTTCTCATTAGCAGTGTATTATTCTCCTCGGCTAGTAATAGACATGCTATAAGCTTTGAGTATGTCTCAAAACCTCTTTCACGGTATTGCTGTTGAAGCAACACGTTATTAGTGTAAAAGGTGGAGAAGGTCTTTTCCAACATGTCTTTCTCAGTTACCTTCTCACCACATAGTCTCAATTGAGAAACTATTCTGAACATAGCCGAGTTATATTCTTCCACGGACTTGAAGTCCTGGAACCTGAGATTCCTCCAATCATAATTGGCCTTTGGTAACAACACCGTTCTATGGTGGTCATATCTTATCTTTAATTCTTTCCAAAGGTCCAAAGGGTTCTCAATGGTTAGGTATTGATCCTTGAGACCCTCAACAAGATGATGACGAATGATCGATATCGTTCTGTATCGATTCCTTTCATTCTCATTATTATCCTCAATGATACATTCGCCAAGTCCTTTAGACTTTAGATTTATCTTAGTATCCAACGCCCACTGTAAGTAATTGTCTCCAGAGAGATTGAGGGCAGCATAATCCAAATTGTTGATTTTCGACATCTGAAAACATTCATCCTATTCTCTAAGAACTATAAGATTTTAAAGTTTATGCATATGATGCAAAATAGGTCATGGGTGCTTATATAAACGGGTACGGATGCATGATGCTTATGAAACCAGATTTTTATGTTTAACAACCTAACATAATGTTTTATATGCTCATGATGCAAGCCTAGTATTCAAATTCTAAACCGTATGATGATATGACCGGATTTTAATCAAGCATGTTATGTCTATATGATGCAATCAGTTTCAGTTTCATGTTTATCAATCAACGAATCAATCCAAACAAGCAAACAAACAAACGAGTTCAAATAAATATGCAACCAAATTTGGACAGAGTGTTTACTGTCGATCGACGGGTGATTTGTGTCGATCGACACAGTTTAATTCAAACAACAAATTCAGGCAGAAGTTTACGTGTCGATCGACATAAAACTAGTGTCGATCGACACGGGTACAGATCATGCAATCGGTTTGGATTTTAATTGAATTAGGTTAGGGTTTCAAGTTAGGGTTTCAAGTGATTACGAATCATGAATCAATAAACACAATCAAGCAAGCAATAACAATAACAAGCATGATTTAGATTAGGGTTTCTAAGATTATCATGAATCTAGGTTCTTTAGATTAGGGTTTCTTATTGTTTACCTTAACCTCCGTGAGTCTTCTAGTTCGCCGTAACCGTTGATAGGCTGTATGAACTTTCTTCTAGTTCGCCGTAATCTTAAAGGCTGTATGAACTATGATTTGAACAGTAACGCCGGATGAACAGTAATCGTCGATGAACAGTGCGCGATGAATAGTGCGCGATGAACAGTACGCGATGAACAGTACGATGAATAGTAACGATGAACAGTAATCGCGTTTTTTGTGTTTTTAGGGTTTAGGGAGCAACTCGTGCTGATAACGTGTTGTGAATCAAGAGAACGAATGGGGAAGATTGTGTTTATTCATTAATCATAAGATCCTTTATATAGGATTATTACAAGAGAGAAAAGGAAAATTCCTTTTCCTAATGGGAAAAGGAAAGTACATAAAAGGAAAATCCTAATTCAACTAGGATTCATTAAACCGGCCTAAAGACTAAGTGCTAATGGGCCGTAAACGGACCAGAACTAGTTATGACAATCCACTATGATTTATAACACCTAAAACATATTTGAGTGGGTTTTCGTTTTTTTTTTGTTATTTTCTTCTCAGTTATATATTTTGTTTCCAAAACCAAGCTACTTTCTTTCACTACAAGATGAGCCTAATCGCCTGCTCAAGATCTGCCATTATATCTCTCAATTATCTCCGTCCACTTTATGCAGCTCTTCCTCTAATATTCGGCGGCGCAGCTGCCACCACCACCACCGTCCGCCGGTTCAGCACTCCAGTGCGTACTTTCAACAGGCTTCAATCTTCCGCCGCACGTCAGACGCCACTATTCTCCGTTGCCACCGCTATTATCCGCCACTTCAATAGCTCTCCTATAGGTATCTGTAAGAGTTATTTGTTTTTTAGGGTTTTTGAGTTTTCTTATTTAGTCTTGTATTATCTCTCTTTTACAGGTACTCGAGAATCCAATAGTAATGCTACTTTGATTGCAAAAGAATCTAAGAAGGTCACTTGGGCGATACAGAACTTCTCCTCTATACTATCTGCGAAAATTCGTTCCGATCAATTTGACGTCGGTGGCTGCAAGTGGTAAGGTTTTCAAGTGTGTTATCGTCCATACAAAATTTAGGATATATTCACATCCCACAGTTTTGCTTATTCTTTTATTTGTGTTTTCTATAGGAATCTTAAAGCCTATCCTAAAGGCTGTAGGAATCATAGTCACTTGGCTTTGTATCTGGAAGTCTCTAGTAATGAAACATTGCCATATGCATGGAGAATACATGCACGACATCGCCTAACTGTATTAAATAAAAATTCCAACAAAACCGTTAGACATAAAGGTGATTTTTTCTTCATACTGATAACTTTTGCATGAGTTTTATTTATTAATCTCCAAAATTATCATAAATATAAAAGAATCAGTTTTTGTGGTTTTACAGCATTACAGCATTGGTATGATAAGAAGTCACCCGACTGGGGAACACCATACATGCTTCCCCTTGATCAACTTGAAGCCAAAGATAGCGGATTTCTAGTAAACGATGAACTCAAAATTGTTGCCGAGATAGATGTTTTTGAAGTTATTGGCAAACTTAAGGAGAAAAATTCAACATCGATGGTAACGGAATTCATGGATGTTAAGGGGTTTGAACTTCTTCCTTCACAGGTAAGAAAACACAAATGCTTTTGTCTTGTCTCCAAGAACGACTATTTGATATGTTTTTTTTCTTTCTTTTCTATCCCAGTAAAACTTATGAGCCGAGTGCTTACAAGACACCCAGATTTTGCATCTGAATTCCGTCCAATGAATCCAACACTAAGGACAAGCTACATGAGTTTTCTACTTGGTATGGTTGAGACTATGTGCCACTCGCCTCAGGATCTCTCTAAAGATGATTTGTCTAGTGCATATAGTGCAGTTAAATTATTGACAGAGGCAGGGTTTGAGTTGGATTGGTTGCAGGAAAAACTTTATGAGCTGTTTGAAATAAAAGAGAAAGAGAAGGTTGGTGAGACTCATTTGAAAGGAATGGGAGAAAAGTTGATGGGCTTGAAGATGAATTATATAGACGTTGACGCTATAGCTTTCAATTGGCCAACATCTCTAATTGAAGCTCTAGTGAAGAAGGAGAGGCGAAAGTATCGGCTAAAGTTTTGGCTCCATAGCTTCCTCTCGTATTCGATGATGTTGTTTAAATTCGTGTTTATGCACTAGGAATTTGGTTCTATTTGGTGTTATGGCCTTTTTCGTTGGGCAATTCTCTAAATACCACACTTTTAATTATTTCCAAAAGTACTACTAAAAAAGTTTAGTTTTCCAAAAGTACCACAAATAATGAAGTTGAGTTTTACAGGTTTAAATTGTTTGGTTTTAAAGGTTTTAAAGGTTTAAAGTTTAAAAGTACCACAAATAACGGAGTTAATTTAAATTGTTTGGTTTGGGTTAACACATTCTTGATTCACAAACCTTTGTTTGTGTTCCAACAAAGTCAGGTTAGACCATTTCCATATACATACACATTTTATGGTTCATGCTTGACACACAAGATTTAGATTTTAAATGAAGACAATTTTTCAGGGACTTGTCCGATTTCGCTTCCCTATCAGTTCTAATGCACAAGCAATCATATGAATCATGAATTAGAATTCTTCTTCATTTTTTTGCATAATATTACATGAGAGGATACCGAATGGTTTTCGATAACGAGAACATGAAGCTTCTCAGCCTCTTAATGTGAGATTTTGACATTTGTGGAATTTTTTGACATATGAGACAAAGACCAAAGTCAAGTTACTCTAAGTGCCTATGAACTCAGGAGAAATCTTGGCAGCCAAAACCTCTGGTATTATCAGATATTTGTTTAAATATGAGACCTTAAAAACAGAACACACAAACATACTCAAATTTACGATTTCCAAAAGAAATTACTTTCGCATCAAGTAACATACACAACTCTGTTTAGGGCCCAAGACATAAACATAGAGTTAAACTAAAATTTTCCAAAACGATTCGGAGCAAAGACACATGCATAAAAATATGAACCATATCGGAAGGGTTTTATGGGCTCTGAACACATACATAAACATAACAGTTTTGAACTGAGCAACTTAAATAAAGAATCTGATGGACTTATACACCCTCGTTAAGTACACATCCTAAGTTTCTTACCTCTGAAAGAAGAACTTGAAACCCATTGACATCTACACTTTCTTTCACTTGTCAGCCTTGTTGAGTAAATTATTATTAGAATCCTCTGATTCGCCTAATGTGCCAATATCACATAATCACTCAAATCAAACATCCTTATAGAATCAAAGAGGAAGCATAGATCGTAGATAGAATCACCTGTCGTCTTAGAGAGTTTTTCGGATAATCGATTTACAATGGTTAAGCGCAGTTTCACACGCTTTCTCCATCCACAACGCAATGATTGACTATTGGAATAAATATGCACTAAGTTTCCTACAAAATAAATCAAAAGAAAGTCTAATCACATCTACATAAATGGACGAAGAAATAAAAAGTAGTTTTTCACCATTTACATCAAGCAATCACGCATGTTTGAGAACAACAACTGGTAAAGAAAACAAAGGTTGGATTCTTTATCACCCATACGATCTTCTATTCAACTTGCTTCTCCATTGATGTAACTACACAAACATGAAGAGGACCAATCTTTAGCAAATATTTATGTTTAACTAAGATTTCACTATAAAATTCAAAGCGATCGAACTAACACTTGAAACAAACCTACCATACTTGAGAAGAAGAACATGCTTTAACTACAAGAAACAGACCCAACTCAGCAAAACAAGAATACTACCACTTGATAATTCATAAACAATTGAATTAAGAACTCAAAAGGTAGCAGAAAGAAACACACACAAAAATAGAGCATCTTATTACTCGTTAATAGGAATTCCCAACCATTTCTTGAAAGAATCTCAAATATTTAAAGCTACGATAAATTTATTTCATAGCTAATATGATCGTTATACAGGTGTCAATCAATCGATTATATTTTGAATTATATATATTTTTTTATTTATATGTTAACATCTATTAAATAAAAAAAGTTATACTTTTGTATGAGATTTATTCATCCCTTGGTTCTATATTCGTTATCGGAAGTAATTCTAGTCGGTTTAGAGTGTGACTCGAACTTCGTCTTTACTAAGATTTTATTCAGGCTTTGTAACCTTATGAATTCTCTTCCTATGTCTTTGGAAGTGTTCGCTATACTAATTGGTATCCGCCTAGTGTGAAACTTTGGTCTATAATTAGTGAGGTATATTTTAGTCGCCACATGAGATTCCTTTCATCCCTGAATTTGGTAAGGTTTGTGTATTCTGTTGGTTTGGGTAACCATCTTTTCAAGTTTCCACTGGTGTAGTCCTTTGGCTCTCCTTATGATTAATATAAATTCAGATAGAAAAAAAAATGAAAAAAGACCAACCCTCAATTCTTTTGAACATTGCAGTTGTAACCTCAAAGATAGTCATCGAGTGATATATGCATTTTGGCTGTTGTCTCTTCCTCCAAAAGAGCTTTGCGGTCTGAGTATTATGTGGTTACTTTATGATCCGAGAACTTTTTCATAGGCAATCGATGAACTTCTATTATGACATTTATATATTGTATGGTTTCATAAATGATAAATCCATCAAACACATAAAAATTGATTTTCATGGTGATCTGAAAACAGAACACAACATACTCCAGCTTTAAGTTTTCCAAAAGGCTTTTCTTGTTTACAACTCTCTTCAGACATAAATAATTTTGGCAGGAGCGTAACTATCGGCTGCATAATGGTTCTTCCCGTACGCCGTCCCAACTGTTTCAGGCTATCGATCGTTGTGTTCGAGATAGTCTTCTCGGTCGTCTTGAAAGGAAATCTTTCAGGAATATGTTATCTAGTTGGTTTGCTTATTATTAGCAGTTAGATCGGGTGTTTTGGCCTTTACTCAGTTTTATTTTTTTTGGGTAGAGGCTAACTGATGTTTATAAGACTTGTAATTTTCCCAGATAGGGCAATTAATTAAAATTTTTCAAAAAAAAAAAAAAATAATAATAATAATTTTATCAGGTAACATAAACAACTCTGTTTAGACATAAGGAATTTCCAGTTATCCAAAAAGATTTATCCTTTCAACAAAACTCTGTTCACGCAACTTAGCTATGAACCATTTGTTCAAGGAAATTAAAAGTTTTCGAAAAGCTTCGGAGCCAAGAAACAACCTCGACATAAACTAACCAAAGCATAAAATTCAACTAAAAGTTTCCGAAAAACACAAGAACATCAAACATCGTCATCAAACGAGAGAGGAACACTATCATCCCACAAATCTGCTTCCTCCTTCTCCAATAGAGCTTCTAATTGTAAGCGTTTCTGATTATATTTCCGCAACTGTTCTTCCATTTGTCGCAACCGAGACTTAAGAGAGTCCACTTTCTTCTTCTTTGCCTTTGCGTCTTTGAGCATCTTCTCCAACCAATCCAATTTAAAGCCTCCCTTTGCCATAAATGAAACTGCATCGGATGCTTCATCCAGATCATCATAAGAGAGCTCTTGAGGCGACTGGCACAACGTCTCAGTAAGTGTGAGGACAACATTCATGCATGGTGACTTGAAATGTCGATTCATTGAACGGAATTTTGATGCAAAGTCTGGGAATTTTTCAAGTATACGCCTCACAGATTCAACCTGTCAAATTAGGAAAAACAAAATGTGAACTATACATCTTCTATTCAGGTTTGAACTTTGTTTACCCTAGTTAAGTACAAATCCTAAGTTTGTTACCTGTGAAGGAAGAACTTGAAATTCATTGACATCAATGCATTCGCTCATTTGTCGAGTCTTGTTGATCAGTAAATCATAATTAGAATCCTCTAACTCACCTATCATGCCAATAACTTCATGAGCAACTACCTCAACAACAATCTTTATTTCTCCATTCTTGCAAAATCCACGATATTTTGTAAGAAGAATAGAAGGAGGGAGTAGGGTTGGATAACAACTTGTGGGATACTTCTCATCAAAGTAACGCTCTGAATCTGTACAATCTCAAGATACATAGCAATATCCACTAATTACTAGATATTGGCTCTGATTTGTAACACATGTACAAAAATTTTGATGGTACGAGGCAACAATATAAGATGCTAATGCAATTAGATGTAGTACAAATAGTGGCCAAAAGAAACGGTACATGAAAAATTAGAGGTACGATTTTTTTGTAATACTACTTTACTGATTAGTCACACAAGAGGTAGTACTTTATCTCAACATAAAGCATTACGTTACGTATGCTCATAAGGCCTAAACATCAATATTTACACCTAATCTAGAGAATCATATAGGAGGCAAAGATTGTAGATAGAAAATCACCTGTCACTATAGAGAGATATTTAGATAGTCGATTTACTATCTTTAAGCGAAGTTTTATATATCTTCTCCATCTACAAGGCCCTGATATTGATAGTAGAACTCTAGGTTCTTTCCATTATTGGAGAAGGCCGCAATAAGTTTCCTGCAGAATAAAGCAAAGAAATTGAATCACCGCTACATAAGTGTACGAAAACACACTAGAAAACAAATATGAAAGGTTCAGTTTTTACCATCTACATCCATCCTTAGAGAATTGATAATCACAAAAGTTGGTTGGGAAGAAAGAGGTGGGATTCAATATCACCCATTCGAAGTTTTCAACTCGCTTCTCCATTGATATGTGATTAAAATTACTCGCAATCAAACTACACAACACATGAATAAAATCAAGTACTAGATACCAAAAAGGGTACATATATAAACCACCCTTTAGCAAATGTTAGTTTAACTAAAATTCCATTGTGAAATTGTAGATTCTCAATAGTATTCTGTTCGAAAAATTAAAATTAGAGTATCAGTCTCATTAGTGAAAAAGCAATCTCAGATTCATCCCTATAACTTACAAAAACGATGAACCGTGACGGTGGTTGGTGGATAATGGAGGGTACTAACGTTGATTCTAGGATCTAAAGAACCTCGAGAGATGAAGTTAATTAAAAAGTCGAATTTATAGAAAATTTGATTTTCAAATTCTCAAAACCTGTTACAAAGCAGTAATAAATAAAGAAATAAAACTTTAATTATATAGAGCTTTAATCCAAGTCACAACCGACTTTGGAAGAGCATCCTAATCCTAATCCAACGAATCTTCAAATAAGTAAATAAAAATAAGACAATAGTTTAATTAGGAAACCTTAAAAACAGTACACAACATACTCCAATTTACGATTTAAAAAAAGATTGTCTTGTTTACAACTCTGCTCAAACATAAAGAAATTACTTTCACATCAAGTAACTTACACAACTCTGTTTAGAGTTTAGAGAGCCAAGACATAACAAGCATAGATTTAAACTAAAAGTTTCCGAAATAGCTCCGGAGCCAAGAAACAACCTCAACACCTACTAAACCAAAGCATAGAGTTCAACTAAAAGTTTCTAGAAACACAAGAACATCAAACAACGTCATCAAACGAGAGAGGAACACTAGCAGCTCAAACCTCTGATTTCTCCTTCTTCATAAGATTTTTCAGTTCTAAGCATTTCTGATTATGTTTTTGCAACTCTTCCTCCATTTGTTGCAGCTGAGTTTTACTAGAGTCCACAATCTTCTTCTTTGCCTTTACTTCTTCAAGCATCTTCTCCAACCAATCCACTCTAAAGCCTCCTTTTGTTACGAATGACACTACAACGGATGCTTCATCAAAATCATTGTCAGAGAGCTCTTGAGGCGACTGGCACAACGTCTCAATTAGTCCGAGGACGACATTCATGTATCTTGGCTTCAGATGCCGATTCTTAGAACGGAATTTGGATGCAAAGTCTGGGTATTTTTCAAATATACGCTTCACAGATTCCACCTGTGAAATGGAAAAAATCATCATATCATAGAAGAGATCAAGAAACGTTTTGTACTTACGCAACTTGAATCAAGAAACCGAAGGACTTATATATAGCAAACCTGAAAACAGAACACAACATACAGTACTCCAGTTTTAAGTTTTCCAAAAGGCTTTTCTACTCTCTTCAGACATAACTTTTTCATCAAGTAACATAAACAACTTTGTTTAGATATAAGGAATTTTACATTTTTCAACAAGAAAATACTCCAAATTTCCAAAAAAAAAGGTTTATCCTTTCAACCAAACTCTGTTCAGGCACAAACAAATTACTTAAGCTTCTAAAACCTTTTGTTTAACGAAACTAAAGGACTCCTTATAAATGTACCACAAAAAGCTTTGGAGTCAAGTCACAAGCTCGACACCAACTAACCAAAGCATAGAATAAAACTAAAAGTTTCCGAAAAAAAACAAAAACATCAAACATCGTCATCAATCAAACGAGAGAGGAACACTAGCAGCCGAAAAATCTTCTTTCGCCATCTCCATTAGAAGTTTCAGTTCTACGCATTTCTGATTATATTTATGCAACTCTTCTTCCATTTGTCTCAATTGTTCCTTACTAGAGTCAATTCTCTTCTTCTTTGCCTTAACTTCTTCTAGCATCTTCTCCAACCAATCAACTTTAAAACCTCCATCTGCCACGAATGAAACTGCATCGGATGCTTCTTCTAGATCATCATCAGATAGCTCTTGAGGGGACTGGCACAGCGTCTCAATTAGTCCGAGGAGGGCATTCATGTATGTTGACTTCAAATGCCGATTCTTAGAACAGAATTCGGTTGCAAAGTCTGGATATTTTTCAAATATACGCTTCACAGATTCTACCTGAACACATACAGAAACATACTAGTTTTATAATGTGCAACTTAAATCAAAAATCTAAAGGACTTATACATCTTCTATTCGGTTAAGTTTCTAACCTGTGAAGGAAGAACTTGAAACCCATTGACATCGACGGTGTTACTCATTTGTCGAGTCTTTTTGAATAAATCATTAGACTTGGCACCACGACTTGCCTCAATTCTGCTCAAAAGTTTAGAATCCTGTAATTCACCTAAAGTGCCTATAACTTCATGAGCAACTACCTCAACAACAATCTTCAACTCTCCATTTACCAAAAATCCACCATTCCTTGCAAGAAGATTTGAAGGCGGTAGTACAGTTGGATAACAACTTAGAGGAAACTTCTCATCAAAGTAAAGCTCTGAATCTGTAGCATACATTGCGATTTCCATTAGATAGTAAACATTAAGTATGCTCAGAGGTCCTAAACATCGATATTTACACCTAATCTAAACATCCTTAGAGAATCAAAGAGAAGGCAGGACTGTAGATAGAATCAAACCTGTCACTATAGAGAGTTTTTCATATAGTCGATTTACGATGGTTAAGCGAAGTTTCACATGTCTTCTCCATTTACAAGGTAATGATAGAGAATCGGCGACACCGTTATACTGATAGAAAAACTCTAGGATTTTTCCCTTGGAATAGGCATAAAGTTGCCTGCAATATAAGTATAAAGAAATTGAATCACCGGTATATAAATTTACGAAAAAAAACAAAATAAAAAAGGTTTGGCTTTTTACCATTTGCATCCAGCAATCAGGAATTGATCAGATTTGGTAACTGAATCAAGATTGGCATTCTTTAAAACCCATACAAAGTTTTTTCCAACTTGCTTCTCCATTGATATGTGATCAAGATTACTACACAAACATAAAAGAGGATTAAACACTAGAAACAGAACCAAACCTAACACAGCAACGCTAAAAACACAGTCTTTAGAAAATCTTTAAGTTTAAGTAAGATTCCACTATAAATTCAAAGCGATCGAGCCAACACTTTTAACAACCTACCATTCTAGATTTAAAAAAAAAACAGATTAAGAGGAATAATATATAAGATTGAAGGGCTAATTTGCCAACTAAATTAAAAACTCGAAAAGTAGCAGAACAAATCTCAATAATATTATATTCGATAATTAACAAAAAAAAAATTTTTTATCATCAGTGTCGTTAGAGGAAATCAATAAAACCTACAAAAACGACGACCCGTGACAGTGATCGGTGGATAATCAGCAGAGAGCGACGAATAGAAAAAGAAACCAAAGCGAACGAATGAACAATGATGTGGGAAAAGGGGGATTTTGTAGAGTCAAATGTTTTTTTCCTTTTTCATAAACCCTTGAAATTTTTCTCCTTAACGTTAAATACATATTATTGGACCCCTTTGGTTTTGGGCTCTAGGTGGAATTGCTAAAATGTCAATTTTCCTTTTTTTAAGCAAAGGTTAAATTGTAATAGCAAAGAATTAAAAGGAAATAAGGAGATGAACAAAAAGTAAAAAAAAAAAAACATCAATTGTTTTGCAAAAGAATTCCCTTTTTATTTTTTTATTTTTTTTTTGTTTCTAATTTAAAGTGCTACTAGCTGGATGGCCCGCACCGTGTGCGGGTATGAGTTTTTTAGATATATAAGATGATTTTAGTATTTAAATAAGAAGAATTTAGCAAATTTTGGAACATTAAATATGCATGATTGGTTGTTTAAAAAAATAATACATGTTGCATAATATTACTAATATTTGAGTGTTATCTTGAAAACAAAGGTGTTTTTGTTTTGTAGTTTTTGTATTTGTGTTTAAATAAAAGTCAAACAGTGGATAATATAATGTACAATTTGAAGACACACACAAATGCAAAACTTCAAGAGAAAAATCATAAAACTAAACAAATAGATTTTTTTCATGTGATTCAAAATCTTTTTATACATACATAAATAATTTGTAAATTTCGTTAATGATAATACGCATCTAACTGTTATTATTAATTAGAATTTATATTTATATAAACTTTGTTAATAAATAATAGTTTTTTTTTCTTTTAGACTTTGTTTATTGAGATCTTTTTTTATTTTCGTTTTTCTTTCTTTCTTGTTTCTTTCCTTCTACTTAGTTTATAGAGATGTCTTTTGCATAGACACATAATAAAAGATAAATTATGAAAAACTCATTTGAAAACTAAACGTACATACTAATTTATGATATGTGAATGATTTTATGTTGAACCTATTTTCAAAACTTTGGTAATGAATATATTAAAAATGTATTTTTTAAAAAAAGATTGTTGTTTTAGTTTTCTACAAAAAAAAACATTAATTTTTCATTAGAGATTAGTGTCATTATTCATATTTGCCATATCACGTTTCTATTGTTTAAAGGAATATTTGGAATATTTTGATAACGGTGGCATCTATTTGGAATATTTCATGTTTTATGAGTATTACTTTTCAGAATATATTATCTTATAAGAAGATTAATTTCTATAGCCAATCAAAACAATAAAAATTGAGAATCATAAATATCCATTTACTTTTATTTTTTATATAAAATTTAGTATGGAAGTGAGTATAATATTAGGTGACTATAAAATGTATTATACAATTTGATTAATTTGTTTCTATATATTATGTATATATAACTGTTTTATTTAGATTAATATGGAGTGAGGGTAAAATGTATGATAATGTTTTTTTGTTTGTAAAAGAATTAGTAATTTTTTTTAAAAATGGTTTATCGGTTGATTTTGTTTTTTTTAAATCCGAAATTGGTGTGGCCAAACAAAAAAAATCTGAAATTTGTTGTTAATTTATATCAAAGATCCCACAATTGTTCATTTTTTATTGGTATAATAATTTTAAAATAAATAAAAGATCAATTAGTAATTTAAGCCATGTCATCTTTACATGTCATCATTCCATGTCATAGTTTTTAACGAGTCAAATTAACAGTCAAATTAAAACAATTAAGTTTTTCACTAATTGGACTTTGTTTTTTAATAGTAAGAGGATTCAAAATAGTTTCTTTCAATACAACACGGCCGAACAAACTGCAAATATATTTACTAAAACACTTGCATGTATATCATTTGCCTATCTTGGTATATTTCTCTCACTTGGAGTCTTGGAGATCTCTACTCTTTTATATTACAGCTATTGGAAAAAATTACCCATATTCTTTCGTATGATTAGAATGAAAATAGACAAATAAGAATGCAAACTTAACTCTTCTTATATTAGTAAATTAATTAGTACAATACTCTTATGCACACATAAGTGAATTTATGGACATTTTTTTATGCTTTCTTTTTAAATTGATATAACAGATGCCACCGAGCACTCATATTTATACTAGTGGTGATTTTGATGCTAGATCTTACAAAAAAAAAATCTCTATTTCTACCTCTTATTCTCCATAATTCTAGAATTTTCTTCGCTAGTGAGATATTTATGTGGAGTAATGAAAGTTCAATATCCAGCCATAACTCGGTTATCAATCAATAAATAATCATGCACATTTATAATGCTTAGCTTACGCTTGACGACCGTAGAAACCGAGTCGAAATTCCTCTAACGGCATTTTCCAAATTCACGCACGTGCAACTTAATATTAATACACATACAGTCATACACATTCGTAGACTCAACTCAACACAACACAACCACAATAAATCCAAAGTCCAAACCACAATAATAGTCTTAAATCAATCAAACAAAAGTTTCCAAGTTTTTTTTTTTTTTTTTAATTCAATGGCTTCTTCTGCTATGTCTCTTGAATCAGTCTCTTTGACTACTCTCAACAATCTCTCCCCTAATCAACAATTTCACCAAAGCTCTCTTCTTGGTTTCTCTAGATCTTTCCAAAACTTTAGGATCTCATCTAACGGTCCAGATTTATCCTCCCGATCAAGATCTACTTCCAAGAACCTCACACCTACTCGAGCTTTCTTCTGGAATTGGGGCAAAACTGAAAACTCCAGACCAAGTAAGTTTATCAGATCTATCTATTTGCCCTTTTAAGTACACTGTTATCAAGTCAACGTATGATGATCAGATTTTCGCTAATATGACTTAAAAATTCCGTGTTAAAGACTAATCCTGTTTTTTAGCTACTAATCAAAATGCCCATTTCATAAATTCGCATTTTTTTCTACACAGAATCACAGATCTTGAATTTTAATTTTTTTAATACTTTTGATCTTCCAAAAAAAAAATCATATATTTGAGAAATGGAAATCAACTTTTTGTGTAAAAGACTGAAGTTTGAGCTAAAATTCAAGAACCCAATTCATAGATTCATAAACTTGACAAAAATGGAGAACAAAATTGTATAAAATACCAACCTTTAAGCTAAAAACCAAAAACCCAATTTTTATAAAATCGAGTCTTTGTTCTTTTTCAAGTAAAATCCAAGAAAATCATAAATTTGAGAAATTTTGTGTAAAAGACTGAACATTAAGTTAAAAATCAAGAGACCAAATCCATAAAAATCGAGTCTTTGTTCTTCTTCAGGTAAAATCCAAGAACTAAACGTATACGAACTCAACGAAGGAGATCGAAACAGTCCTGCAGTTTTAAAACTCGGCAAAAAACCAGAGCTTTGTCTCGGAGATCTAATCCCATTCACAAACAAACTCTACACCGGAGATCTCAAAAAACGCGTCGGAATTACCGCCGGACTCTGCGTCTTGATCCAACACGTCCCGGAGAAGAACGGTGATCGATTTGAAGCTAATTACAGCTTTTACTTCGGTGATTATGGTCATTTGTCCGTACAAGGACAATACTTGACTTACGAAGACACGTTCCTCGCCGTGACCGGTGGTTCCGGTATCTTTGAAGGTGCGTACGGACAGGTTAAGCTTCGTCAGCTTGTGTATCCGACAAAACTGTTTTACACTTTTTACTTAAAGGGTATTGATGATTTACCGGCGGAACTTACTGGAACGGCGGTTACGCCGTCGAAGGATGTGAAACCGGCGCCGGAAGCTAAGGCGACGGAGCCAGGAGCGACTATTCGTAACTTTACTAATTAGTTATCTGTTATCTCGTGGAGTAAAAGGGAAAAGTCTTTTTTTTAGTAGTATTGCTTTGTTTTGTAATCGAATCGTTTTGATGATTAGTTGTGTCATGTGTGATTTTAATGCTGGTTTAGTTAATATTGCTGTGTTGAGGAAATAAGATGATATGACTTTATTGATTACGATATGTGTTTCTACATGTGAAATGTAAATTGGTACTCCATCCATTTTACATTAAATGTTGTTTTTTGTTATAATAAAAATAGTTTTTGAAAAGTTGGAAGAAGAAAACAACCGAGCTTCAATTCTCTGTTCAAGGAAGTTTGGAAAGGTTTCGTTCTTATCTAAAATTCACAACTTTCTTTGGAGATGTTTGTTTGTGAATGGCCAAGACTAGCTCAATCAACTAAGTGCCCTAGGTGTGGAGCCAGTGATAGGGGCCAATGCATATCCTTCTATGCTTTCTAGTTTAGGAGATGAAGTTGAAGTAGCAACTCTTGTTTGGGAAATGGATTGTGTAGATAATTTGGGTATTGGGGATGTGCTTTTTTTTGTGAGGGATTGCAAATGGCTTATTCAGGCCATCGAGGATCCAGATTTGTGGCCGCGACTAAGGACCTTTATCTATGATATCAAGGGGGCACAAAGAAACTTGAGGCAAGCTATAAATTTGAAAGTTGACTAGGCAATGTGGGAAGATTTACTTGTCAGAAGAACTTCCTCCTCTTTTATTTTATTTTATTTATTTTTTCTGAATATTACTTTATTTATCTTCTACTCTCCCTTCAAAAGATAGACATTTTGTGAGACCCAAAAGTTGCAGATTACAATGTGAAGATAAAAAGAGAACCTAACAGAGGAATATAGCATAATTGGACACTAGAAAAAACAGAACCATATAATAGTAGAGTAGTGTAGAATCTGATATTGATCAAGGCATATGGAATCATAGAGTAGAGAGAGTTGATTGTGTCAAGGTGCCGGGTGGTTCGAGAACTAAAAATACCCTAACCAAAGAGTGAGATATTGTAACTCACTGGTGGAAGAATCTGATGTCCTTTATCCAAAAGCTAGCTGCGTTGGATAAAGGACTTCGTAAATTAAAGTTGTACTTATTCACATACAAAGTGTCTATTCCTTTCAACATATGGTCTAAGGCATAAGGGAAGACTACAATCCTTTAAACATATGGTCTAAGGCATAAGGGAAGACTACAATCTAAAAAAGCAGAGTAAATAAAAGAGGAGGAACGCGTAATCAAGGGGATTCAAACTCTTATGCGACAAACCGTTTTGCTTATAATATTTTTTTTAAGTTTAGACCGTTGGTCCAAAATTTTCTCCTCCTTCAAACGAGTATAATGTAATAGAATTAATTGCCTTTTGTTACTTTTTGGCCATGAATTATTCTCTCTACTCGGAGATTCATGATCGTCATTACATACATTGCAAGTTGTAACCAAAACTGAATCTGCCATTAGAACGTGCAGCTTGTATCCTGGCTGATTATAGTAAAGTTTGCAAGGACAAGAAGCTCACCAAAGACTCTTATAAAAATCGAAAAAAACGCTTATAAAAATTAGATAAAATCCGTATAAATTTAATTTGTCAACATGAGAATAAACATATAGTTAAAAAGTATATATATTACGTATAGATAAACTTAGGTATTAGACAAAAACTAGTTTTATAGGAGAATAATCCGTTAAGTATGTGATCGTTTAAAGAGCTTCTACTCCCTCCGTTTCATATTAAGTGTCGTTTTGAAAAATGTATCTAGTTAATATTTAGATGTATTTAACTCAAAAACACATCCAGATACATTTCAAATACATTTTATCAAAACGACACTTAATATGAAACGGAGGGAGTATTAATTAATAGACGGAGTATTTAAAAATAAAAAGATGAATTAATTAAATCCCTAAGATAAGTATTGACTGTATTTGGTTTGTAATTATGTCCATATACATTTTGTGAACTTGTATACTATAAACCAATATGTCAATTATCTTCTCTTAAATGGCTCAAGGTATCGGCTTTGTCTTGGTCGTGTCCGTATATAAACCAGATCTTGTACTCTTTTCAGAATTACTGAGGACGAGAATATTTACATCTCATTATCATGATTAAAAACTTAAGCAATATGAAGAATTACAACGAGAAACGTGAAAGATGTTGTGAATACATCGAAGCTCTTGAAGAAGAACGCCGCAAGATCAACGTCTTCCACCGCGAACTTCCTCTTTGCTTAGAGCTCGTCACTCAAGGTATTAATCTATTCATACATATGCATCTACGTATATATGAATCCCAGTTTTACTCTTCTAACATGGAATTAACATTATTTCATCAAACATATTTGTGAGATCTAATTTATGTTGGACTAATGTTCGATATAATTATGGATTTAAATTATTTGTGGATTGGTGAATTTAGCAATTGAGGCATATAAAAAGGAGACATCAGAGACGACTATGAATAACTTGTACAGACAAACGGAGTGCTCAGAGGAGACCACTGGAGAATGTAGGCCGGTCTTGGATCTGTTCATACCAATCAAACACTCTTTAACCTCCATAGAAGAGGAACAAGAAGTATATGATGATAATGAACACAAATCTCATGAAACTCGCACATCCTTTAATGACAAGAACATGAAATCTGAATGGCTTAAGTCTGTTCAACTCTGGAACCAACTTGGCGCAGTTCTTTCAGATATCTTGGTAAGATTCTATGGTTGTAGTGTTTATAATATATATGTTGTTTATTGCAGTTTGTAAAAATGTTTGATAAAATAAATTGACAGTACCTACTTATATATTTGAAAATAAAATAACAATAATATTTTGGGTTTTTCTTTTTGATAACTAATATTTTGGGTTTTAAAAAAGCAAACAAAAATATTTTTTACGAATCTGGATTAAGAAACAAAAATCTAATACAAATTCACGTGGAGCACATCTTCAATTTTTAAAGCTATGCGTTTAGTTAGTATTTACGCTTACAATTAATAAAATTTGTTAAGATTATAGGCTGATTTGGTAACAATATGTCTATATTAATTAATAAAGTGAAAATCTGAAACTTATAATGTTTCACGTTTTCAGGATTGTTCACAAAAGGAGACCGAAACAGTGGTGGAAATCATCAAAGGAAATGATGTAGCAGCGTCTAGTTATGAAACGATCATCGGGAAAAATGACGACATACAATCTCCGGCGACTACTAGCAGTGGCGGAGGACAGAAGAAGGAGGCCGAGAAAGCAGGCCGCGACTGCGGCAAAGGGCGGAGAAAGCAAAAGCGGAGTTGGCGGCAGGAGTTACACAAACGCTTCTTGAACGCTCTTAAACAACTTGGTGGCCCTCATGGTGCGTTTCTTGAATTTATTTAACATGTTGTTATTAGGGTTCACGGATTTTTAATTGATTCGTATCAATTGTTTGGTTGATGGAATTTTGAAATAGCTACGCCGAAACAGATTAAAGAGCTTATGAAAGTTGATGGGTTAACGAGTGATCAAATCAAAAGTCATTTACAGGTTAGTAAATCATACTACTCCCTCCGTTTCATATTAAGAGTCGTTTTGAAAAATGTATCTGGTTAATATTTGGATGTATTTAACTCAAAACACATCCAGATACATTTTATCAAAACGACACTTAATATAAAACGGAAGGAGTACTGCATAAAATAAATAAATAAAACGTTATTAATTGTCAGAGATTCATTGTCGACTATTAATATTGGATACGGGTCTAGAATTTAATACATATAAAAATATATTTGACACTCTAATAATTACTTGTATCATGTATAAACATACTCATAAGTGAAATATGTAATAATTTGATCCAAAAAGATAAATAATGCTTTCCTTAATAAGTACTTCATCCGTTCTCTTTTAATTGATGTTGTAGGAAAAAAAATATTTTTAAAAGATTGATTTTTTACATTCTCAATGCATTTTTAATGAATAATAATTATGAATTGTAAATTTCAAGACACATTAATTAGTTTTATTGACTTACTATTGAGTTAAAGTTATAGAAAATTGTTTAGTGCAAAAAACAAGACATTTATAACTAAAAATTAATATGTTTTCTTAATAAGTGTGAAAATTCTATAACATCAAACAAAAGAGACGGAGAGAGTAAAAGAAATAACACTTTTCGTATGCTTTTGTTTGTTTGTTTACATGAATCTTGGAGACTAATAGAGTAGAAGTTTAATTTGTTGGTATAATTATAACCCTTTCTAAAAGCTATGTTCCTAGAATTAATTTTATGTTTTAGAAAAATATTTCGATAAATAAATATTGTATAATTTCATTTTTTTCTTGGCTAATAAATAGAAATATAGGCTGCATACAAGACGATCTAGCCAAAGAAACCCTAACAACACAAACTCAGAAACGCCACATTTCATGGTCGTCAGTGAAATATGGATTCAACAAGCTAACCAGTCCACAGCCAACACAGCCACTTGGGGTGAGACCACCACCGGAATATATGGGTCTATAGCTGGTTCGTTGGCGTTTGACTGGCCTAACCGTTCCAATTTTGGTAACAAGATATTGGAAGAGAGAACAAAATGTTCTAACAAGGGAGCTCTTTGGTGTAACTCATCAGCGATGGCTTCTTCTACTCTAATGAAGAAATATGCAAACATATCTTAAGTTTGTAAGAAATTATGAATTAAGAAAGAAACCTATACATTGATATTATGATAAAAGAATGTGTATATAGATCTATTGAGTTCGAGTTTTTCCACTCCTATTTTAATCATTTTTAATCACTCGTACGTAAACGTTTTTTGTGGCAACAAAAGTCAGATTCTTATAGATTTTGGCTGGGATTCATCTGATTTTTTTCCTAGTATATAAAGCTGGTATTTTACAGAAGAATATTGGAGATATGTGGAAGCAAAAGTTTGATGATATATAGAACCCAAGGAAGAAAGGTCGTATAGAAAGTAGGCCTGGGCTTAATAGTTTAGCATTACAATGTCGTTTTGCGGTCGGTGAAAATGGCTTTCCGGACTCCGAGGGGACATATACTAAATACACATCTCCTAAACTTTACTCCCTCCGTTTCTTTTTTTTTTTTTTTTTTGTCACAAAACACACTTCTCTATTAGTTAAGCGAATACATTGTCTGTATCAGTACACTAATAGGGGACAGAAGTGCTGATTACTGAAAAAATCCTATCTCGCGTGCGTGCATTCCTTTCTAACAAATCCGCTCTCGAAATATTCTCCCGTTGTCGGTAGATGAGATTGAATTCAGGGAAAGACTCCCGAAGGTTTGCCAGTTCACGCATCTCCGGTTCGAAGCCGGGCCACTCATGTGGCGCGTCTACCATCTTCACCAGATCCCTTGAATCTGTGGCGAAGGTAGAGCAAAAACGTTGTTTTTGAATTAAGGATTTCATGGCCCATAGCAGTCCGTGGGCTTCCGTGTGGAGGGGGGAGAGACTTCGATTGTATCCTTGTAGGCCCAAAAGATCTGTCGTCCCATCCTGAAGTTGTAACACCCAACCCACACCACTCGTTTTGTCTTCTCTCTTCCATGATCCATCGACAAGGCAGGTGAAGGTGGCTGGGGGCGGGGCCTCTGTGTCCGGAGGTTGCAAATGAGACCTTTGTTCCGTGATGTTTGCCTCGGACCAGTCTCGTGCCTCTTTAAAAGCTTTAGCTAGAGTTGCTGCTGCATCCCTGTTCACCGCGTTGAAAACCCAGTCATTTCGTGCTTTCCCTCCGTTTCATATTAAGTGTCGTTTTGATAAAATGTATATGGTTAGTATTTGGATGTATTTAACTGAAAAACACATCCAGATACATTTCAGATACATTTTATCAAAACGACACTTAATATGAAACGGAGGGAGTATTTGCCAACTAATTTATACATTAAGAACACATTTCAATCTAATCAAAACAGATAAGCTGGTTAAACACCAATTTCAATTTATAGAGACAACCAATTTTTCATTAAAGGTGACAGCTATTAGAGACCTTGATTTTAATATCACATTTAATTTGGTATAAATTGAAAAATAAGATTAGATTTAATCATATAACGACAACATACCATAACAAAAAAACATTAATTTATGTCTTGATTGTGAAAGACATTGTCTCGCCATTATATTGGAAGAAACATTCGCATATTTGGTTTACTTAAAAATTGACATAATTACAATTACGGGTCAAAACATAACATATAGGCACTCATATTGTGAGGATATACACAGAAAGACTAAGTATATTTGTATTTATGGATAAGGTTATAACGAATTCAACAACAGTGTCAAGGTCCTGTGACAATTTAATTGTTTTGTTTTTAAGAAGTATTTCGCTTTTCTTCTCCCATGTTTCGGCTATATACGAAGAGACATTTGGCTTTTCAATTTTTCATACTTTATAGGGATATTACAAATATATTTTCAGTAAAAGTGTTCATAATTTATAGTCTTCCAAATTTTTATTAAAACATCTCTCGTAGTGTGTTCCCAACTTCTTCACTCGGTTATATGTATAAGCCATGTTCGTTTACCTAACATAGTGTCTCAATCAATACCTTGAGGATTTCGAGAAATTGTGCTATGCTGGTCTGGTTCTACTATATCGGCTAAGGGTGCGAAAGTTTTTTGGGATTTGGTTCAACAAATTACATAATCAAATGATCCACATACCATATCACATGGGTCACAAAACAAGTATGGATATCAAGATGAGGTAGCTCACTCTTTATAACAGTTTAACTACATGTAATGTTTTAATTTTATTATTATATATATTTGTTTACCATCAGTTCGCGGACTAACTTATTTAACTCACGATCTTAATGATCCGATTCAAACTTAGAAATATGAACTCATATAATAAATAAGTTGAGCCGAGCTAGCGAGCTAGCTCATTTTGACACCTCTAGTACCCACCACATTCCAAAAATGTTTTCCTTTGTTTGATAATGACTTTTAGCAAATTGTCCATCCGAGATAAAATTTATGGATCGACTCATTTCTCTTA
This sequence comes from Draba incana, assembly GCA_963576765.1. NCBI lineage: Eukaryota > Viridiplantae > Streptophyta > Magnoliopsida > Brassicales > Brassicaceae > Draba > Draba incana. Next base: position 2,578,243 of record OY755217.1, on the reverse strand, counting down.
TAATAAATGAGTAATTTTTAACATAACATATCATTAGGATATTTACATATATTAACACTTTACCATATATTAATATATACCCTTGGTTGGATATACCCAAATTGATTTTATAAAGTTCCTACAAAAACAAAAGTGGAATCACATTTTCGAATATTCACCACTCCCTATCTACACTATTACAACAAGACAAAGCTCATATTATTATACTTTGGCAAATCATATATTGTTTTGATTTGGAATCAAGGTATATACATTTTTTAAAACAAAAGCAAGATTCTTCTTGTAATGCGACGGCTCGACTTCTATCTCAAAATAATGATCCTTGAGAAACCCTATAGAGCCATATATCCTTTATAAAGAGACATAACCCCATCTTCTTGCTTAAAGAGTCATCTATTAATAAAAAAAAAAGTGGATTAATCCCTAAAATAACCATGATTAAAAACTTAAGCAATATGAAGAATTACAACCAGAAACGTGAAAGATGTTGTGAATACATCGAAGCTCTTGAAGAAGAACGCCGTAAAATCAATGTCTTTCAACGTGAGCTTCCTCTCTGCTTAGAGCTCGTCACTCAAGGTATAAATTTGTACATACATATGTATCTACTTATCTTTATATATACATAGAAATATTTTAATTAGGATGTGTAACCGGTGCATTTTCGAAGTATTTTTGATATATCGGTTTCAAAGCCATATTTTTTAAATGAATTTTTTTGAATATGTAATGTTAATCAGAGCTTTATCTTCTTCTTTTTTTTTTTAATATAAATTAAATCAAATAGTGTTTTGAGATCTATATGGATTAATGATAGATCCTAAAGATTTTCAATTTTTAATGGAAATGATAATTTAGCGATCGAGGCATATAAGAAGGAGATATCAGAGACGACGACGGAGAATGGGTTTAGACAATCCGAGTGTTCGGAGCAGACTACCGGCGAATGTGGGCCCGTTTTGGATCTGTTCATACCAATCAAACACTCTTCAACCTCCATAGAAGAGGAAGACGAAGATGATGATGATGAACACGAATCTCATGAAACCGACATAGATTTCAATGACAAGAATACGAAATCTGAATGGCTAAAATATGTGCAGCTCTGGAACCAACCTGACACAGTTCTCTCTGATAAATCGGTAAGATTCTCTAATTAAGGGTTTTGATTCTTAATATATATTTTGTTTGTTTACGTTTGCGTTTTGCGAAATTGTTAAATTAACATTTTAGTGTTTTTGAAATATATAAATATTTTCACTAATTAACGCAAACATTTTTCTTTTAAAACATTCGGAGAACACTTGAATTACGTTTCGGTTTCGAGAATGTATACATATAATTAAATATAGGCCCAATTTGATTATATGAGAAAAAAAGTTTGACATTTTTTTTATTATAAAACATTTTTAGTGTTAAAGGCAAACGGAAAATTTTGCCTTTGGGTTTCATATACCTTTTGCAATGAACAAATATGTTTTTTGCTTAAATTGCTAAACATAAAGCAAACGAATAATTAAACAAATCAAGGCCAACCCAAAAATTCTCGAGTTTTTTTGCGTTTTGCGTTTTCAGGAGCGCTCACAACAGGAGACAGAAACGGTGGCGGAAGCGATCAAAAGAAATGACGGAGTAGCGTCTCATCAACCGCCGTGTTATGAAACGAGCAACGCGAAAAGTGACGACGGAAAATCTCCGGCTATTATTAGCGGTGGCGATCACAAGAAGGAGGCGGAGATAGACGGCGGCGGAAGAGGAGTGAGGAAACAGAGGCGGTGTTGGTCACAGGAGTTGCATAGACGTTTCTTGAACGCTCTTAAACAGCTTGGTGGTCCTCATGGTGCGTTTCTTGGTTTCATTTTTTTTTTCTATAGTCATATTACATATTAGGTTAATGAATATTTAATTAATTCGTATCGTAATGGAAATTTGCAGTAGCGACTCCAAAACAGATAAGGGAGCTAATGAAGATTGATGGGTTAACCAACGGTGAAGTCAAAAGCCATTTACAGGTTAGTACATTATACATAAAAATATAATTTCCACAATTGGTACAAAAGATTAAACTATGTTTTTGCCAAATTAAGACACTTGCGCACGTGAATATTGAGTAGTACAGTAAAAGTTTGTCTTTTTTTGTCCGACTATATCCTTTTTAAAAGCTAATGTAACTTGAATATATTAAAAATAATTTAAAAATATTCTAATTTTATTTCTATTTCTGTGGATATTGATAGAAATATAGGCTGCATACAAGACGGCCAAGCCAAACCACTCATGACAACAGAAACTCTCAAACGCAACATTTTGTGGTTGTGGGTGGAATATGGGTTCCACAAACTAAACACTCCACCACCAACGCCGCCGTATCGGCTGGGACCACCACCGGGATTTTTGGGCCTATGGTTAGTCCGTTATCGTCTGATTGGCCGAGGCAATCCAACTTTGATCGTACGATTTCCGAAGAAATACCTAACAAGGGAATTATTCGGTGTAGCTCTCCGGCAATGTCTTCTTCCACTCGTATTATAAATATGAAAAATGCAAAAATATCATAGTTTTTTTTCTAATTCATTTCTGATGAATAATTTTTAAAAGAGTTATAGACATTGAAATGGTGATGAGATAGATTATATACTTATTACATAGGATAAAATGTAATTTTCACTCTTCCTTTTTCGTTTTCACATTGTTGCTGTATATGACATAAATCAAAGATACATCTATGTTTTTGGTTCTACAGTTGATATGTCTACAGTTGATGCATATTAAACATTCAGACCGAAATTCATAACCAACTACAGTTGATGCATGTTAAACATTCAGACCGAAATTCATAACCAACTGATCTAACGATAGCGAAATTATTGCAAGGGATAATTAGCTGTATAACTCAAAAAAAAATTATAATTCAAAATCTAAAAAAAACTCACTTATGTGGCCAATTTATAACCATTAGATTTAGGGTTTTAAGTTAGAATTTGAATTATAATTTTTTTTTTTGGTTATATGACAATTAACCCTTATTGCAAATGGAAATCGAAATGAAAAAAAAAAATCGAAATTAATTAAAATCGACTCTAGGCATTGCTTTCCCATTCCAGCCACCATTGGTCCACTGTCTGATTAAATTTGTATTGTCAACAAGGCCACATCGCTGGATTTCAGTCGATGCATTTTATTGAGCGAATATATTTGACCACATGGTTTTGGAGTTAGTCAAATCATTTTGAGACTGAATCAATGAAAATTTTGTATAGGAAAAAAAAAATTCTATTCAAATCTTATATAAAAACAAAACCGACGGAGATAGGTAACTTCTCCGGAAATCAAACCGGCAAAAAACAAAATTTCTCCGGAGACAAAATCCAAAGAAAGAGAAGTATACAAAAACTACAAGTACAACACAAAAATGTCTTCTTCATCTGATATTCTAATATATATATCGTCTATATACAGTCATCCATAGAATCAAGATTGTTGATATTAAAAAATTTAGAAAACTTTAGTCACCAAAAACTAAATATAATTTTGTTTTTTGAGAAAGACCTAAATATCAGTTGCAAACTCAGAAACATTAATTTCTTCCTTAGCATATGTATTGTCGGCCACGTTTGTATATAATATATTTATAATATACACTAAGACATTAGAGAAAATATCTTGGAAGAAAATATAGAATATCTAAAGGCATACAAAAAGACCCGGAACTCGGAGAACATTATTTATATGGGCTTATGCATGGGAAGAATATGCCGGAATCTGAAGAGCATAATCTTTAAGATCCTTTATAAATGTTACTTTATATCATTTCAAGTTGAAACTTTATCCTATTGTTGCTTGAATAGTACTAATACAAATGTGCACGTTGGGCTTCTTCTCGTAGACTGCATTAGCTTTTATTTGGTTACCTTCAGTTTTGTAAAAACAAAATTTTGCCTCTATAACTTCTTATATCTTTAATCGGAATCTAAACTTTTAATTATAAAATCTGTAGACAATCACATTTTCTTGCTATTTAATTCTAGGGATCATTTCATTTGGCTCTGTGGGTCTATCTGACCTATTTCTACAACCTTTTCCAAATGGGGATGTATTATTTTACTTTGTGTCAAATTGAATGGAATTAAATAAAATTGACTAAGAAGTAAACTTGAAACAGGAAGACCATTGGGAAACTTGAATCTAAAGAAAAGCTATTGGCGTCCTCGATGGCGGTTTGATCTATTTCAAATCTTCAATAATATTTTAACTATTTCTACGATTCTATAAATATGTGTGTAAAATAAATACAATATAATATGATGATGGATCCAAAAGAAGAGGAATCTAATTAGGGTTTCCATAAGATATGGTTAATTAATAGTTCAGATATGGGTTAATGAAGCTACTAAAAGCAGGTTTTTATGTGGCCTTTCGCAGTCATTAAAAGCCTAAACAGCTCTTGATACTTTCTTTAGGACCATTACGAGATTAAAAGTTCAAAACATGGGAAATAAACAAACTATTTAAGCAACCAATGCTTTTCTTGGTCTACGTCTCGTATACTATTAACTAATGTTACTTATATCCATATGGAATATTCGACTAGACCTTTGTATAATAATAGTTCATTCTAAACCATTTGCGTGTAAACATATATTTGATGTGAACATTATTTAAAGTACGTGCTAATCTTGTTTTAATCTTCTCTTAAATGAGATTAGGATCGATCAACTAAGTTTGACATTGTGATATTATTTAGTCTTATAGGAGTAAAAGATTAAATCAAGTTATCAAATATTCCTTCTTCTGTTGATCACGATGATGATTAAGTCGAAACCAGTGGAAATGGAAACAGTTTTTCTTCCAATGTTTTTCTATTAATAATACAGAACAATTATAAATTAAACGACTTGAAGGACACAGCTGTACGTACAATATAATATAAGTAATATGATGGGATTTTTTTGTTTACTTATTTGAGTTCTTTCTAGGGATTTTAAGGCAATTGCCATAATTTTCAAGATTCTTTCAATTTCTACCATAACCTTCTAATTCTTTCCGATTGATACCACAATCAGTGTTGAAATGACGAAACTACCCCTATTCACTTTACCGTGTTTCACCAGCGCGTGGCTTCGCTCACACTTCTTCTGATTGGTTTTCTGTATCATATTCATTGTCTTCCTTGGCTTTCTTTAAAAATTTACAATTTTTAAATTTGTTTTCTTATTTTCACATTTTTAATTTTCTTCATCGTCTTCGCCACAAAAAAATAGTCTAGATTTTTCGTTTACATTTATTTTGACTACGAAACATTATATCGTTTTGTCCATCGATTTATATATGTCCATCGTTTTTAAATTTGTCTACCGATATATCAAATTACAATTTTGATCTATATTTTTATTTTTAATTTTCGATTTCTTTTTGATACAAACCACTGATTCTGTTTTAGTCTACGTACATGGTTATTGTCCATTGATTAATATATATGCATTAGTAATTCTAGATTTTTGGTTTACTTTTTTTATAATGTTTTGTCTAAGAAACATTATATAGTTTTGTCCATCGATTTATATATGTCCACGCGCATGCAAAAAAAATTGTCTACCGATATATCAAATTACAAGTTTTGATCTATATTTTTATATATTTTTTATTTTCGATTTCTTTTTGCATACAAACAACTGATTTTGTTTTAGTCTACATACAAGTTTTTTGTCCACTGTTTAATATATCTGCATTTCTGATTACATTTGTGTTTGTTTGTAACAACAAATTTTTTCTCATGTTCCAGATCTTTAATGACAAAAACTAGTTCCATAATATTGAATGAAGATCATAAATACAATTCATCTTCGTACCTTTGTTGTCCACGTGAACAATGATATCCCCATCTTCAAGCCATGGAAGGTTTTCGTTCAACCTCTTTCTTGTAAAAAGATTCAGATTAACAATTAATTGATATTAAAAAATTTTGATTTTATTCCCGTTCTAAATCATTTATTTATTATATTTGTTTATGTTCAATTATAATTAATGCTCCTCCTCAAGAACCTCCTGCCAAGCTAAAAACCATCATTGAAATTCTCCACGTATTCGTCTATCCAGCACGTAAACTGACACAAACAAATTCTCGTTTTAACGTAAATGAAGGGTAAATTCGTCAAAAATGTGGCTAATTGGTATGGGTTTGAAGGCCCAGCTGGCTATGGTACATTTGGAAACTTTTTCTGAAAATTATGGCAATTGGGATAAAATCCCCTTATTTCTAGTCGCCATATCATGTATATTTACTCTTTAACATAGAATAAATAAACAAAAACCTTATACTACTGTTTATGAACTTTTTAAATAAAATATTTCTCTAATTTTCTTCTGCAAAAAAAAAAATATTATTTTGGAACTCACGGAAGGACGAAATCTCAATTTCTCAACGTTGAGAGCTCTTGACAGTTTGCACCCCATTTGGGCTAACGAGCCCGTAAATTATCCGAATATGGACCAAGTCTCTGTCTATATCTCAAATTGTTTTATGACTATTTTTTTGTGTAAAATTATAACCTTAATCACTCAGTTAGAAAATCAAGTTTGGTTCAAAGAATAAAACTCTATTCAAAGAATAAAACTCGCTTTAATCCACAAAAAATATACATTACCAAAACTAATATACTTTGCGATTAAGAATTTAAAAGAAAGCAAGGTGTATAGTTTTGTATAAAATCCATTCACAACTAATTAATATTAGTAGTTTAATTTCATAGAAATCAATCATCAGTGTGATTTTAAGTCTTAACCTAGCGAACTAAGTAAACAAAATACCATTGCCCACAACTTTTATCATATAACCAAAAATTGTTTCTTATTTCTTCTAACTGGATAAGAAAGAAAACATAGCCATAAAAAGAAACGGTATAAACGATATAAAATTGGACTCTACAAATACCGTAGTTAAGTACTTATCTTTTTTGTTTTTAACTCAAAGTTAAGTTCTTTCTTCTTTTTGGTGGGAAGGTAAGTAACTAGCTTGACAATCTTTTCACCTTGAAGAAGAGGCAATTCTGCTTCTAAAGGAATACGTTGAAGCATCATGGACTTGTTCAACCGTTCGTACTTGCTCATCATTGTAGTCACTTCGTCTTTCTCTTTAGTGAATGTCGATTTCCACGTACTGTCTTGGGAATTAGTAGTCTTCTTCGATGTGGCCAATACACGACGTAAGACCCCTATGGCTTCCCCTACTTTCCCTTCTGATTCCAAGCTTTCCGCTAAGTGTTTTCCGCTCTTTAGCTCGTGTAAAGCACCCAATGTCGATACATAATCCTGGTTTGAGCAAAACCAAATCGTTTTAGGGTGACAAACTCGATAGAAACCTAAATTTTATTCTCAAATATATTTTTATTTAAATGAATGTTAAATTCTATTCAAACAAAAAAAAATATATAATCAAAAATTAATTGAAATCATGAGGAAAAAGTTTTCAAAGCAAAAGATTGAGGAATGTACCGAAAAGCGGGACGAGAGCTCTTTAGGTTGAATGTTGGCTTCAACAACAAATTGCGTGACACCATAATGGAGTTTCGACAGTAGATTTGCACTTGTCCCTGTGTCTTTAGCCTTCTTCGCCGTGGCAGCCTGTTTGAAATTGTTTAGAAGATTCATTTAAAGGATGAATATAATATACCAAAATAGCATTTAAGACCAAAACCCTTATACTAACGGATGAACCTAAAGACACCGTATGTGAACAAATGCTAGCTAGTTCTGTTCAAGTAATCGCGATAAATACTTGTAACCAAAAGTGTCATTGTTGGATATTTCCCATAGATCAATTTAAGCCAAGAAAGGTAAAGTCAGAAGAATTCGAATTGTATCGGAAGCTAAATGAGAAAACACTGACCTGCCCTTCGGCTAAACAGAGGAGACTCATGGAAGAGCAAACCGAAGATCCTAATTCCGGAAGCGTTTTGATAAGCCCGGAATGTGAATAAACAGGATGAACACACCAGCTGCTTCACGATAAGTGGTTGTTGATTGCACCAAATCTGCTATTAATCAACAGAATAAAAGTAAGAAACCAACCCGTTACATAGAAAAAATAAATCGATAAGCCATGCCGAAAATCGGTTATTTAGTAAAAACAAAAAAATACCAACCTATGGAGGCTAACTCCATTGCTTTCTCCCTGAGCTTTATAGCGTAAATAAACTGAACCATATGAAGCTCGAGCCATATTCCATCGATTTGGTAGAATTTTGGAGATTTACATTTGTGCGGAAGTATACGCTTAAAGCTTAGACCATTTGAAGGTTTACAACAATAGGTCAAAGCACTGCTCCATAGTATCTTGAGACCCTTATTGAAACTAATTTTCGTGGGCGCATTACGAGGCTTATTAAGGTTATCTATCAAATTTTGAAGTGAAGTAATGTACTCTTCAATTCTAATTAGATCCTGCAAAAAAAAAAAAAAATACTTGTGTTAATAAATTGGGGGTTTATTAGAAAGAAGAACAAGAATCTTCGATTTAATATATATTTTTAAAAGGGTTTTTTACCTCTCTTACATTAGCTTCAGTCCCAAGGAAGCTTCTATTCATGATATTTTCGACTTGTTTACGTTTCAAGCTTAAGTTTTTAAGCTCAAGATTCGTGTCTGCTTCCTTAAACTGGATCACTTTTTCAAAATCAATCTGTTCGAACAACACAAAAATATCTATTGTCAACTCTCTCAAACATTAATCAAAATCTCCCAAACTTTTGAAAAACAACGTAAACCCTAGAAATTGACTAATTAACTTGAGATTCGAAGAAAATTAACTTAAAAGTCACCTTTTTCGTTTTAGGTATGGGAATTGGGTAACACATCATTGTCATCGTCTTCTTAAAAGATTGATGATGAAACTTGTAGACGAGAACGAACACAAAAGAATAGAAACCTTGAAAAAAGGAGCAAAATTTATGAATTTATAACCTGAAAACAAAAATTGATAATCATCCTACTCCACAAGGGAGAGGCAGATATTTAAATTTAAACTATTATAAAGTACGTACTTTTTAAGATAATTGTTTCAGGAGGATTTTACAAAGATTCGAATTCCTAATCCGTTTGTGATTTAATATGTTGAATATATAGTGAAATATAAAATAAAAAGTGGAATAAGGGTTTTTGTAGCATACATAAGAGAGAGTAAACTCGAAAGTCTTTTTTTTTTTTTTTTTAATAAACCGTGTGAGTTCCAAATCTTTGACTCATAATCTCCTCGGTACCAGAGACAATTTTTGGATATTCCAATTTAAAGAATAATCTTCCGTACCAAAAAAGATTTGAACCCGGGGCATAAGGGAATTAGTTCCCTTTTATTACTACTAGGCCACCACATTTTTGATAACTCGAAAGTACTTGTAAACCATTACTGAACCGCACACCAATCACTCAAACTAGAGCGGTCCAAATACGGTCTATGTGTCGTTCGCAATTTTTTATTTCATAATTTTTATGAAAAAATATTTTTCGTATAGTAATCTTACCCAAAAACAATATTTCTCCATTCAAAGCTCATATGTTATTTCCCAAAAAAACTCATATGTTATCTAACAAAAAAATCTAGTATATATGTTTAATTTGGTATTGTCCATTTACATCGACTCCGTAGTTCAGAAGAATGGCAATTGCTAGTAACAATTTACTAAATAAGTAGTTAATACATAAATAACAAAAATTGCCTTCACTGAATCTTTTAATTCCTTAAACATCACTAGCTTGCTTAAATTATTACAAATTGCACATACCACCGTGTTTATATACATGATAAATATTTTACAGCGAAAAATGACATTAGTACTAAATTCTAGACCCGTATTAACTATATAAATTTATTCATAGTCATATAGTTGACAATGAGACTGCGACTATGTATTTGATCACGAGGTGAAGGATCGAGGTCGAGGCAGTATCAATATAGATCCAGCTCTTCCTTCACCTCTGCAACATCATGCCAACATCTTGCTCAAATGAATATTCCATGGAGAGTAACTGGTAACGACCTGCGAAAGAAAAGCAACACACCAAACTATTTATAAGACATAAGAAAAGCATTTGATGCCAAATTATATATCGATACTCGTAATAATAAAGAATTAACAAACAAATTGCATTCGTATTAAATAAAACAAACGCCTGTGAGTAAATAATACTATTGATCGACTTATCCGTGACACAATACTTGCCAAAAGAACAAAGAAATCTTTCCGCAACCTTATGCAGAGCTGGCTCATCAATGATTAGGAACCTCTTCCTATTCATATCTACTTCCTAGGATCTTTCTTGTTTTTTAATCTTTTTTTGGCAAGAATTTTCCTACCTGTTTAACCTTTTGTAATTTTTACAAACCTTCTCATTTTAATGAAATTCACATACTTATCAAAAAAATAATAATAATAATAATAATACTATTGCACTATATATTTTGATTAACCATATCATCTAAAGATGACCATAAGCATGTAGATTTTCTTTGTTTCTGTTGAAAATTGGTTTGAATACTTGAAACACTGAGTTGTTAAAACTCTGAGTTGTTAAGTTCTGAGTTGTTAAAAGAAGAAGAAATAAACGTTGAGGAGTTGTGGTCTTTGACTTGGTCTTAATTCAAATCAAGAAGGTTGGTCAAAGACTCATAATGAATCCGAAGGTTTAGACTTCTAAAGGGAAAGGAAAACAACTCAATGGACTAGAGGGTCTTGAAGATAATGTTATCTTCTTCATAGGACCACAAGAGCACTTCTCTCTCTCGATCTGCTCAGAGTTGCAGAGTTCAAGAAGTTTGAGGCGTGAAGGAGACAAGATGCAGGCATGCCATAATCTCTTGTTCATCGTCATCAAACACAAGCTCAAGACAGTAGGAACCCAAGGTAAATTGATTTTACCGAAACTTAGTTTCCTTGGTGTTCATGTTGGATTTGTATAAATATGTTGAGCAAGTCCAATAGCTGTCTAAGTGTGTGAACGTGTGTAAGAGAACTAAAAGAGAGAAGTGTATAAGTGATTAAGAGCTCGGTTTGAGCTAAGTGCTTAGTGGATTTTCCGGATAAGTTCTCCGGCGAGACGTAGGTTTTACCCGCTTCCCACGGGGCCGAACTCGTTAAATTCTCTGTGTCATTTATATTTCTCTGCACTTTAAATTTCAGTTCATAAGCTAAACACACGAGTGAACAAAAGGAGAGATTGAGAGAACAAACTAGAACAAAAGAAAAGACTTGTTTTATTTGAAACGTTTCACTTGTCTTTTGGTTGCAAAGCTTATGCTTTAAGGTTCTTGTTGCTGTCTCTGATTTCTCACAAATTGGTATCAGAGCTCCAGGTTTGGAGCGGTTCCATCTCAAGGATTGAAGAGGATGTCTTCAACAAGAGCAGAGGTGGAGATGTTCGATGGTAAAGGAGACTACATGTTATGGAAGGAGAAACTCTTAGCACATCTTGAGATGCTAAGTTTGCTGGAAGGTCTAAAGGGTGAAGAGGATGAGGTGATTCCCTCTGAATCAGGTTACTCTACAGCTGACACAGACGTAGATGAAGAAGAAGAAGAGATTGAAGCTCCTAAGGCAGAGACTGAAGCTGAGAGAGTCCAAAAGGAGAAGAGGAGGAAAGCAAGATCAACCATCATCTTGTGTGTTGTTGATAACGTCTTGAGGAATATTATCAAACAGAAGACAGCCTCGGGGATGCTCAAACTCTTGGACAAGCTCTACATGGCAAAGTCCCTGCCAAACCGAATTTATTTGAAGCAGAGATTGTACAACTACAGAATGAGTGACACAGTGAACATTGAAGAGAACATCAATGATTTCAGTAGGCTCATTACCGACTTGGAGCATGTCAAAGTATCAGTCTCGGATGAAGATTAAGCCCTCATCATGTTGATGTCTTTACCGAAGCAGTATGACCAGCTCAAAGACACCCTTAAATACGGTAAAAAGTCTTTGTCTCTAGACACTATTATTAGTGCTATTAGATCTAAGGAACTGGAACTAGGAGCTAGTGGAAGAATGTCTAGGAATAGCTCTGAAGGATTGTTTGTTCAAGGAAGGGGTAGAACTGATAGGAGAGACAAGGATTATGATAAGGGTAAGAGCAAGGCTAGGTCTAAGTCTAAGGGAAAGAAAACCTGTTGGATTTGCGGGAAAGATGGTCACTATAAGCGGCAATGTTTTGTTTGGAAAGAGAGGAACAAACAAGGTTATAACAGTTGCGATGAGTCATCAAATGTAACTGGTCAAGTAATGGATGCTGCTGCGTTAATGGTATCCGAGGTATTGCTGACTCAAGGAGATGATCTCAGAGAGAAATGGATCCTTGACACGGGATGTTCATTTCACATGACGCCGAGAAGAGAGTGGTTCCTAGAGCTGAATGAGACTAGCACGGGAAGAGTGAGAATGGCGAATGATACATACTCAGAGGTTAAGGGAATTGGAAGTATAAGAGTGAAGAATGATGACAATTCAACGGTTCTCTTAACGAATGTGAGATATATTCCAGAGATGTCAAAGAATCTGATCTCACTTGGCACTTTTGAAGATAATGGATGCTGGTTTCAATCCAGAGATGGAAATATGAAGATAAACAAAGGATGCAGGACACTTCTTAAAGGAAATAAGAAGAATTCCCTGTATATTCTTGCAGGAACTGTCTTGGCTGGAGAAGTGAACGTATCAGTGAGCGTCAAAGACAAAACAAGGCTGTGGCACAGGAGATTGGGGCATGTTGGACAGAATGGAATGAAGACATTGGTCAAGAAAGGTTACTTGGACAAAGCTAAGGTGACAGAGATGGATTTCTGTGAAGATTGTGTGTATGGAAAAGCACACAGGGTCAGCTTTGGTTCAGGAAAGCATGCTACTAGAGAGAAGCTTGACTACATACATTCCGACTTATGGGGATCTCCTCATGTCCTTATGTCACTTGGAAAGTGTCAATACTTCATCACTTTCATTGATGACTACTCAAGGAAGACATGGATACTTTTGTTAAAGAAGAAAGATGAAGCATTTGAGAGTTTTATCGAATGGAAGACAATGGTGTAGAAGCAGTTAGAAAGGAAGATCAAGACGCTAAGGACTGACAATGGACTCGAGTTTTACAATAGGGAATTCGATAATTATTGCAAGGAAGAAGGGATTGTGAGACATAGGACGTGTGCCTACACTCCTCAGCAAAATGGAATTGCTGAGCGAATGAACTGCACTATACTCAACAAGGTAAGAAGTGTCTTAAGTGAGTCAGGACTGCATAAAAGCTTCTGGGCAGAGGCAGCCTTAACCGCTGTATATCAGATCAACAAATCTCCATCTTCAGCCGTGAGTTTTAAGATTCCGGAAGAGCTTTGGACAAGCTCAAAACCGAGATATGAAGAGCTAAGGGTGTTTGGATCAGTGGGATTCATTCACAATGATCAAGGAAAGCTGAATCCGAGAGCCAAGAAGGGAGTGTTTGTTGGATATCCGAATGGAGTGAAGGGTTACAAGGTCTGGATGCTAGAAGAAAAGAAGTTTGTGATCACAAGAGATGTGACATTTCAAGAAGAGATGATGTACAAACATCTAAACAAGAAATCCAAGATAAGTTCTAATCCTCAAATTTCTTCTATCTCTCTCACCTATGAGACCAATGATGGTAAGTTTAATGATCTAGGTGGAGCTGATGAAGAATTTTAAGATGATCAGCCTGAAGTAGAAGATACGGCTGAAAGATGTGAAGCTTCAAGTGAACAACAAGATGAGATGCAAGCTGAAACAGAAGTAAATGCAGAGAAAGAAACTCAGAGCTATCAATTAGCAAGGGACAGAGAAAGGAGAGTTATCAAACCGCCTGAGAGGTTTGATGAATCTAAAGCGGTAGAGTTTGTTGAACTGGACTGCGGTTTTGCTCTCATGATAGCAGAAGATGGTGGCTTTCCCGAGCCATGCTGTTTCGAAGAAGCTATGAGAGATAAGCATGCCGAGTTGTGGAAAGAAGCTGCTGATGAGGAGATGCATTCTCTTCACAAGAACCAGACATGGATTCTGGTTAAAAGGCCAAAGGACAGCAAAGTGATAGGCTGCAAGTGGGTTTTCACGAGAAAATCTGGAATTGAAGGTGTTGAGAAACTAAGGCTGAAAGCAAGACTAGTTGCTAAGGGGTATCTACAAAAGGAAGGAATAGATTACCAAGAGATCTTCTCACCGGTTGTCAAGCATGTCTCAATAAGACTCATCTTGTCTTATGTGGTGAATCTTGACATGGAACTGGAGCAAATGGACGTCAAGACAGCGTTTTTACATGGAACTCTTGATGAGTACATACTGATGGAGCAGCCAGAGGGTTATGAGGTTCAGAACGGTTCGGATGAGGTGTGTCTTCTAAGGAAATCTCTGTACGGGCTTAAACAAGCTCCACGACAGTGGAATCAGAGATTCAACTCCTTCATGATGGATTCTGGTTATGAGAGAAGCAACTATGACAGTTGCATATATTTCCAGAGACTTGAAGATGGATCTTACGTGTACTAGCTGTTATATGTCGACGACATGCTAATTGCGGCTAAAGACAAGAAGAAGATTCAAGAGCTTAAGAATCTATTAAAGGCTGAGTTTGAAATGAAGGATTTGGGAGAAGCTAAGAAGATTTTGGGTATGGTAATCAAGAGAGATAGAGTAAACGGTACTCTAGAGATATCTCAAGAAGAATACCTTGGAAAGGTATTGGAAACTTATGAAATGGATAAGTCTAAGAGTGTGAACACTCCATTGGGAGCTCACATTAAGCTAAGGGCAGCAACTGATCAAGAAGCTGAAGCTCAAGAAGAATTCATGAGGTCCATTCCATACTCTAATGTTGTTGGGAGTATCATGTACTCCATGATAGGAACCAGACCCGACCTTTCTTATCCATTGTGTGTGATAAGCCAGTACATGAGCAGACCCTTAAAGAATCATTGGGAAGCTGCAAAATGGTTAATGAGATATATCAAAGGAACACAAGACCTGAGGCTATTCTACAAGAAGCAAGACAGTGTAGAGATCAAAGGGTTTTGCGATTCAGACTATGCAGCTGATCAAGACAAAAGAAGGTCAGTGACCGGTTATGTTTTTACTGCAGGAGGCAATGTTATTAGCTGGAAATCAGGGCTGCAAAAGGTGGTAGCACTGTCTACAACCGAGGCAGAATACATGGCATTGACAGAGGCGGTTAAAGAGGCAGTTTGCTTGAAAGGTTTAACCGAAGAAATGGGTTTTAAACAAGAACAAGTTGAAGTTCTATGCGATTCGCAGAGTGCTATATCATTAGCTAAGAACTCTGTGCATCACGAGAGAACAAAGCACATAGACGTGCGTCTGTGTTTCATCAGAGACAAGATTGCAGAAGGAGAAATCAAAGTGAGTAAGGTGTCTACTTTATGGAACCCGGCTGATATATTCACCAAGACAGTTCCGGTGAGCAAGCTTCAAAAGGCTTTGGAGTTGCTCAGAATTTCAAGCCACTAAGTGGAAGAGAAGAAGAATCCGGAGAATGGAAAATCCAAGTATACTAAGCTAAAGAATCAAGAATGGGAAAGAAGTATTCAAACCAAGGTGGAGTTTGTTGAAAATTGGTCTGAATACTTGAAACTCTGAGTTGTTAAGTTTTGAGTTGTTAAAAGAAGAAGAAATAAACGTTGAGGAGTTGTGGTCTTTGACTTGGTCTTAATTCAAATCAAGAAGGTTGGTCAAAGACTAAGAATGAATCCGAAGGTTTAGACTTCTAAAGGGAAAGGAAAACAGCTCAATGGAATAGAGGGTCTTGAAGATAATGTTATCTTCTTCATAGGACCACAAGAGCACTTCTCTCTCTCGATCTGCTCAGAGTTGCAGAGTTCAAGAAGTTTGAGGCTTGAAGGAGACAAGATGCAGGCCTGCCATAATCTCTTGTTCATCGTCATCAAACACAAGCTCAAGACAGTAGGAACCCAAGGTAAATTGATTTTACCGAAACTTAGTTTCCTTGGTGTTCATGTTGGATTTGTATAAATATGTTGAGCAAGTCCAATAGCTGTCTAATTAGGTGTGTGAACGTGTGTAAGAGAACTAAAAGAGAGAAGTGTATAAGTGATTAAGAGCTCGGTTTGAGCTAAGTGCTTGGTGGATTTTCCGGATAAGTTCTCCGGCGAGACGTAGGTTTTACCCGCTTCCCACGGGGCCGAACTCATTAAATTCTCTGTGTCATTTACATTTCTCTGCACTTTAAATTTCAGTTCATAAGCTAAACACACGAGTGAACAAAAAGAGAGATTGAGAGAACAAACTAGAACAAAAGAAAAGACTTGTTTTATTTGAAACGTTTCACTTGTCTTTTGGTTGCAAAGCTTATGCTTTAAGGTTTTTGTTGCTGTCTCTGATTTCTCACAGTTTCAAATGTACATTAAGTAGATTTTCTTCGTTAATTAATGCTTTTTAGCAACACTTTCTAACGCCGAGGTATGATGTAAACTATGAATTTGCTACGTGTTCATATACCTTATTATAGTAACGAGTTTGTTTCTTATTACCAGTTACTACTTAAAATCTCGTTACTATATAATCATGTGCCTTTACATAAAGTTGGTTATGTAACTTTTTTTACTGTATAAGTTGAAATGAACCCTAAAAAATCTGCTGATGGTAAGTCACCCAAGAATCTAAATGTTCAAAACATCAGTACAAACCCGAAAAATCAGATGACAGGTTAACGAAATTAAAGTATAATATGCGAAGTACAATACTAAGAACTATGTACCTCAAATTTTCAACTAAGAACTAATTGACGCATGTATAAGAAAATTGTTCGAGCAAATGAGAAAAGTTAAACGTTTATATGAAGTAAAAGAATTTGCATCAACATAAAGGATTTATTTACCAAACTAATACGATCCGAATCTTTCCACACTTCTTTTTTTCTCGCTCTCTTACGCCGAACTTGAGTGAAAGGCATCATATTTTTTTGTTTTTCTTATTTGACAAAAAAATAAACTTTTGAAGAACTTATATAAAATGAGGATCTAGTAGATCTACTTAAATAGACAAAGGAAAGTTTACGTACATGTGTACGTATCAGCATGATCGGCCCTGAGTTTTAATGGGCCACAAACTAAAAAAAATATGGGCCACTTTACTCTTTATAAAATATTTTTTTAATAAAAACCGTATTGAGTTTTGAACTCATGGCCTATTATAAGAAAAATATTAGGTTTTGACTATTAGATTAAAAAAACTTCTATAGATTTTGGGACCGATTTTTTTTATAATAAATATAAGGACTACAAGCGGATACTTTGCCCGCTTGCCCTCAGGGCCGACCCTGCGTATATGTGATATGTGTCTTTGGTAGGTAATTCCATTGGTGGTAAAACTAAGGTACTCGAATGATAGATATAAACTACTAGTTGGTAGACACTTTTGCCTTTTATTTGTTTTGGTGGTTGGGATACATATACGCTCTAACCTCCAATTTTTTATATATAACTTTGATTTGTTGTTCACTTGTTTATCTGTTTAGTTAAAAATTGTTTGTTATAGCTTTATGGGTTAATTAGATATATTGAACTATTTGATCCGGTTCTATGTGTATAAAAGCCTCGTATATAAATATTCTTAATCAATTTTGATGTATTAAAGCTGATGAGGATAATCGTACAATCTACATATTTGATATAAATTTTCATAACTGAAAATGTGTTCGTGTTATACCCAATCGATCGATAGAAATCGATGTCAAGTCACACATCACATATATTCTCATTTCTTGTGTGTATACTTTGATGGGATATTATCAATTTATCATGTATGACATGTGATTGCTTACAAAGCATCTTGAGTCTACACCTGTGTTTTATATGTGTATGCATGCATATTTATCACATGTAGATGCGTGTATATATACACATTTGTGCTTTTTACACAATGTTTAAAATTTGTTATGCGGTAATCAAGACATTTGGAAAGAGTTTATAGGGCCCAATCATTTAGTCGGAAATTGATCATATTCTTTTTGTGTTATTGTTAGTTCTCATACATAACTAACACAAAAACCTCTTATATATAATGTTTTCTTTCACAAATTATAAGTATATATACTGTTAAATATAACGTTTTACTTGTTTGTTTATGTGTGGTCACGTCGTAAGCAATCAAATAACTTTTTGTCAAAGAGTATCTTTCACTTGTTACATAATTGAAAGGAAATAAAATATAGGATCGAAGGAGAATCTCCTTGAAAATATCTTGAAGTTCCAACGAATGGGTTTCATAAGTGGGCGATTTACAGAAGTTTTGGTAGTCAAAAACTACCATCAAAATGCCAATTTTCAAAACTCATACGAATGTGAATTATCAAAATTTCTCATTTCCTTAAAGACACGTGAATAAAGTTTTAGAGCTCTAAATGTCTTCAAGGCCGAGCTTTTAAATCACCACAAGATCACTATTTCATTTAGTTTGGATATTATTTAGAAAACCTAAGTTAAACCGAAGAAAACATGTTAAATAAATCAATCGAACAAAAAAATCGAAAATTCATCCCTATATTTGAAGATCCTAGTTGTACTGTATTGTAATAGTGAGCTAACATTCTTAAAATTTTAAGTGGCTTCGTTACATAACATTCTTAAATCAAGAAAATGTAGAAAGACCATATGAGTGACACCACCCTTTCAAAGTTACAAATTATAAAATTGATCAAAATTCACGTGGTGTGGTGGATATACTCACCATTTGATTTCAACCCTTTCTATACATCTCTTTCTATAATTTGTTTTTATTTTAATTAAAGACTATTTAAAGTAGCTGCAAAAATTATTGTTTTGTACTGTAGCGAATGTCGTTATTTTTCTGTTGCAGCATTAAATTTAAATTTTGCCGATAGAAACAGAAACAAAGCAAAATAAACGACTATTTGATTGCAACTACACAACGAAAGTATTAACCTAAAAGGTGTGTAAAGGGATCTTTTATCTTCGGAATAAATCGATCAAATATTAAAATAACTGGAATGCTGTTTTAATGAATGGAATTGTGTGGAATTAGTAATTCAAGTAGATTCCAAAATTTTTTTACCAGTTAAATGGGATAAAAACAGTTTTTTATTCCACACATTCCGGTCGGATTAAGAGGAAAAGTTATGAATGAAGTTAAAAATTATTCATGATAAAAAAAAAAAAAGAGGAATAAACGGGATATGTGGAAAGGGATCCCAACAAATTTATCTCTCAAACTACCATTATTCCATTTGTTTTTATCTCATTCATTTTAATTCCTTTTATTTCATATCTTACTATAAATGAGTATCAGTTAGAGCCTTAGAATGTTGATGGCAATTGACCCATCCACGCGGCAATGAGCAGAACCTCTCAAAAATTAGGTTTGTTTTCAGAATTTGACAGTCTGAATTCGACACGACGAATCCGAAGCAGTAAGAAGAAATGAAAAATTTGAATGCACTGCACGAAATAAAAAGCAAAACACAAGAGAAACAAAAAAACCATAACGGTAGTTCAAAGACAATGGGCAAAGTCCGTACTTGGTCACTCTAGTTTGCGTGTAATTAAAAACAGAGCACAAGAATTCTTCACTTACTACGTTACAAAGTCTGAGAATTTTGATTTTGCATCAAATCGAAAAACCGACTTTACGCAGAGACAATGAAGTAATAGTTTTTATTTTAGCTAGACATCATCATATTGTCGATAGATTGAAGTGCTTGGTTTGCGAAAAACCTGACATCAACATCCGGATCCTCGCTTAGCTCCACAAGCCCAGGACGAATCGTCTTCTCGACAACCTTAATTTTCCGCCACAAACCCAAAAATATCAAAATCCGAACCAAGGATTTTGAGGTTACAAAATTGATCAGATATATTGTAAACTTACCGATTGATCGACTATTGGAATGAGGGACTGAAGCACTTTCGCTACGTTGAATTTGATGTTTGGAACTCTGTAACAGTGAAAAACTTGTTTATATACGTAAAGAATAATTGAACTAAAATGACAGAGTCTTAAACTATTTTACGGTGAGAACTTGCCTGTCTTTAGACGCAGTCATTACTACAGGCAAGAGCTTAGAGCATGTGATCTCTGATCCCATTACTGGTGCAAGAAGAGAAATCGCACGCAAAATAGTCATACGGTATAGATAGTGAGGGTTGTTAACCATCTCAAGCACCTACAGAGTAACGAATATCGATTTGATTAGATCTGATAAAAAAATTATCCTGATTTTTTTTTTGAAGTTAAAAAGATTATAGACAAACCTGAGGAACTATATGTTGCATTGCCCATTCAGGACCAAATTCCTCAGCGAGACGCTTCAGATTGTTTGCAGCAGCATCGCGGATTGAGTGAACCTAATAAAAGCGTACGCAAAAACATTTCAATGGGATTTGTTGTCTAAACCGATAATTTCCAGATAAAAGTAGAGGGGGGAAGTAAAACCTTGTCTTGTAACCATTGCATGCAAAGAGCGCCGAGCTTATCGTCAAAGAAGCCAACACCTAACTGACTAGCCAACAAGGGAATATACTCGATTATCGCAAGTCTTACTCTCCAGTGTCGATCTTCAGCGAGTTCTACAATAGCTGGCAATAACGATTGTGATAGTAGATCAATCCCAATAACCTGCGACAAATATAAAATATTAGAAACATCAACTGAAAACAGATGCGCAAAAAAGTTACCTTTGAGTTCAAAGAGTAATATGATATCTGTGAAAACCATTGAAAATATTGGGTAACTTGGTCATGACTAACCTGATTCACTTGATCGAGTTTGCTGATTATGTTCAAGCGTACATCGGGAAACTCATCTTTCAATAGAGAAAGAAAGATTGGAAGGAGATGCTCAATTGTTGCATCCTGCAATAAAAAAAGAAAAATCAATGTAAAATTAAAATCTGCTACATACACAATCAAATAGAAACATTTATTTAGTACAGTTTATTACGTTACAGGCACTATCGAGGCATAAACAACCAAAGTTTATTTTTTCGTAAAGATGAAAGTAAACATGAAGATATACACATGACTTCAAACAACAGGACGAATAAGGGTTGTACAGAGTCATAATCACTAAGATGCTAAAATTTATTTGAGTATTATGAACACCATCACCGTAGAACCAATATATCTATATTTGCAAACTTTCTTACCTTACCCAAGACTGGAGCCATACCCATTATAACTGAGGCCAATGCAGATCTAACATGTTGAGAAGAGTCCGATGATAGCTCCTACAGATATAATTCAAAGGAACCATCAGTAATACGCGGCACCTACTATACATTGATTCTTTGAAAGGAACTTGGTAACAGTGGGATTTTCTTTTTACCTTTACACACGGGAGGATGTGCTGGATAGAGAGTTCAGGGTTTAGAATCCGACAAAACTTTGTAACTTTTCCAGCAGCTGCTATGCGTACTTCAGCCTCATTATCACGAAGTAGACGCACATATGCAGGTACCAGGTCCGTCCTTGATATAGAGAAAGTATAGTAAATAATATCAAGAAAAAGGAAAAGGCATGCATAAATTAACATCAAACTAGTTTATTCGAAATGTTCTTACCTAGTAGGCTCAGGTCCCACGGCTTCACAAAGCTCATAGAGCTGATTTGCAACCATATAACGCACACGCCAGGACTTATCCTGCACAGTAACAAAGTACAAAGATTAAGCATCTCATAAGGGCAGCTTTTCCAAGAATCATCAACATAAAAGCTTATATAACTCACCTGTGAGAAATTAACAATCACGGGAAGAATGTGTGCGACACAGTCCTGAGGCTCCAACAATTTCCCAAGAGCAGCACAACCCTCAACAGCCAATAATCTAACAGAATCTTGATCTAATACGAAAGGCAAGATGGAAATCGAAAAAATCATAAGATGAAAATAATGTAAGATAATCACAGTGTCTTAAGTAAAATTCAGATAAGAAAATACCATCTTGAGTAAGATCATCAAACATAGACATAATCTCTGTCTTCAAATGCGCTGATTCAATTGTAGCAGCAAATTTCCCCAGATTGGTTGCAGCAGCTCTCCGCACCATTGGCATATCATCTTGACACAGCTGACTATATAATGATCTTAACTCGGCCTTCAACATATCTGTTGCGCTCGGGTATGCAATATGGAAAACCCCACAAGCTGATACTCTCGCTGTGAACCACTCCCCACCTGCAAGTCGCTGTTCAACACGATCGGGACTTTTAGTAATTCCTTACTTCAATGATACATTATACAAATTCTTTATAGAATAACATTAAAAACATCATATTGAGTTTTTTTTCCTTTTCTAACCTTGACTAGTGGTATGAAATGATCAACCAAGTCACTCTCCTTCATCTGAGAACCGACTCTGCAAAGCGACTCAACAGCTTTCTCTCTCACGCAAGTTTCTTCAACCGTTGCGAGAGTTTCCAACGGTGGAAGCAGAACATGTGCGTGCTCAACGCCTCCGACGTAAGGAATAAACACTCCTAATTCTTCAGCCATTGCAAGTAGCACCTCATCATCATCGTCATTGTTCTCGCTAAGAAAAGGTATCAACTCCTTTCTGGTTCTTTCCTCTCCAAGAGCACGAGCAATCGTAGAGAGCCTTCTAATGGAATTCAATCTAAGCTGAATATCATCGTTCTTTAACTCGTCTATAAGCACGGCAATAGGATACAGCGGCTCATCGGCCATCGACATCGCCACTTTCAACAACAATAAACAAGAAGAAAGTGACCATAAATTCAAAATATCAATTACGCCACACAATTTCCCAAATTTTTCACAAAATCACTCATATGCTGAATTAGAGACCACACAACACAACACTAAATTCAATTTCTTGAGCTGAGTATGATCCAAATGTAAACAAAAGAAGATCAATAAACCCAGATCTCAGATAAAACTACAAATATTCCCAGAAATGATTCTAAGAATACATAAACTAAGCGAATATATTACTTCTCTACCAAACAAAATGTATCAATCCCACAAAAGATAAACAACACAATCAAAATCAAACATAATTAGAATCTGGAATTGGCTTCTTCTAATGTTCTATAAGCCCTCTTCTCATACCATTTCAGAAACAAATACGGCTCAATTTCGTATGGTTCCTTTTCGATTTTTCTACGCAATCAAAAGCAAAATTCGACCTAGAGAATACTTAACCTCAATTTTACTAAGAAAGAGATAGAAGATCTATTCGAAATTCTATGAAATGATCAGAGATTTACCGATTACGTCGCCGTCACAGATTCTCCGAGCGATCTACCGATCAGAAGAACGAGACCGTGAAGACTGTGAGAGAGAGAGAGAGAGAGAGAGAGAGAGAGAGATTTTTCCCGCAGCTTTTTCCTAGCAACGAGCATCTTCTAGCGTTCATTGAATTGGGCTTAAAAATAAAGATTCTCTATTAATGGGCTTTAAATGGCCCATTAGCTGTTCTCTTCTAGGTAATCACTCAAACTCAAACCTCAAGTAATTTAAACGTTGGTATTAGTTTAGTGTAATTGTGTGTAACCTCAAGTAATTTAAACGCTGTATGAGTATAATCCTATTAGCTACAGTTATTAACAAATAATAAATAAAAAAACAGTTATTTTGATCTTATTCAACAAAAATTCCCATTAGGCTGAATCCAAAGCTTCCGATATATTTAATCATTATGATAAATCCTTAACCAAACTATGTACCTAAAAGAAATCATGTCAAACTTAAAAACTTATTTTAACAGGATTAGTAAAATGTAAAACAAATCAAAGACAAAATATACATGTGTGTACCAAATTAACTAAATTAATAAGCTTCATCTTCAGGATTGAGAAACAAAAGATATGCAAGCAAACCAAAAACAGGAACAAACCGAAGATAACTCACCAACACAATCTTGCTCTTTTTCACATTTTGCAGGTTCTCTCCAATTAACCATGGCTGAAAGATTGTGTACAGACATATATCCCATATAAACGCGTAAGCTAGTCTCTCCGATCCCAAATAACCAATCAGATACTGCCATCTGTCCATTATCCCACCGATACCTCCATCTGCTCGACCGTAGAGAGACCACAATGTCGATATCGGACATACCGTAGCTCCGGTCAGACCAACTATTGGTGCACCTTTGGTCATTACTTCACCAAGTCTAGACCTTTTGCTCGGTTTCTCATCTGGGTCAGCGTCATTGAGCCGTATAGCCATGTATGGGATAAGAAACGCTGCGTTGCATATCCATCACGAGATCAAAAGAACCGATAATCTAGTTTTGCTTTTTAGAGAAAACTGAGTATTAGATGAATAATAAGTGTGTTTACTGTTTGTGAGGAACATCATGAGACTCCATAAGACGTCAAGAGAGCTTTTGTATCGATCTCTCTTTCCGTCTGTGTATAGCAACGGAGCAAACATGAGTGTCCAAGCTATAACAAAGTTGAATAATCCTTCAGCCATCTGGTGTCAGTTTTTCGCAGACAGAAAATGAAACCGTTTTCAGAAGAATGACGAATCGTTTCACGAAAACCTGTTATTACGTATATGATACTTACAGGGTGAAGAACAGGAGCTTCTAAGAAATGAATACCAACTGTTCTGCCAGAAAAGTCCATAAATTTTCGTCAGCGATCAAACCGATAAACCGAAATCGATACAATGAATCAACGAAACTCGGAATCTTAAGCTGAAAACATACCGGAGTTTGTAAGAGGCAATATAAAGAAGAAATTCAATGATAGTCCCAAAAGAGAATTCACTGTCTCTGTACTAATTGCCCAAACTGGATCTCCCTGTTGATCAAACCATACAAGATTGCATAATCCAAGAATATATACATCAAAATCATTCAATTCGATTCCGAAAACAAAATCATTCAAGCAGAGAAAGTGAAATGGTTCTCTTTCCCAAAATTACCCAAATTACTCAATGTGATTTCTACATAAACCACACAATACATTGACAAAATCTCAGGATTGACTCCAAAAACACTAAATTCCAGGAACTAAGACTATTGATTTAAACCCTAACGCAGAGAATTTTGAGAGAATCACGTACAGGAGCATAAGGGAGAAGAAAGAGCCATAGTATGTACACAGCTTCAGTAGTCCATAGTAGATACCGAACGATTCTCCTTAGAGGATCATCTTCAACCTCGATCGTCGCTGTTTCTGGTTTCCGGCGAGCCAAGCATAAAATGGATCTGTCTCGTGTTCGTATCCTCAAGCGATTCATTGTCTGCCATGGATTAAACCGATCGACGGTGGAGATTTCGCTGCTCCGGCGAAAATTACGGCGGATTTGAAGCGGTTTTGTGTAGCGATTGTGAAGGGAGTGACGGAGATATGTCACCGGCGGTGAGGTTATCAGAATCATCTTCGTGCCTTATCCACAGTAGCCGGAGAAATTAATTTATGAGAGAACTTCGAAACGGTAGCGTTTTCGAATTTTTTTTAGAATATAGTGAGAAGTTAATAACGACGTCGTTTTAAGTGACTTCAGAACACCGTTCTCTATTGGGCTTTAATGGGCCGTTCACATAGAGCAAATGGCTCTCTCTTTCTGTGTGTGTGAATCGCGTAAATTCTAAATTAGAAACTACACTATAATATAAGGTTTTCCTAACGTTAGAAATAAAGTTTTACACTTTTACTCTAAAATAAAATTAGAAGTACCATTGGCGATGCTTTTAGTAGATATAATCTGCAAAAGACTTGACTGGAGAAGATATTGTATATTGAGTTTTAAATTATTATTCTCCTATAAGAAAGCTAAATCCTAAAGCAAAAATTGTCATTCAACACCAAACTATTTATCCAAAAAAGCTTTTGGTCTAGTGGTTACCTTCTTATTAAAAGTGAGAAGAGGTCACTAGTTCAAATCCACTTGGGAGGAGGAGGATTTCCAAAGGAAATTGATTAAAGGCTAACTCCGGGTCCACGGAGATTGTTTCAGCCCGAACTTCGAAGTTATCAAAAAAAAAAAAAAAAAACTTTATACTTCGATATATTTCAAACTTGATAATGATTTTATTTTACTTTTTCTATTCGGTAAACTTGATAATGTTAGCTAAGAACATTAAACTATGCTGCTTAAAACTAGTAGGATAAATATGATAAAGTCAAATAACGTATATATCAAGATTAAATAAGAATTGAACACGTGTCAATTTTTATGCATTAATGTGAATTTTTTTCGAATACTTTATATAATACTTATCAAAGCTTCGAATGGAGATCAACATTTCTTTGCAATTTGCATACCTAAAGAGGGCCATGTTTTGTTGGCTAGCACAGTAACATTGCACTAAATGGTACTAATAACACGAGGATCACGACTAAACATGGTATGAAATCAGTGTAACACGAGAATCACGACGTTCACATATCACGAAGATTTTGGTGTTGTGAGTATATTTGGTGCTAACAACCATCACCAATTCTTCAATCTAGTCCTCACCTTAACCAAATAAAAAAATCTTATTAGATTTTTTTCCTCATCTTGACTTAAATTGACTGAAGATTTTTTTGTTCTCCATTAACGGCTTTTGATACAGTGTTTACATTTTTACTAAAAATTGCATAAACATGTCTCAAATAGATGCCAATGATACGAAGTCTTACTCGGATGATGAATTTAGTGGTATCGAAGACTAGGATTTATTATTTTCAGGATTATAAATTACTTTTTATTAAAAAGATAAAAAAATAAAATCCTTTTTAAAATTTGTAATGATTAACTAAGAAAATAAATATTATTTCAAACAAATAAGATTAATTCTCAAAAAAAAAAGAAAAATAAATAGTATTGATTTTAGTTTTCTAATAAAATTTTGGATATACAATCAGAATTTCTCTATCTTATCAAATGTGAAACGTCAGTAAAAAAAGTATATTTATCAAATTTAAAATCATAGAGAGTATTTTCCCAATTACCCCTATTATAGATAAATTTGACTTTATTTTGGTGTGTGTGTACACGTATATCATATTATCATGTCATATGATATACGTGATAATATGATATACGTGTCTTAATATGTGCTATATATTACTAAGTATTTGTGCCATATCATGGACCGCAGAAGAAGAAACATCGAAGCCTAACTCAGTTCAAGGCACCTATATTGTTTGCATGAAAAACATTTGTCGGAGCTTTAAATGAAGGCTTCAGTGTAAGATTAAGAATACATTCAATCCCACAAAAAAAAAAAATCATACAATCTAAATCCAGACGTTTAACAAAAATAAACAAGATTTGTGAAGTGTATATATATAATTGTATAAATGAAAAAAAAAAAGATTTCTCTTCTTGGCACATAAACACATTAGAATTTAAAAGTAATTTCAATATTTTCTTTCGAAAGTAAACGAAAACTTTTTTTTTTTTATGAAGGAAAGTAAACGAAAACTGTTTTATCATTCTTATTGGTATCATATCTTACATTCCAATATTTCTCAAAAAATTTAGTTACAACTTTACACTTTACCTAACGGTGATATATAATAGTATTCTTAATATAATTTATTTGAACCCTGTCTATATATAAATTCTCTGTTCCGACTTTCGAGTGTATCCTCAGCCACCAAGAAGAGAATCATCTAATTCAATGACTACTTTATGTATGGCCTCAGCTCATATTTACAAAAATGCCTTTATCCATAAATTTCTGCTTCGACGTCGTCGTCCGAGTTTCATATGCAAATCTATGACCAAAACGACGCCGGATCATGATGCTTCCGTTGATGTCCTCCGGCGACGCTCCGGCAACTATCAGCCTTCTTCGTGGAACCATCTTTCTCCCCTCCCGATAGATAGTAAATATGCGGTAAAGTATATTATCATTTTGTCAACTTATATTATACACAACAAATATTTAATAATTTGATATATATATATACGAACATCGGGTTTGTTTACAAAAAAAAAACAACAAATGAAACTTTTTAAAATGTCTAAAATAATTATTTTTATCAGAATTTGTTTTATGTTTAACACTTTTTAAAATCTTATTATTAATAGTTTTCATGAAATTTTTAATAATAGAATTGTTACTCCACGATTATACACATATCTTTGTATTTTTATTTCGTTGAACTTCCCAACAAAGTCAGAATTTAAATAATAAAAAATAAATTACTTAATACAAAATTAATAAATTATGAAAAGTATGTAACGAAATTAAATATAGTAGGACTTATTTAGCTTAATATGTGTGATAAATGATTATTCGATTTTTCCTTTACTCAAACATATAGGTATATAGGTCTATATATATATAATACGTATACATTATCATTTTTCTAATGAAAATACGTATATAAAGATAATCTGTTTTTAAAATCAAATTTTAGACTAACTAATTACAATACGACGCATACAGAAAGAAGATAAACGGATAACTAGAGACTTGTTAAAGGATAAGGTGAGGAAGATGCTTGATGTTGAGAAGGAGAGTCGTCTCGAACAGTTAGAGCTAATCGACGATTTGCAAAAACTTGGGGTTTCATATCATTTTGAGCTAAAAATAAATAACATTTTAACGGATTTGTATCTCAAAAATGTAAGAAATGATTGGAAATGTAACAAGGAAGAAGATATACATACCACCGCACTCGAATTCCGACTTCTTAGACAACATGGTTTAAATGTCTCAGAAGGTTAGTATTTTCATTTTCATTTCTATATATGTTAAACAATGTTGTATAATATTTCCTACTAATTAAAAACACTTTCAATTTTCAGAAATATTTAATGTGATCACTGACAAAATAGAAAGTGATACATTCAAGAGTGATGATATAAAAAGTATCATCACTTTATATGAAGCGTCATATCTCTCCACGAAAGCGGATACTAAACTGCGTAAAATCATCAGACCTTTTACATTAGAACAAATAAGAAAATTTGTTGATAGTAAACATGATGATGATCATAATACTGAGATACGTGAGATAGCGGTTCATGCATTAGAAATGCCGTACCATTGGAGAATGAGAAGACTAGAGACGAGATGGTACATGGATGTATACCAAAAAAAACATGATATGAATATCGTCTTTTCAGACTTTGCCAAAATCGATTTCAATATCGTACAAACTACTCATCAAGAAGACCTCAAATACGTTTCAAGGTAATCTCTCTAATATATATATACAAAAAAAAAAAAAAAAAATCGTATTTCACATTGTATATATAAATAATCTCTCTAATCCTCTCTCTTACAATCATGTAAAGCTGGTGGAAGGAGACATGTTTGAGTAAGCAACTTCCTTTTGTAAGAGATAGAATAGTCGAAAACTATTTTTGGACCATTGGATTAATATACGAACCACAATTTGGATATATTCGACGGATCATGACTATAATTAATGCACTTGTTACAACTATTGATGACATCTACGATATATATGGCACTCTTGAAGAACTTGAACTCTTCACTACCATGGTTGAAAAGTAAGTAATCTACCTATAATTTCTTCTTGATTTTATTGGTAAATCACATAATAGAACTTATGGAACATTACAAATTAATAACTCAATGATTTTCTTACAAAAGTGTGATTTAAAATAGAATCGGATGAATATTGTAGGTGGGATGTAAATCGTCTTGATAAGCTCCCGGAATACATGAGGTTGTGTTTTCTTGTGTTGTTCAATGAAATCAATGGCATTGGATGTGATATTCTCAAACATAAAAACATTGACGTCATCCCTTTTCTCAAGAAATCGGTATGTATAATAATTTTTTTTATATTAATAGTTTAACCATTTTTTATTATATATTTTTGTTGAAACTAGTGGGCAGATTTGTGTAAAGCATATCTAGTGGAAGCAAAGTGGTACAAAAGAGGATACAAACCAAGAGTAGAAGAATACATTCAAAATGCTTGGATTTCAATTTCGGCCCCAACAGTATTGATCCATTTTTACTGCATTTTCTCTGACCATATCTCAATTCAAATCTTGGAGTCTTTGTCTCAACATCGACAAGATGTCGTCCGATGCTCCGCCACCGTGCTCCGTCTAGCTAATGACCTCGGAACTTCCTCGGTAAGTAATTTGTCTTCTAATTTTTTTATGTATGTGTTTTGAATCACAAGTGATGTAAGTATTAATAGGAAGATTAGAGGATGATCTTGATAACTCAGAAATGAGACTAAAGTTCAATAAACCAACTTTCTAAACTAGATAAGGCAGACTGTTCAGCCCGATCGTTCATGGTTGATTGAATTTATTTTTATCAAACACCACCACACTGAATATCGAAGTTTATTTTGATAAAATGAATGGTTGACAACAAGTTAGATAGACTATAACATCTTTACCACATCGATTTCAATCAAATGGTTGGCTAAAAGCACTTTTCATTCCATAATATTTCTAAATTATACATACTTTCGAAGAACAGTTTCATTGATTATAAATTTAATATACGAAATTTTCGGAAAACAACTCAAATATATAGCTATATACTAATATAGATATTTATAATCTATATGTGCAAAAATATATGTAGGAAAATCAAATATGGCTATGATGTACTTGTTTATATATATAGGATGAATTGGCGAGAGGAGACGTTCTGAAATCGGTCCAATGTTTCATGCATGAGACTGGAGCTTCTGAGGAGAAGGCTCGCGCGAACGTGCACCAGATGATCAGTGACACATGGGGCGAAATGAATTACGAAGCAAAAATGGCACGTAGTTCTTCATTACTTCCTCGAGGTTTTGTGGAAGCTTCAATGAACCTGGCACGCATGTCTCAATGCATGTATCAATTTGGTGATGGTCATGGCTTTCCCGACAAAGCCAAGACCGTTGATCGTGTCATGTCATTGCTTGTTAATCCAATACCATTCCACTGATTTACACTAAAACTATTCTCAATCTTTTCTATAGTAACAAAACTTATTACTCCCTCTGTTTCATTTTATATATTGTTTATGGATTTTGCACATAAATTAATAAACCATAGTTTTACAAAATAAAACATGTTTTATTATCAATTCCAACAAAATTTAACCAATAGTAAAATAATATGCCAAATTTAAACAGTAAAAATCAACAAAAACATTACTAATTTTGCATAGAAACTTGAAATAACACTTATATTGAAACAACAAAAAAAAACTCTAAAACCGCATCTAAAGTGAAACGGAGGGAGTAATTATTATATTATACTACATTTTTAATATTGTATACCATTAGATGGATTTTGGACAACCAAACTGATCTCCAAAATCAATACACAACCAACATTTGATATTTCCAAACTCAAGAGTTGTTTTAATTTTATGAGAATGGAATGTTAGAAAGAAATAATATTGTGTACATGGTCGCATGAAATAGAGAGAGGCCGAACACTATTGCCCTAAGCGCATCATGATCAATGATTCATGTAGGAGCACAATTTCTACTATACGGCAAAACTGAATATTGTTTAGATTAATGATAAAACAAGATACAAAATTTCATAAATCGATACCAAAATTATGATGAACGAAGAACGGTTTGTGCGGAGGCGAGACACTCTTTCCATCATTCTTTAATTTTCTGTAGTGTGATAGTTTTCGATACAATTAAGAATCATGAGAAGAAATTGTTATGATTGCTAGTAATAAGCTGAGTGATGTTAGTTTTGGATTTAGTATGTTTGATTGCTTATTGTTATCGAGTATAGGAGTTGTTGTGGGTAACATCTTCACTGAATAAGTTGGTATTCACCCCCCCTTTTTCCCCTTTTTAGTTGTGCAGGTTTATTACTTGTTGTACAAGTTAGGGCGCGAGACCTATGACTCATGGGTTTCGGGGACGGGGCGTGTCAATTTGGTATCAAAGCCAAGGTTAGCCAAGCCGGTTCTGTCCCGGAAGGCTGTCCTAGGTGACCGTATTTAAAAAAAAAAAAGAAGGTTTTAAAAAAAATAAAAAAAAAAAAAACCTAAAAATAAAAATGGGGTTTCCGGAAACTTTTGAAAATAAAATAAAAGATTTCAAAAAAAAAAAAAAAAAAAATTTTTTTTTTGGGGATAATCTTTGGGTGTCTACGGTCTCGCGCTAGAATTATTTGGTCTGTTTGGAAGTCTATAGTTAGGTTGGATTATTAATGACCTTGATGATCTTGTGGAGATAAGTTAAGGGTGAATGAGGTGGCTTATGTAAAGGAATAGGGGGAATGATGTGTGAGTGGCAAAGATGGTTATGAGAGCCAAGAGCGTGGAGCGAATCTGAAGGACTCGATGCGGAGGATAATGTGTAAATTTGGAGCTAAGTTAGTTCATAATCATTAGAAATGAAGTTGTTTTCAAGAACAAATGGATTTCCGGTGAGAAAAATGTACTGCTCAAGAAGGTTTGCGAGGTTTACCACAGTGAGCTAGTAAGACGGTAAAGAACACCGTGTATACTTGTTGCTTCGCCCAAGGTTAAGATGGATTTTTCTCTCGATTTTCTTCTCGGAATAGAGAAAGTATTTACTAGAAGACGCACAAAGGCGTAAAACCGAAATAGAACGAGGACCCCGGTGTGATGTTCAGAAGCATTACAACAGTGCTGAACTGCTGATATAAATGAAGTTTCTGACAAGATATGTGGTTAGGACTCAAAGTCAAGGGAGTCATGTTCAAGGACGAGGAATGAGATAGAGTGGTGGTCCAAAACCAAAGAGTTTGGGATTCTCCCTTTTGCGATGGAAGTCATAAAAGATATGGATGTCATCATAATGCGTCGATATGTTGCTGGACTAGGAAGTTGCAAATTTAACAGTTGTATTGGAAATATAACTCAAATAAATTGAAGGATAACATCAAAAGATTGAATGGGGAGACAATATGGAAAAGATTTGGATAACTCATACAAAGCCAAACAAACTTTTCCTCACAAAATAATTGGTCAGTGTTCAGAGACAAGGAAATCTCACTTACAGTCAAGGGAATTTGCAAATATCTAAGAGTTTTATGGGAAGTAGAACTCATCTTATTGAAGCGATATCAAGGAAAGATTGTATATGGAGAAGACAAGGACATGAGTTGGATAACTCATATATATAATCCTAAAGGTTAGGATATCAGACTATGATGACATATGTGGGTTAAGGATAATTGTGGTGCGAATGATGCATACCCAATAAGGAAAAAGAGATAGTATAGAAGGATGATTACAATAGAACACTAGAAATAAATCGAATGGTGCGGTAAGATCATTGTGGGAGCATGGTACGCATTACTCACACTTGGATGTTCCACTGCAATTTTTAATCGAGCTAGGACCGCTTGTTAATAATTGTTAGTGCTAACCAAAATGTTAAGGATCCATTTTCGGTTAGGTAAGTAAAGGCAAATGGAATGTCTACAAATTTGAGGATTAAGGATGATTACTCGAACCATAAAAATCATAATAAAAGGATGAGTGGAAAATCTTATAGGGAACGACCTCCCTTATAGTGTGTTTACATGCAAAAGTCCTAGTAATGGAACCTAGGCAAGAGCGATAACAGAACTACAAAGGTTTGTCTAAAAGCTCAAAGGTTGCAGACTAAAACAATGAGACCATACCATAGTATTAGTGGTCAATCATGTTTGACTAGCTCCTAGAATGGAAATGGGATGCTTTTAATAAAAGTGGTCTTTGGAATTTTAATATTAAATGATGGCGGGAGTAACCAAGATGAGGGGATGGGTTGTATGAATTTCTATTAGGAATGTGGTTGGACTAAATGATCGGATTTAAATATAGTAAGTGGATTTAGATTGCATCGGAGTAAGACCCTCGATGTACAGTCTAAACAAAAGTGGGTGAAGATAAGAAATCCACAAATTCAAGCACTTGTGAGTCTTGCTGCTGCAAGTGGCAATGAAGTAAGTAAAGCTGTTCAGGGATGTAAAGAAAGAAGCTCCTTATCATCATGCATTTTTTTATTTGGACAAAGAGTGAGAGGATTGGAAAATAATGAAAGAGACGCAGCATAATTGGGAAATAAGCTGGTTACGTTACTTATTATTGGTAGAGTTTGCATACAATAATAGCTACCATTCGAGTATAGGGATGGCACCCTATGAGGCCCTTTAAGGACGACCATGTCGCACCCCTCTGTGTTGGACCAAAGTGGGAGAGCGACGAGATTTAGAACCAGAACTTGTTCAAGAGTCCGAGGGACATGTGGCTTTAATTCAAGAAAAGCTTAAAGAAGCTCATGAGCGCCATAAGAGTTATGCTGGTAAGAGGAAGAAGGATTTGGAATTTACTATTGGGGATGCGGTATATCTGAAAATGAGGACGTTCAGAGGAACATATAAGTGAAGAAAGCTGAAGAAACTTAGACCATAATACATTGGACCGTATCTCATAACCGAAAGAATTGGTGCAGTAGCTTATCGGTTAGAATTGCCTAAGGAGTTATCTGTTTTTCACGATGTGTTCCACATTTCGGCATTGTGAAAAGTGCTTAAAGAACCAAAGCTGATTATTCCGCACCCACCATCAGATATGGAAAGGCATCTCACAATTCCAGCTATCCCTGTAAAAATCCTTGATCGAAAGGAAGTTTCGGTGAAAGGGAAAGACAGATGGAAGGTGAAAGCTTGTTGGAAATGAGATAGAGTTCAAGAAACAACATTGGAGTTGGAAAACCGGATGAGAGCAAACAATTCGAGAATTTTTTTTTTTTTTTTTTTTCAAGCCAAGGACAGGGCGCCGCCTCAACCATGCAAATTCGAGGACGAATTTTTTTCTAAGTGGGGGAGAATTGTCACATCCCTTTACCCAACATAACTTCAGCCTAACTTCTGCCTAACTCAACCTTATTATATTGGTAATTGAATTTTAGTCTCCTCACCTTCCCACTAAACAAATATTAAAAGAAAGAAAGTTAGATAAAAAGGGGAGAGGAAACGTGAATCATGAAAAGAGGAAAGGGGGGGGGGGGGGGGAGCAGATTCTTTATTAGATAAGGGAGAAAAGAAATAAATCAGAGGAGATGAACTTGAACGAGAGAGAACAAGAAAGGAGACAAAATTTTCGTAAAAGAAAAAGAGAAGAAGAAGAAGAAGAAGATAGCTTCTAGGGAGGAGTAACGGTGGTGGAAGAGGAGGATCATCGTGTCGTCTGTTGGGGTCGGATTTCACCCGCTCAACGTTAACACTCAAAGTCAGTCGAGGCTTGACTAATGGAGGCGTGTGTGGCCGACCATGGCCTCTCCAAGCCAAGAGGCCGACCGTGGCCTCTCCAAACAAGGAGGCCGACCGTGGCTTCGGCAAGGCAAGGAGGCCGACCGATCGCGGGCTTCGTCCCGCCTAAGCCGACCGTGCGATCGGTCAAGAGACCGATCGCGTGCTCACCCATCACCTACCGATCGACCGCTCGCCCGTCACCTGCCGAGCGACCGTGGCTTCGGTGAACAGTGTTCGGTGAACAGTACGACCGTGGCTTCGGTGAACAGTACTCGGTGAACAGTGTTCGGTGAACAGTACCTCGGTGAACAGTGCCGACTGCTCGGTGAACAGTGCCGACCGCTCGGTGAACAGTGCCGACCGCTCGGTGAACAGTGCGACCGCGGCTTCGGTGAACAGTGCTCGGTGAACAGTACCTCAGTGAACAGTGCCGAGGTGAACACTGCTGACCTCGTCTTCGGTGAACAGTGACCGAGCACAGGCTCTCCACCATGAGCCGAGCACAGGCTCTCCGCCATGGGCCGACCACGTGCTCTCCATGCTGTGAGTGAGCACAGGCTCTCCACGCTGTGAGCGAGCACATGCTTTCCATGCTGTGAGTGAGCACAGGCTCTCCATGCTGTGAGCGAGCACAGGTTCTCCACGCTGTGAGCGAGCACAGGCTCTCCACGCTGTGAGCGAGCACAGGCTCTCCATGCTGTGAGCGACAGCAGCTTCGGCCTCGCGAGCGACAGCAGCTTCGGCCTCGCGAGCGACAGCAGCTTCGGCCTCGCGAGCGACAGCAGCTTCGGCCTCGCGAGCGACAGCAGCTTCGGCCTCGCGAGCGACAGCAGCTTCGGCCCAGCCAGTGACACCGCCTTCGGCCCAACAGCACCAAGATGGCCTGGTCAAGATACGAAGCCCGCATTAGCGCAACCGACTCTGCGAAGACCTAGGAGGCAGGGCCGACTTAGCATAGACTATAAATACTTGTAAACATCTCTTGTAAAGGTGATCCGAATTCTTACACAGAAAAACCTTGTACTCAATTTTTTCATCAATAACAACATCTCTTTCTCAAACCCTTAGCAATCCTAGCTTACCATAGAAATCTCCGAATTCCCTCACGAACTCTTACAAATTCTAATTGTGTTGGTTTCGACCCCCACAATTTGGCGCCGACTAAGGGGACAGACTGCAGATTTCTGACACTCAAGAGTTAGGGTTTTCATCACACGATCACGATGTCAAGCAACACCATGAGAAACGAAGGATCTTTGTCTCACCAGCACGACGAAGACAGAAGCAACTCCACTGAGAACACGGTGCCTCCCGCTCCTAACGCCGCAATTGACCTCACACAGATCAAGCAGATGCTTGAGACTCTGGTGAAGAAGACTGACGATACGGCCAGCGAGCTGCAATCGCTCAAGAAGAGGAAGCGCAGAAGGTCCCGTGTCCGTCCGACGTGCCTCAGATTCAATACACCGCGAGCTACTCGGAGGGGTCAACACGAGGAGCTGCCACCTCGGACCGATCGCTCGGATCCGGAGGATCTGCCTCCACCACCGCCTCGTCGAGATTTCGATCCGACTCCTGAGCGTGTGATCGAGGAGTCAGACGAAGATCACCCCCCTCGGAGGCGAGTTCGAACCGATACAGCTACTGGCGACGCTGAGGCTGGGGAAGAGGTGGCCCGGACTGCAGCAGGTTACTACAGAAGGGAGCAGGAGCGCAGGACTCCTCGAGGCTCCCGTGACAAAGAGGTCGCCGCCCTGAAGGCCCAGCTGGATCATGTCGTTTTAGATCTGAGGATGACTAAACTGCAGATGTATCGGAGCACCGGGAAGGCTCCCGGGGTCGCTTACGTGTTGGAGAAGGCACGAAACACCCCCTTTGCAGAAAACATCTCAGGGGCTAGGATTTCCGACCCGGGAAGGATTAGGCTTCCGACTTACGAAGGGACCTCTGATCCCGCTGACCACCTAATGGAGTTCGAGGTTTCCCTAGGAAGGGCAAATTTCAGAGATTCCGAGAAGGACATCGGATACTGCAAGCTGTT
This sequence comes from Draba incana, assembly GCA_963576765.1. Taxonomy (NCBI): domain Eukaryota; kingdom Viridiplantae; phylum Streptophyta; class Magnoliopsida; order Brassicales; family Brassicaceae; genus Draba; species Draba incana. Next base: position 2,541,026 of record OY755217.1, on the reverse strand, counting down.
CGTGGAAAGCTTGAAAGGGCCCGCTCTCCAGTGGTTTTACAAGCTGGAGAAGAATTCTATCCACAACTTCCAGCAGCTCTCTGAGATGTTCGTCCAACACTACAACATCTTTGCTGAACGGAAGATATACGATGCGGACCTGTGGACCAACAAGCAAGCAGAAGGTGAAAGCTTGCGATCCTTCATGACAAGGTTCAAGAACACCCTGTCCAAAGTGGATGGAATCAGTAACACTTCCGCTCTGGAAGCGTTGAGAGGTGCGGTGAGGAGTCCGTCTCCGTTTTGGCAGGACCTCACCATCAATCCGCCAGCGACGATTCAAGACGCCCTTCACCGTGCAGCTGATTTTGCCCGAAGCGAAGAAGAGCTCCGCGCCAAGAGAGGCGGCAAAGCAAAGCAGATAAGCGAACCTTCTCAGGTTCCGACCCAAGCTGCTTCTAAGAAAGGTGATCCCGCCTTTGTTCAATTTGAATGGGGAGCAGGCGGAGCTCACAATTACCAGATCGATTCACCTGGCTACGGCAGAGGTCGAGGCCGTGGTCAGGGACATGGCAGAGGAAATCTCACTTGGGTAAGAGACCCGAAGGAGTATGATGAGAAGTTGTATTGTGATTTTCACAAAGCAACTGGGCACTCCATTGCAAGATGCCGAGAGTTGGGACGACAGCTAGCTGCTAGGCTGGCCGAAGGCACCCTCAAGGGTAACATCAGTCTGTCGGACTTCAAGCCAGAGGAGAAATTTCAAGATGCTACTCAGGTCCAGACTGAGAACCCCAGACGACAACGCCGCGGTGACAATCCCGAACATGAGAATCCTCAAGGTACCATCAACATGATCATGGGAGGATAGCAGTATTGCGCTGACAATGTAACCGCGATCGAAGCATACCAGAGGCGAGCCGAGGTCTGCGCCAACATCATTACATCTCCAAAGAGAAAGCGTGCTTGTGATCCTATCACCTTTAGCGAGAAGGATGCTGAGGGTATTGACCATCCGCATAACGACCTTCTAGTCATTAACCTTACCGTCTTTGATTTCAATGTCGCCCGAGTCCTCATCGACACCGGAAGCTCAGTGGATGTTATCTTCAGAGAAACACTCGAGAAGATGAAGATTGACCCGTCGCTCATCACAGGGCAGCCAAAGCCTATAACGGGCTTCTCCGGACAGACAACATGGACAGAGGGAACGATCCGTCTTCCAGTTCAGGCGGGAGGTGTGAAGAAGATGGTCAATTTCGCGGTCTCTGGTCATCCCGCCATCTATAACTTGATCATGGGAACGCCATGGCTCAGTCAGATGCAAGCCGTACCATCGACTTACCACCTATGCTTGAAATTCCCAACCGATAAAGGCGTGAAGACAATCTTTGGTAATCAAAGAGACTCACGAGCGTGCTTCCTAGCAGAGCACGTGTTGCGCAATCAAGAGGCGAAGGAGGGCTCAGTCCCAGAAGGTCACGATGACAAGAAAGAAACCTCAATCTCACAAGGACCGCAAAAGAAAGCGAGAGTCAATTCCAGTCAGTCGACGGACCTGATCAATCTCAAGTAACCCCTCCGCACCTCTCCCCATCTGAAGCATCACTTTCACTACTCTCCTCTTCCACAATGAACTACGAGTGACTTGATCCCTGCAAAGGGTACGTAGGCAGCCTATCCTCGGATGGGTTCAGTTACCCCCCTCCATCAAAAGGGGGGGGGGGGGACCATACGCTTGACAAGCCTCGTCTCCGAACGAGCTCACTCGATCTCCTCCGCCTTCAGGGGGGGGAGTGAGTCCTGTCACAGTCTCTAGACGACTTCAGTTACCCTATTTCGTCTCAAAGGGGGGGGAGTGGGGTACCCGTATGCCACTCCTTAACAAAATTATTGACTACTCTATCGTCAATCGCTAACACTCGCTACAGCACTCATCATGAGAACAGCTAGTTCCTTTTAAGGAAACTTGTCCTTTTTGGACCGATCACAGCTTTATTCGAGTAGAGTCGTTCTGTATCTGTTGTTGCTGGCCACATCAACAGTGCAGAGGTACGAACACTATGACATCCACAACGGATACAGCGCGCTATATAAATTCCAATGACCTCCGTTCAGATTATACTTGAACGTGTCAAGTGACCTCCGTTCAGATTATACTTGAACGTGTCACTCCAAAACCCAGGACAGGCGCTGGTCTAAGTCAAGGTGATCTTGCTCTCGGACAGACGTGTCTAGAAGAGCAGCACCACTCTGCAAAGCCCAACAGCAACGTTGGCAGATAAAGAGCGTGAGCGCATTTGCGTTTTCACAGCCTCAGCAAAGCCTCATTCACGAGCAAACAAAGCCTCATTCATGAGCAAGCAAAGCTTTGTTCATGAGCAAACAAAGCCTCGTTCATGAGCAAACAAAGCCTCATTTATGAGCAAGCAAAGCCTCATTCATGAGCAACTGACCAAGAACGAGCCTCATCCATGAGCAAAAAAACAAAGAATTTTCATTGTACTGCAGCAACGCAGTGGCTTCGGTAAGAAAATAAGGAGTCTTAAAACCTCCATAAGGAATAAGAAGTCTTAAAACCTTTTAGACGCTTGCGGAGTCTTAAAACCTCCTGCGCTGTGTCATTCACACAAGGCCATCAAGAGAAATTCAAGTAAGACCGAGGCAAAACAGAGAAAAGCCAAGGTCGGAATTTTAAAAGACTCGGAGCAAGCCCGAGGAGGAGCTTCGCCAAAACTCGAAGAAGATGGACCAAAGCCGAACAATGGCAAGCGATCCACGAAGAATCAAGTTCCTTGTTCAAGTCCCCTCATCATTATGCTTGGCACTCTTTTTCCTTAGTAGTGGTTTTGTCCCAAAGGGTTTTCCCTACTAAGGTTTTAATGAGGCCATCATCTTGTATCTTCCAAGTTCACACTTGAGGGGGAGTATTGAATAAGATGAGTACTTAAGCGTACTGCAGAAAAGAGTAGGCGAATACCTTGACTTTAATTGGTAACGCCGATATCCAACGCATCTTTAACTCGACAGTCTTATCACTAACACTACCGAGCTGGGGAGCTAACTGTTGGGGTCGGATTTCACCCGCTCAACGTTAACACTCAAAGTCAGTCGAGGCTTGACTAATGGAGGCGTGTGTGGCCGACCATGGCCTCTCCAAGCCAAGAGGCCGACCGTGGCCTCTCCAAACAAGGAGGCCGACCGTGGCTTCGGCAAGGCAAGGAGGCCGACCGATCGCGGGCTTCGTCCCGCCTAAGCCGACCGTGCGATCGGTCAAGAGACCGATCGCGTGCTCACCCATCACCTACCGATCGACCGCTCGCCCGTCACCTGCCGAGCGACCGTGGCTTCGGTGAACAGTGTTCGGTGAACAGTACGACCGTGGCTTCGGTGAACAGTACTCGGTGAACAGTACTCGGTGAACAGTGTTCGGTGAACAGTACCTCGGTGAACAGTGCCGACCGCTCGGTGAACAGTGCCGACCGCTCGGTGAACAGTGCGACCGCGGCTTCGGTGAACAGTGCGACCGCGGCTTCGGTGAACAGTGCTCGGTGAACAGTACCTCAGTGAACAGTGCCGAGGTGAACACTGCCGACCTCGTCTTCGGTGAACAGTGACCGAGCACAGGCTCTCCACCATGAGCCGAGCACAGGCTCTCCGCCATGGGCCGACCACGTGCTCTCCATGCTGTGAGTGAGCACAGGCTCTCCACGCTGTGAGCGAGCACATGCTTTCCATGCTGTGAGTGAGCACAGGCTCTCCATGCTGTGAGCGAGCACAGGTTCTCCACGCTGTGAGCGAGCACAGGCTCTCCACGCTGTGAGCGAGCACAGGCTCTCCACGCTGTGAGCGAGCACAGGCTCTCCATGCTGTGAGCGACAGCAGCTTCGGCCTCGCGAGCGACAGCAGCTTCGGCCTCGCGAGCGACAGCAGCTTCGGCCTCGCGAGCGACAGCAGCTTCGGCCTCGCGAGCGACAACAGCTTCTTCCCAGCCAGTGACACCGCCTTCGGCCCAACAGCACCAAGATGGCCTGGTCAAGATACGAAGCCCGCATTAGCGCAACCGACTCTGCGAAGACCTAGGAGGCAGGGCCGACTTAGCATAGACTATAAATACTTGTAAACATCTCTTGTAAAGGTGATCCGAATTCTTACACAGAAAAACCTTGTACTCAATTTTTTCATCAATAACAACATCTCTTTCTCAAACCCTTAGCAATCCTAGCTTACCATAGAAATCTCCGAATTCCCTCACGAACTCTTACAAATTCTAATTGTGTTGGTTTCGACCCCCACATCGTCGCCGTTTGTAATCGTGGGTCTCTTGATGGTGCTGCAGTGACCAGAGGGAGAGGAAGAACCTCTGATGTCGACGTTACGAGAAGGATGAAGGAGATGATGTTCAAAGGTGAGGAACGGAAACAGAGCCGTGGCGGTGGAGACGCGAGGGAGACGATCTCCGACGGTGATGATGATGGCGTGATCCCAGAAGAAGCATATCAGAGTTGCGTTGAATGGAACATCGGTGAAAAGAAAGAAGAAAGGAGGAATAAGAGATGAAACCAAGAAGAAGTTGAAGAAGGCAGTTCTGCTCTGTTTTGGAGAAGGAGAGAAACGAACGGGCAAAACATATCGGAACAGAACAAAACTTTATGGTTAAGTAGTCAACTCATATATCCAGCTTTACTCGAAAGAAGTTTGTCGTTTGGAGTTGTGTACTGAAAGTTATGGATGTTTCTCTGTCACTGATTTATGCAGAGTGAGTCTGCGACTAGGATAGTTCGTAGACGTTTTCCGGTTAATCCCGGAGGAACTAGAGTACGATATGGATGTCGTTGGAAAGATCACATCCTCTAGTTTCTGGAAAACTTTTCCGATCTAGAATCCGAGGTAAGGTCCATTCGGAATTCAATCTCAAAGTTGAGGAAAAAGCTCTGTTTCTGAACCCAGAATTTTATGCTTATGTTCCAGTTTCAAGATGCTGTGTTTGGAGGACGATAACGGTTGCATCGGTGAACCTATGGTCATGGAGATGGTTTTGATTGACAAAGGACATGTCAGGGAAGCCATGGGATTTATAATCATCCTCATCGGAATTGTTCCTCGGTCGTAGTGAGCTTGGCTTGTTGCGCAAGAATCAGCGTAATTCGATTCTGTGCAGAGACAGTTTGGATGCAGTGACTTTGGTGGACCGTTAGGAGCATCATATTAAGTCCGATTGCTCTGTAATTTTGTGTAGCTGTTCATGACACTACTGACTTCAGAATCAACGGTCGGATTCTCAAATGGACGGTTAGTTTGTCAATTACCGATGTATTTCCAAGGATAGTTAATGCAGTGTTGTATGAGGATAGTTTGATTGAGTTATATTGTTTGTTTGGACAAATGAGCTGGAAATTTCAGGAACCTTATGGACTCATAAGATGAGATGGTGTCAAAGGATAATTGGAGTTGGAGATTGGAAATCCAGTCGAGCAAAGACATTACCGAATTCAGAGACGGAGGAAGCTTTGTGGCTAAGGTGAGGGTGGGATCTAGGCTACTTTAGTATTAGATATCAATAGGTTGTCATATATGCTAAGTCTAGGATTGTTTGATGATTGCTTAGTGTTCTATGTGGTGTTATTGATTAAATGTTCCGTGAAATTGTTTAAGAATATGAATGGTGTTAGGTAGAAAACGAATGTTAAAGATTAAATGATTGAATGAGATTGCTAGAATATTATAGTTCTACGGACGATCGCGTACGTAAGCCCGTTGTAGAACTTTGTTTGTTGGACTACGGACGATCGCGTATGTAAGCCCGTTGTAGATTCATTAGGCCGTAGTTTGGGCCAGTGACGGGGAGGACAGACCCAAAACAGTAGAAAGGGGTTGGCTCCGCCGTAAGGGAATAAGTAATTTGAAAAGGAAATGTTAAGAATGTGAAAAGGAAGTGTTAAGAATGTGGAAAGTTATGTTAAAATGTGAAAGGTTTAATGATGAGAAATGAATAAGATATTATTGAGAAGAAATTGTTATGATTGCTAGTAATAAGCTGAGTGATGTTAGTTTTGGATTTAGTATGTTTGATTGCTTATTGTTATCGAGTACTGGAGTTGTTGTGGGTAACATCTTCACTGAATAAGTTGGTATTCACACCCCCCCCCCCCCCCCTTTTTCCCTTTTTAGTTGTGCAGGTTTATTACTTGTTGTACAAGTTAGGGCGCGAGACCAATGGCTCAAGGGTTTCGGGGACGGGGCGTGTCACTGATACAGACATCCAAAGTTGAGAGAAAATCCGGAGGTGGATTAGGAGTCCAACGCTCCATGACTATTGTCCAATGGTTATATGAACATGGTCTTTCGTTGAGGATAGTTAAAAGGTCCTCTTCATTTTGGAAAATGAATTGAAATCTCTCGCGTGATAAGGCTATCCCGATCGGGTTCGGGTCGGGTATTTCGGGTATCGGGTACCTGATGTTTAGGAATATGATACCCGATCGGGTATTACATATATTCGGGTCGGGTTCGGTTCGGGTTCGGGCGGGTTCGGGTATACCCAAACTATACCCGAAATATATATATATTTTTTTTCGAAATAAATAAAATATATAATATTTTTCAAAAAAATTGGATTTATTGAAAATACAAAAGGAGAAAAAGAAAGTGAGGAAAAAGGAAGAAGAAAACAAAAAATTGTGCAACAAACCCTACTTTCCCGACCCAAAAAAAAACAAACACTACTTTCTATGTTCAATCGTGGGTTGTATTTTCAACTCCTCTTTTTAAGTAATCACTTTTTCTTCTCTTTACTTCTTCAGTTCTTCTTCTTCTCCTTCTTTATTTCGAAAGACTTGTTCTTGATTTTGATTTTGTATGTGTATTGGAGATTAATAATGGCTTAAAGTGTTTTAAATTCATCAAATGTGTAACTGTTGGTGATGGTGCCGTTTAGAAAACTTGTATGCTTATCTGCTACACTAGCAACAAATTCCCTACTGTAAGCTAATAAGTCTTTCTGAAATTTTAACCCAGAAATTAAAAAAAAAAAAAGAATCAGGTACCCGATCGGGTACGGGTACCCGTACCTTAAGAATTTAAAACCCGATCGGGTAGAAACATCATTGATCATTGTTCAAATATAGAGAAACAGGCACATATGAAGGTTTCAGCGTAATCAAATGAAGACCAATACCTACTTATCTATGACGATAATCTTCTAGGAAAAGGCAAACATCAATGCAAAGACAGGATTATGCCATAACCAACAATTATTAACCCCACAATCACTAATATTGTCGAAATCTTCTTAGTAGCTCCAAACCAAGGGTAAGTTTTGTCATACAGTAGATTTAACAGTGTTCCCCTCTCTTCTTTCATCTCTTGCACTTCCTTCTCAAGTCTTCCAATAAGTAGTTGAAGTGCATCGATCTCGTTTAGTAATGCCTCATCTACCCACTTGAATGTGTGGTCATCGTTCACGAGCTGAAAATGTGTAACATGGAACCCACAATAAATGAGGAGACATGGTACATGGTGAGATAATAGCAGGGAAGTTTACTTTATTCGCAGCTCCTTACGCACACCGGAAATAACGTCTACATGGATTTTTGGATGATGATGATATGTATCCTAAGCATACATTACCACACCAACATAGTTTAGGGACTCCTACAACTCTCTCTTTTTTTGTACTTCTCCTCTACTTGATGACGACGAACATGAAGAAAGATCTCTCATTTTCAGCGCAGATATTTCGAGAGGTTCCTAACAAAAAGATAGGTATGTCGTGTTTTTGTACAGACTTTCCTTAATATACCATGTGACATCGGGTCGGGTCTCTATGGGTGAACCCGTTAAATACATTTGATATGTTGTTAGTATGTCATGAGGACCCTTGTTGAATTACATTTTGTTTATTGCAAGGATGTCATTTGGACATGTTCAGTTACTCTATATAACATCATTTTTAATGCACTTCCCTCATTACTTCGAAAACCCTCAGTTCACTTAATTTTACCTCAACCAAAATGCCTAGTTCTTGTTTTATTTTCTCTCTTCCTTTCGAGTTACAGATTTTGATTGCTGTGTTTCTTGCCAGAGAATGTATTACCAACCTTCGCCCCCTGATCACTCTCTACAAATGTGGCAACAACTTAGCGTTCAATGTACAAGTCTTACGCGAAGCAAACTTATACATTTTTTTCTCTAACCCGTCTTTAATCAACACTGGTTCTGCTTACCGCAATATATTGGCAACTAGCGTTTAGGCTGGTGATTGCACTGCTTTGTACTATGAGAGCCTTCGAGTTGCTGTTATTGAAGGTAATATTTCACAGAGTCTAACTTTCTTACGCCACCATCCTTTAGATGACTTTCTATTGTCCTTTGTAAGGGCTTTGTATTTGTTTGCAATGGGTCGTATTGCCGAAGAGAAAGCGACAATGTTTGTTTCAAGGTGGTGGCATTGAGATTTGACCGAGTTGTGGCCGTCACTAGACAAGTTTACCAAGACATTGTAGAAATCGGATACCGTAATAAATTACTATTTACATACAACTGGCAAGTTCATCTCCTTCACCCACCAGTGGATGGTGCCTCTTGTTCCCTTTGCCTCAACAGACGAGGTTGTCCACGGTGTTGCATATGGTGGATCAACCCCTGGTGGAATCCACTGTTTCCGTCCCCTAAGGAACGGCGTACACGTTGTCGGTTTGTATTAGATAATTCTCCCTATTTCAACTGCATTGCATGGTTTGCTCCATGGAGGTAGTAGGTTTGGTCTTGTAATTCATCGGTTGTAAACAAATGGTAGTATGGCCGCGTGAAGAAAAGTTTTATTTTATGTCCTCAAGACTATCTACTTTTGTAGACATATGTATTACATATGATGGGTTTTAATTTTCAAAAGAGTACAATATTATGGCCGCTTGAATTACAAGAGATCGGTTACAAAAATAAATGAATCATACATTAGGTTTCAAAACTAAGGTTGGACGATATTCCGTTGTTATAAAGTTGTCAAACATTCATTTTATCATCCTCCGAAAATATTAATTATTGTCCTTGCGACATAATTCGCTGTCCCCAAAACATAAATTCACAAAAGCAGAGACATCCTAGATTAAAGTTTTCCAAGTTGCTCGATTGTGCCCTTTTTTCCACTTGTCCCACAATGCTTCTGGGGTCCTTTGGGTCCACCATGGCCCTACAACATTGCACATAACAAAGCAAACATGCATTAAACTAATCAAACTCGATTGTTTTTTGAAAAGAATGACTTTAGTATGACGAAAATATTATCGGCTCCCCTTGTGAAGGATATCTGCCTAGTTTTGGTCTCCCAGATCCTGGTTTGGTATTGGGGCAATCCGTGTCCTTTTGGATGATTGCAGGAACATCACAATTTTTTTTCCTTGGCAGTGGTAAAATCTTGTCTCCCCACAGCTTCTCCAACATGTCCTTGGAGAAACAATCACCAACCAAATTGTAAAAGTCTACACTGCGGATTCCACAAGCTGCTTTTGCATGGCTGCAAGGTATGAGTAGAACATAAAAAACCCTGCATGTACATGTCTTTTCAGACAGGTCTACCAAGAAGACACAACCTTCCTTATCATTTACTTAGTATTCGTACTAGGACGGTACACGTAGTAGCTTCTTTCAGATGTTCTATTAGTATATCTTCAATCTCTGGTATACACCTAGTCCGTGTCTTCTTTGCAGTTTTCCAACGTTCCGCAAATCATCTCATTAGCATTGTTCTTATGGCTTCCACCATTGTAACAATAAGGAACATCAGTGTCTTCTTTAAGGCACAATTAAGTGATTCCGAGATATTGCTACTCATTATGTTGTACCTCATTCCCAGAAAGTAAGCAAATGACCAGTGTTGAAGTCCAATTTTCCTCTAGTAGGTCCCACATCCGGGGCTTTGTTTCTCGATCTCTTCAAACCAGTAACGGATGTCTCCCACCGTATATGCCCTTGCTGCCTTGGAAGTTAAGTTTGCCAAATCCGTATTGAAATTGTGTTTAACATTACGCCACAGGTGGACTGTACAGGGCGCATGATACGCCTCTGGGTAAATAATTTTGATCGCGGCATAAATTGTTGCGTGCCTGTCAGAGACGAAGACAAGAACTTTTTCATCGGGGACAAATCTTTTAAGTTGTTTGAAAAACCACGTCCAAGACTTTTTGTTTTCTCCATCGACAATTCCAAAAGCCAAGGGGAAAATCTGGTAATTTCTGGATTCGCAGCTCGCAGCAACTAGACAACTCTTGTACTTCCCCTTTGTTGTTGTACCATCGATGCAAATGACCTTCCGAAGATGTTTATAGCATGATATAGATGCTTTAAACGGAAAGAAAAGGTACTGGAACAACGTCTTGCCCTCTTTTGAGGACACAGTACGAAGAGGAGTTATCGTCCCTGGATTGGACGTCTCGAGCAAGTGCAAATATGTGGACAAGAACTTGTAGTTGTCTTCCATACTTCCTCTTCCTAATTTAATGACCGTTTCCTTGGTGTACCACGCCATCATGTAACTGATGTCTACCCTTAGGTCTGCATTAATTAAATCAGGTAGTTCACATGCTCTTGGTCCTTTTTTGCCATGGGCATATTTCGCGGCAAACAACTCACCTAACAAGGAGGAAGGTGCTTTCTTCCCACGTCTGTCTCTAGCGCCTGCATCACATATGTGATTTAAGGTAGTCGTCCTAATGACTAGATTTTCAAAGCTTGTCTTCTTTGCTGCGTAAATTATCCAATGGCAATTGTCGTCCTCACATTCTGCTATGAACCTTGTCTTGTCTGAATTGATAATTAGGTGGTTGTACAATCCTTTTAGAGAATATACACTCAACGCTTTTCTTAAATTTGCCTTGTCTTTAAATATTCTCCCCACATACAGTGCATCTCCTGATCTTTTCAAATTCATATTGACTAGGTCTTTCTCCAATATATACGCGTTATCCCGACATGGTGCCGCATTGTGGATCAAATCATCGTCTTCTAGAATTTTGTCCATTAGACATTTAGGACCGGTAGCTCCACCTTGTGTTCCTGCGGTTGGTCCTCCTTCTCGTTTGTCGATAATGTCGTCATTAATATTACGTCCTTTCGATGAGAATCCGTCTCTGGGTACAAGTGCTCTACCATCGCAAGTACCATGGACGTCTATATTTGGGCCACGGGTGAGGTTGTAAGCTCCACCTTTATAAGATTCTTCTGCATAACTTAGAGTCGACGAGGTGTTTCCCGGCACATATTCACCATCTATATTCGGTGCTACTGGAACATACGTAATAATCAACGTCTCTCCATTACGTACGACATTACTATTATCCAATGTCGGTGGTTCAATGGTTACAATGTCGGTGCAGACATTACTGTTATTAATTCCTAGGTCAAAACCATCGTTGACAACTTCCACCGTCAGAGGACGTCCACCAACGATCATGTGTCCTTTCCCCTTATCAGATTGCCTCTTTGTATTTTTGGATTTTTTAAGTGGAATAAACCAACGACCTTCACTTAGGTTGTCATTTCCCCTTTTCTTACAACTATTTCCTTCAAGCCCCACGCCCCACTCATCCATTGGATTCCAATCCTTAGGATATTCCCTTTCTAATAGTTCCCCCATTGCGTCAAAATCAAAATCCTGGGACCCCTCTGTATTTTCCAAAGACAATGTAGGTTCAAATGTCTTATGTCTATTTTCTTCTGCAACTTCTATTACATCTAATTCTTCAATAAAAGAATCATCTTCGAAAGTCAGTGGGATGTCTATAAGGTATGCGTCTATGTCCATGTTACCACAAACCTTCCCTTCACCAACATCAAATACAGACTTCCCTTTCTTACTCTCCTTTGTGGAGAAGTGGTCGGCCAACTCCACCTCAACGGCCCTAATCACCATGTCGTCGTCACCACAGACTGCCTCTCTTCCACTTTCCCCAATACTCTTGGCGGACATATACATGTCTACGCCTTGGCCACGTCTTGTCTTCTTGAACTTATTCAGCGCACTATCTGATGCAATGTCTATCGGCGACATTCTTACCTGTGTAAAAACAGTATCAGCCGGCTCGTACCTGTAAGTCAGATGCATCTCATCAGTTGTCTCCGTCCCGTAATTGAACGTTGTTGCAACTTTTTGCTTGACATCTTCAATTGTATCGGTATCTAGGACGTCCACGCATTTACCGTACATGTCTCTCGAGACCATGAAATGCCACCTACCAATCGGCAAACATTCCCACTCGCCTGCAATTACCAAAATCGAGTCGTCCATCGCATTAATGATTCGCAATCTGCATTTATCATAGGGTCTAAGTCAGGGAATATTTAAGACAGGGACGAAATAGATATATAAAACAGGGAAAGGTGGAGTTAACAAAGGATCATAGGGAATGAATTAGACATACCAACCAACTACTTGGGATATTCAAGTTCACTGTGTCTACAGCCGAAACAGATTTAGCATAAACACAGTTTTTATGAGGTAGGAGACAATGGCAATCAGTTTTAATCTTATAATTACGTTCAATAAATTAGGATGTACGATTTTCATTAACCTCACATTAAATGCTCTTTACTTTTTTCCCGCCATTTTTCCATTTGACAGAGGAGACAACCTCCGAAGTGACATCTCGCACGTGGGCGCAACTCGTAATTACGCAGTTTCATTAAAGGTGTTTATGTCATTGCACGTCACGCGTCCGTACAAAATTTGGCAGATTCTAAAATGTTTCTGGACTTATGGCAGATTTCGTAAACCCACTCGAAAATTATGTCAAATTTTACAATTTCCCCTTTTTGTTATTGTCATCAATTGTATTTCAGTACAAGAGATCTAGTGTATTTTGATTTGTTTGACATTATATTGAGATTTTTCAGAAAATATATGAAAAATGGTTCTACGATAATTAATACCTAATTACTATTTGCATTAAAGCGTAACACTAATGTTTTTCTCTAGTTTAGGTACAAGAGATCTCGTGTATTTTGATTTGTTTGACATTATATTGAGATTTTTTTCAGAAAATATATGAAAAATGGTTCTACGATAATTAATACTTAATTACTATTTGCATTAAAGCGTAACACTAAAGGTTTTTCTCTAATTTAGGAGTAAGGGTTTGGTACACTGTTTTAACTTTTTAATTCTAATTAAAGACAACAATAGTTGGTCAGCTCGCTGCCGTCCATAATTCCACCATAAATGTCATTGAAAAAAATTAACAATCTTAAATTAACCTAAATAATACTTTATGTCATATATTCTTACTTTAGTTACAGCTAATTTTGGAAACTGGGACCGACCAAACTTCATAAATCAATTGACTGTTGTACTAGTGCAAACAAAACTAACCAAATACGACTTTTATGAAGAACACATCAATCTTGTTATTACTACTATTTTTATTACTACATAATTTAATTTTTTTTGCCACTTAATTTTTTTTTGCCATTTAAAAAGGAGTTAATTTGCCAAATAGCATTTTGAATTATAATTTGTGTAATAGCCATATAATAAATATAATTTAAAAACTAATAACTAATCTAGGAAAATTTACGATTTTATCTTTTATACATAATACATAAAACATAATAATCTAATGGAATCAAAAGCAAAATTGTCCATTATACATATTATACACAATGAACAGTAATTTTAGCGATTGAGTAAATTATAATTTTTTTGGTGTTATATTTGCCAATTTCCCTTTAAAAAAAGAGTGATTATTTTGGTTGTATATGCGTTTTCGAAAAAAAATCACATCTTATTCTACCAAAGATATTGCAAATCGATATAACCAAATCAATTTCGCTAATTTTCTAACCTTTTTTTGCTAAGGAAACTAATTTTATAACTTGGTTAATTTTTGTTAAAAGTAACATGATTGGAGATCCTCGGACGTTCGTTACATTTGGGTATAACAGACTAAGTTTTAGCTTAACGATAAGTTTTAGCTAATATGGAATGCGACACACTAACAAATAATTAATACTAACCGCACTTCCATCGTCCATCTTTTAATGTTGCACGAATTCAAAGTTTTCAAATTTATTTGTAACTTAGAATATACTAAAGTACGTTTAGTATTATATTCGTTTGGAAGTTGGAACACAAACAATGTAAATGTTCCATATAGTATAATATACTCTTTCCCGACTTATGTTAGAAATAGAAATGTTAAAAGTAAAAATGACCTGTACACCCTTTTTCAAAAAAAAAAAAGCAGTAAAAATGACCATATAGAAGTGACATTTCCATGATATTATTTATAACAATTTAGCAATTTTAGATTGGAGTAAAAGAATTGAAGTAATTTCATATGTTAAAGACGCCAATTACTTTTAAAGTATATAACTAGTTCCAAATGCATGAATATATATATATATATATATATATTTTTTTTTTTTTTTGAAATTTAAATGCATGAATATTCTTACCTAACTAGTTCCACATTGCTTATCTTATGAGGTACTCTCACATGGTTCACGTGAGAGAAAGCAGTAATATTTCAGTTAATTTTCTCCTTTGTGCTGGCCCAATCCAGTATTAAGCCCAGTCTTAATTTAGGCGTTTGGGTTTATATACCATTTGAAGTTTTGAACTATCCCTTTGTTTTAGGATACATCTCCTGCAATGTGAATTGAGTTTAATCGATTTCTCACGTTCTTGTCGACGACCAGTCTATTAATGCGAGTGGCACGAATACATTTCATATACTGCCATGGCACGAAAAACATATTAGATTAAAACAACGTAACCTCACATATTAAAGTCTCAATGCCATGAATATATCTAAGAACAATAAAACATAAATAAGTAAATATTAGAAAATGACTTACCTATTTTTGTACACGCGTGTAGGTGTGTAGGTAGTTGCTTGAAGATAATGTCATATTGAATCCAGATAGAGAAAAATTAAAAAACTGAATATGTTGTTCAACGAAAATTAGGTACAATTAGTTTATATATCTTGTACAACTACCCTGCATATATATATATATATATATATATATATATATATATATATTAAAAAAAAAGCGTGGCTGGAGCCTGGATCTAGAGGTAGTATATGAATTTTGGGAATCGAGTTTTATATGTAATAAGATAAATACAGTGTATATATTCCGGGTACAGTATGAATACCTGAATTTAATATTTATATTCATACCCAAACCTGTGGATCTATATCAACATGTACTTATCGCACCTGAACATGTATGCGACATATTAATAAGAATATCGGATCAGATCGAACACTTCTGGTAATATATATATCCAACCCCAGTCATTTACAACTTCCCCTTCAAGTTCTTTGTTACATAACTAGCTAAACGAATTATTTTGATAATTTTCTTACATTTGTATTAGGCAAGTATGTAACTTGATTCAAATTCGACTCTTCTCTTAAAAAAATTAGGTCGAGTAGCTGCCCCGCGACACAACAAAAGTTTATCAAGTAATAATAATTGGTTCATGTTTTCTGTGTTGCCGAATGGATATAACACATGAATATGCCTTTAAAGTTGAATATGTATGCAACAATAATTGGTTCTTGTCTTGTTTCTGCTTAAGTTATAGTGGATAAATTTAGCCAAAAAAAAAAGTTATAGTGGATAGAGTAGATCTACTCTATTCACTAGATAAATGCATTAAAAATAAATGATTACATCTTGAATCAAATCAAAAAAAGAAGAAGATATAACACATATGAATATGCCTTTAAAGTTGCATTTGTATGCGGCAATAATTGGTTCTTGTTTTGTTTCTGCTTTCGTGTAGGATATGTAATTTTCATCAGCTTAAGTTAGTGAATAGATTATATAAAAGCATCAAGAAATTATTATGGTTGTAAATAATAACTGGCAGCCGGAATTGCAGAATTTGACCAAATTTTTAATAATTTTTTGAGGAATCTGGTGAAATAATTTTGAATTCAAATTGTAACAGTTGAATCTTGCGGAATGTAACTGGTATCTGCATAATTGCAGAATATTGCAATGCGATTCAATACAAAAAATTCCACTACTACTTACATGAAGAGATATCTCTCGGGGTCTTAGACCATGATCAACCATGATACTTGGTGAGTATCATAAGATAAAAAAAAAAATCTCCTCTTTTTACTCAATTTTACTCAAAAAAATACTCTCTCTCTTCATTTTACTAAATTTTTATTAATTTTATATTTAAAAACACTCAATTCCTCCTATTGATACCCACTTTTGAGTATCAAAAGTATCAACCCATTGATACCCTCTCTCTAATAATAACAACAATCTCCTCTTTTTACTCAAATTTTATTAATTTTATATTTAAAAACACCTCATCTTTTTATAAAAAAACACTTTCTTTCTTCCTATTCCTCAAATTTTAATAATTTTATATCATATGATACCCACGAAGTATCACCGTTGATCATGAAGTAGTGGAATTTTTTTTACCAAAAATAATTTTTTTAAAAAAGTAGTGGAATTTCTTCATGTAACAAATCAGTACATGGATGTGTGTATATTGGTAGCTACTACATAGGTTAATGTTTATTTATTTGTTTATTTTGACCCCAAAAAGACAAAAATGCAGCTAAAAAATCGATAAATTCTCTTATCTCATCTGAATGGAATATGTGTACTGTACGAGGATTTGATTTCTATTCGACGTCATAAAATTTCCCGCATTTATGCGTTCTTACCAAACTTGTACAGTTGTAAATCACAAATTTAATTTCTTTCTAGTATCTAAAAACAAGATTACAAGAATATTGAATATGATTTCGATATTGTTGTCTAATCCAAATCTGCATTAGTCCTTCCAACGGCTTGTCTTAAGTTTTAGGTTGATACCGTTGATTGTAAATTTGTAACATAGTGCTTATAAGTTATACCAATAAATGATGATTATAATTTATAACACGATTTTATAACACGATTTTAAGTTTTATATTTAAATATTTTACGTTAGTGTTTGCATTATTGTGTTTGTATTATATATCCATGACCTAAATTGAGTGTTGATTTGTTTGTTATTGTGTATTTGTTGCTCCTTTTCTGTCTGACTTAAGTAATTATTTGTTGCATGAACGTGAAATAAAGTGACAAAGGCCGAAGTGGGCAACGACCAAATCCTCTCTAATATGGTCGCTACATTCTTAATCATCATAGCACATCAGATAATAATAATATAATCTTTCTTTTGATATCACATCATATTTTATTTTTTTAGGAACGAACTTATTATGAAAATATAAAATTTATTGAACATTGGAAAGAAATTTGAAGTTCGTCGTCTATCAATTTTAGACCGAGGGTTCTTACAAAATCTCTTACTATTAAAAAACAAAAAAATATAATAAAAGTGGTAAGAGAATGAGAGACGGTTTCTTCTTTAAGAAACTTTGACAATAATATGAAATACTTTTGTGCATATGTTTTCTTGTATAACTGGTTGAGCTTTTTTATATTAAATTATATACCTTAATTATAGTTAGAATATTGTTATTATCTTTGTTAGATATTTTGAATGAGTTTCTCCACCGATGATTATTTTCTCTTGCATCTTAATTGTTTTGTAAACAATACATTCAATAAAAGTGAATTACTGGGTTGGTTTTTCAATTAGGAAAAAGAGAGCATAAAAAAACATTCAAACAAATATTTCTGAAAAAGTAGCAAAACAAACTGTTTAAAAGAGCGAGAAATATGAGAAACGAATTCAAAGCAGTACAGTTACGTCTAATAGATTGGAGAAAAGTGACTATTTCTCTCGAGTTTGTATATCTAAAACCAATTCATCACTATATGTTTCGGAAGTTTGACAGTCTATCTTTCAAGTGAAACCAATTCAATACTATCTCGTGTACCTTAATTTGCTATACTAATTAAAAAGTCAAATAAAATCTACAACCATATCGAAACTAAAACATGTTAATTGCACCCATATCGAAACATTAAAACTTTTTTAGATTTTTCATAATTTTAATTTACAAAATAAAAAAAAAAATTATGTGTATTATTGTTAAAAAAATTGTATTTTTTCCCAAAAGAAAAATTTTATTTGGATATTAAATTTTTTTTTTGTATAGGGTCCATAATCTCAGATCCGGCTCAGACTACATTGCATTTACAGCTTTCTGGTAGCACTAGCGGGTAAGCATTGTAAGTGGATGCTTCACTTTATTACCACATTTGCATATAATTTTAACAATTGAAATGATACTTTTGTAGTTATGTACCAAAGGCTCTCGGGCTATATTATATTATATCTTTAAACAACTTTTTTTTTTGCTTTCAAATGCATGATCGCAATCGCATCAACAAATAAAGTTTGTCCATATCGGGTTTATATGTTTTCAAATCACAACTGACACTGAAAAACGATAGCTACAAAATAATTTTATGTATCGTCATCACCGGTACATGGTTACAATTATAAGATTAAGTTCGCTTCGTTATAAGCATTTCAACGTCACAATCCAGTGATGGAAATTAGAGATGTCACTACAAGAAAACAGAGGGTTTTCCGACGGGTACAACCGTCGGTTCTATCTCGTCGGAAATTTCCGACAGATTTTCAACGGATCTTGTTATAATGAAATTTCAACGGATTTCTGACGGATTTATGACGGATTCTGTAACCGTATACCGTATACCGGATATCCCCGTATACGGATACCGTATCCGTCAGAAATTTCCGACGAATTTCCGACGGAATTTCAATTTTTTTTATAAAAAACATTATCCGGCGGGGAATTTTCCGGCGGAGAAATTTCCGGCGGAGAATTTTCTGCCGGAAAATTTATTTTCTTCTTCTTCTTCTTCCTTCTTCTTCTTCCTTCTTCTTCCTTCTTCTTCCTTCTACCTTCTTCTTCTTTCTTCTTTCTTCTTCTTCTTTTTTTTTTTTTTTCTTCTTCTTCTTCTTCTTCTTCTTTCTTCTCCTTTCTTCTTCTTCTTCTTCTTATAAGAAAATGTGTTTTGGGTATAAAATTAGGGTAAAATCCGTCAGAAATACCGCCAAAACATTGGCGAGAATTGTGTCTTCACAATTCAAAAAATAAATTCCGTCGGATGGCGTTTAATTTTTTTCTTTTTTTGGTATTAAAAAAAAACGCATTCCGTCGGAAATTTCTGACAGATTTCCGACGGATACGGTATCCGTATATGGTTTATCCGGTATACGGTATACGGTATACGATATCCGGTATATGGTTACGGATTTCCGACGGATTTATGACGGATTTCCGACGGATTCCGTAACCGTATACCGGATATCCCGTATACGGATACGTATCCGTCGAAAATCCGTCGGAAATTTTCGACGGATTTTCGACGGAATGTAAAATTCGGCAATCCGTCGGAAGTTCGACGGATATGACGTCCATCGGAAATCGTATTGTTTTCTTGTAGTGTGTAATAATCTCACGTACAAGTTTCAAAGAAAAACAAAAAATCTCGTGTAAATCAGACATACAACAAACAAATGTTCTTTTATCATGCATGGCTAGCTCTGGGTTAAAGTCCATGATGCTGATGTTTTAAGCAATACAATATATTAAAACGTTAAGGATAAATTTTAGAGATTGGTTTCTGCACTGGTTGATTCCAACTCTAGTGACTTCGAGTAGATAGCTCACATTGGTAGTGTTTTTACAAACGTACCGCTTCTTTATAATTTGTAACGTTTTAAATTTTATCAATCACTAAAACGATACCAAAAGCTTTACCAACACTATTACAACTTTATCTATACAGCTTTGCACTATTACAGTTTTATCTATACAGCTTTGTACTATGTTGTACAACTTACCGCTTCAGCTTATCGTTCCAGCTCTTAAAAAGATTAGGTTACCAATCGAACCCTATATTTAGTTATTTACACAGTACTCGAACAATTCTTTTATTTTTCTTTGGAGTCTTCGCTTTGAGGTTCATGCAAAAGTTTCTTATATTAAATGCATATGGTCTTTTATAGAACATGCAAAAAGGAAACTATACATTGTAAAATGGGGTTTCTAAAATAGGGTTCTAAACTAAACTATATTAATATTTTAACATAATATATGTTTTTAATTAAAATTTAATAGCTAAAACAAAATTGAGCCAATTAAAACTAAACATGTATGTTAAGAAACTCTCTAAAAAGTATCTTAAATCCTTTATTTGAGAATCTCATTTTTTCCTTTCTCCTATTTTTTCTATATTTTTTTATTTATATTATTATTATTATATTCTTTTAGAACTTACTATTGAACATGGTCTTATAAGAACATCTCCATCAAAGGTTTATAGAGAAGTTCTCAAAACAATTTTTGAGAAGAAGTTTTCAAAAAAAAGAGAAAGAGGTTCTCAAATGAGATATTTTTGACATTATCTCTCCTATTTTAAGTACTAATCTACTATTTAACTATTATTTTATAAATTTAATTTTTTTAGAATCCTTGATGATAATTTCTTGATAGAGATGCTCTAAATTATTACTGTATGTGCTCATTTGTTCTGGCCCGATTGAATAAAAAAAACATAAAAATATGATGTTTTGACTAAAAAGAAATCAATCCTTTAAAGTCTTAATTCACTACAAGAAATGGACAATATAGCCACATTTTTTTGTAACTATGATAATATATTTGTAACAAAAATTGAGTTGCTACGATTTTGCTACAAAATTTACAATGTAGTGGTAGCAAATGACCATTTGTAGCAAATTGTTGCTAATTTGTGACGAAAGCCCACAACGGTATATTTTGTAGCTATTTGAATCATTTTAATTAGCTTCAAATGTGTCGTAGCAAATAGATACAAAGTTAGTTACAAATTATGTGTAATAATTAGCAACTAAAAACCACAAAAACATTATTACAAATCACCCCCAATTAGCAACATCATTATTGTTTCCATTACAACAATTTACTTCAATATGTGGAAAATACTTTGTAACAATTAGTAGCACCAAATAATTTTATTAATATGAATATTCTGTATTAATACAATTATACTAAAAAATCTATAATGTAATCTAATTTGCAATCCAAAACCCAATTACAAATCCATGAATCGAAAAAAGGAGAGTCGAAGATTCTTTCGCAATAGGCACCAAGGTTCTGAGATTACTTCATGAGCATTTTGATCCTGTTTCAAGGGTCAAAGAAAAGTGTTACTTTTGATGACTATGGCAATAACATACGCAATATTCCCGTTGTTGAAAAATCGTACCTTCACCAAAAAAAGGAATGTGCCAGATGTTGTGAACATCATGGAGATGTGAGGACTCTGAATCTGAAAACAAAAAGTGTAGAAACTGAAAAAGAAATAAATCCGAGAAAGCAAGATAACAAGGGAACAAAAGAAGAAGACACCAAGAAGACACTAAAGCTGGGCTTTTTCCTCTTGTTACAGAGCAGCACTTGACTGTAACCAATCTGCAACTGAGAATAGAAACACATTCATAACAGTTTCTGTGTAATCCTACATACATACCTTTGCGCTCACTGTCAAGAACAAAAATTAACCAACGTAGATGCATTAAAATTTCTCCTTGTGATCATTCAATCATCAAACAAAAACTTAAATGATTGATCTTCTTACCAGCAATTAGCAAAGAGAGAACATAGTTTGAACATTAGCAAAGACCAACACTAAAAATGAACATTTTCAGAGAAGTGGACAGAGATTCTAATTACCAAAGTATGAATTATCTGAAATATTTTTGAAGAGCCAAAGATCTGCATCTTAATCAGACACAACTTTTATATTATTTTCAACAAAAACTCAAACAATAATCAAGCATTCAGGTAAAAAAAAAAAAAAAAAGTAATCAAAACCATTGAATCATCAAATTTTGACTAAAATGGGATTCAAATCCCCCAAAATCAGAAAGATCTCGACTTTCGAAATGGATAAAGTAACTTTCGGTTCCTAACAATTGATTTAAGGCATTACACGAAGAACCCAAATCAAGTGAAAGCTTGAAACCTTTGCTTGATTTTGCATCTGCTATATATAGATGAAGCAAACTCATATATTTATTTTCCGGCCAGCCATTTGGATATATCAAACATGTGCAAATTAGAAATCCAAATAAATCAAGAATCATATCAATCAGTACTGTACGAACCGAAGAAAAAACTATTAAATATATCAGAATCCACATAACAACTTTCAATGATTTGTTCACCACTCCAACTAAATTGAGTCAAATGAAAACGAGGATGAGAGATTCATCAACCAAAGAAGAAGAAACCCTAAAACTAGAATCGAATAGATCGATACTCCTCGGGAACACGGAATCGCTCGTACGTCAGATATCTTCCAGAGAAACGCAGCTTCGCTTGGCTAGAAACCCTCATCCTTACAAATCCGTCTCTGTCATCTTAATCGCGGTTCAGTTGCACGAGTGAATGGATTTAGATTGTGCGGCGGACTATCTCAGGAGATGGAGGAAGTGCGGTGGTGGAGACCGAATATTCAATCTGTGATTGATAACCTCTGCGGTGTGAATCATGAAGACTACGGCGGAGATCTAATGGTAACCACCTCTTATGTGGTGTTATAATATAAAATTATTAAAATAATTGTAAAAGAAGAAAGAGAGTATTTTTGTGGGGTATATTGAAATATAAAATTAATAAAATTTGAGTAAAGAGAATAGATAGTAAGTGTGTTTAAATATAAAATTAATAAAAATTGAGTAAAAGGAAGAGAGAATGTCTAAAATTAGATATTTTGGAGAGTGTTTAAATATAAAATTAATAAAAATTGAATAAAAGGATGAAAAAAAAAGTATAAAGTTGAGTAAAAGAAAAAGAGAGTATATATTTTAATAATTTTATATTATAAAAACACCACATAAGACTTAAGAGGTCATTGAACATGGTCTTAGGTTTTGGTTCTTTAGGAAGTTTCTAAATGAATGCCGTATTTTATTTTCTCTGTTTTATAGTTTGGTCTTGATCAGCTTTTAATGTCACTCTTGTGTGCATAATTATAATTTTATATAATACATTCCAAGTATATGTTAATTTACTGTACCGCTTCTATTGTTGAATGGCTGAATGCTTTTCAGATGAACGTGTAAAATATAATGCACTTTCAGATGAACGTTTAATTTTGATGAGATTATAAATTGTCGGCCCATATCAATATAAATAAAGAGGCGCAACTGAGAAAGTCGATCGAAAGTCCATCCCTTTCTTCGTTTGTTCTCTCTGGCGGCCTGTCGTTTCAGACTCGACGATAAACAAGGTCGGTGATTCTGGTTTTGATGTAACCATGTCAATCTCTCCGAATGCTTATCTGATGTTTGATTAAATACCTAGCTGCGATTACTTGTCCCAATTCTGGATCTGATTGATTGTTTTTTTCTAGGATTTGGAGTGATGTACCCCCTTATTCCGACGGCGGTGTGGTGGGACATCAACGGGTGCCCTGTTCCCGATGGTTATGATGCTCGTTCGATCTGTTTGAAGATACAATATGGGTTGGTTAAGGCAGGCTACTATCCTGTCGTTATTACGGCCATCGGCAACCTAAAACACACCTTGCAAAAGAACCCTGGTGTTCTTGGAGACCTCTATTCCAACGGAGCAGTTCTTAAACACGTCCTCAGAGGTTAATCATCTTATCTCTTCCTATATTTCAAATTAGGGTTTAGATTAATCCAGGCATTAGTCTGTATTTATATAAATGTTTGTTTAATTAGGATCGGATTTGGATGATATCTTTACGATCTAAAAGGATATGGTGGAATGGATACGGATGAATCCATCTACGAATCCATCTACAGCTGCTTTGATGCTCATATCCGGTGGTGAGAAAGACCTGTGGGATTATCTTGACAATCTAGGACGTCGATTTACCATTCTTCGGGCATTTCCTACTCAAAATTCTCCCTCTCTGGCAAATCCTCTACAAAACTCCTCTTTTGACTGGAAAAGCTTGCTCGGAAATCCTCTGAGCGTCTGCTCAGTATGCACAAATTGCAGACCCCGGAAGTTTGCCTGGCGGCTTCCTTGTTATGGCGACTTGATCTGCAAAGCCTGCGGATTTCATGATTTTGCTTTTACTCCACCCCAAAAATATTACTGGGTTTGCAAAATATGCAAATTTTACGGCAAAAGCACTACTGGCGAAACCTTTGAAAGTTTCACCGAACATCTCAGGAGTAGAGACCATGCACTGTGTGTAAGTGTCCTTGCCTTCAATACATTTGTTAGATGTGTGCATTTGCTTTGTCAAGCAGGATATCGGCTGTCCGAAGTTCTACCACAATCAGGATGTGTATTCTCTTGTCAATTGTACAGCAGTGGAGAAGAAGGGCCCAATGATCATCGACAAAAAGGAGGATGCTAAAGTGACTGTTTGGTGGGACATCAACAGCTGCCCAGTTCCCCATGGTTATGATGCTCGTAAGGTCCGTCCGATTATAGAATCAGCATTGAAGAAGGCAGGCTACTCTTGTCCTCCCACCATCATCGCCATTGGCAACCTAGCACTCCCCTTAACACAGAGCCCTGATGTTCTTCCAGCCATTTCTTCCACTGGAATCCTTCTTCAACACGTCTGCAGGGGTTAATCTTCTTATCTCTTTCTATAATCGCTTTTTTCGTTTTTTCTTCTTCTTCTTCTATTGAGTTACCGCCCTTTACTGAACCAGGCTTCAGAAACATTAGCCTTCAAATCTCGCTATGGAAAGATGAAAATCCACCCCCGGCTACCTTAATGCTTATATCATCCGGTAGTGTGGATGGTTTCTGTGGTTATGGATCGGGATACACCGGTCTTCAGGCAGTTCCTCTGCAACTCTCCTCCCTGCCTGATTCTAAGTATGATTGGGTCTGGGAAAGGTTGCTGGAAGGTCTCTCTCTCTCTCTCTCTCTCTCTCTCTCTCTCAATGTTGAAATAAACACCAAAGCTGTTTCTCAACTTCTTTCTTTTTTTTCCCACAGATTCAGAGTGTCAGGTTCTTCCAGAAAAGTGCACTGAATCTGGCTGGGTTTGCAAAGCTTGCGAAGGAGCTGCTGCTGGTATCACCATGAAAGATCTCAGCATGCATCTTGACCTCACGAGACATGACCATGCAATTGAGGTAAGCATCATTGCCTCGTTGCCTTTTAGAGAAAATATCAAATTTGACCTCGTGCATTTGGTTTGTCAAGCAGGAGTTGGGCATGCTGGAGACAGCAAATGTAAGTTTTTAAATATCTCAAGTTAAATTTTTGTTTTAATTTCAACAGAAAACAAAAAATTTATGATTTCTTGAGTTCAGCTATAATTTAAATGTGCAATAGAAAGCTTCATTTGATTGATTTATGACTTTGGTTGATGATGCATTGAAGCAGTGGACGAGAGAAGAAGACCTCCTATGGGAACAGAATAGCCTCGATGGCTTGCTGTCTACAATGCATTGTCCAATTGTTGAAGAAGAGGATTGGGACCGGAACAGCATCTAGAGGATGACGTGAACAAGCCCCAACCAAATGCTAGTCTCGTTTTAAGTTCAGTTTAATTTAAAACTCTAGCTACAAAAATATTGTTGTAACTATTGCGACAAAATTATTTGTAACTATTTGTCAGTAATACACACATTAATATAATACTTTTTTTTTTTATTAATGGTAACATTTTTCCACACAATTTTTGAAGCAAACCGCAACTTTTGTTGCATATTTCTACAAATTTGTTTGTAGCAATATTAGCCACAATGATATCGTAACAATTTGAAACAAATTTGTTACAATTTTATTTTTGTGACATAATTGTAACAAATTACTCACAAATTGTTACTAATTTGCTACGTTTGTTTTCTTTTTAAAATTGGTAGCAAAATTGTATTAATTTGTAGGTAATATTTGTTACAAATCTGTGTTGTAACAAAATTTGTAGCTATATCAAACTTAATTAAGTTTGTTTATAAAGTTTACAAATTTGCCTCTATAGGTTTAATTAATTCATATAAACCCAATTCGAACAATTGACGTTCAACTGGCTAGAAGGACCACAAACCATGTTCATTTGATGGTTTTTTTTTTTTTTTGAAACTTCATTTGATGTATTTGACTTTTACTAATGTTTGATTTTTTTATTGTTTTGCGATCAGCCGTTGAATTTAATTAACATGAGTTACAAGTTGTTACGAGTCGTCGTTTCATTTGGTTGTAGGACGTGCCTAATGAGTTATCAAAAAGACATTAGCCTTAGGGCCCCGAATAATATTTACATTTTAAGAATTCTAAATTACCAAAAGTTAGTAGATATCTACAACAACAATAATGAAATCAAATTTGAGCTTCTCCATTCATCGTCTTCTTTGAAATCACATTTTAGCGTTAAGACGTTTTTTGTTGGTTTTAGATTTTATTATTTTTGTTTTAGTCTTAAGTAATTTATATTTTTTTTGTTGGTTTTAGTTTTTTAAAATGACTTCTTTTTTTAACTCGTCTTGAGCTCCTACAAATCTAGAAACGGCACTGGTTGTTTGATCATTAGTTTTTTTAAAAAAAATAAACGATGCACTTGTTGTAAAAATATTTTTTTTTCTTTAAATAAATTTTACATTCATTTAAAAAAAAGGGTTGAAGAAAAACAATATATCGATCGGTTATGTAAGAATCAACTCACATTTAGTATTTTACCAAAACGTGTACATATTTAGTATTCTATTGCTTAATTTGTGTAAAGTCATGTACTCATCTTTTTTCTTATTCAACATAATAAGGAAAGCAACTTCAACTTGTCATAATTAAAGCTGAAATAGGATTACAAAGTCCCTTGAGCACATGATTAGTGTTTAGGATTTGGTTTGGCATAAAGCTATAAAATCTACATTTGTTTTCCGAAAACAATATTGTGACAACTGGATTAATATAGATCATCGCTCTCCTTCTTTTGCAATGTTTTATCGTTATTCGTCAAACACCTAAACGAATAGACTTTGTGATTTAAGTAAAGGAATATTATACAATTTATCACTTTTTTCAAATATCTTACAAAATCTACCACATTCAAAAATTCTATATATTGATTACCACATTTTTGTCTTTTAGTGAATGAAATTGACACAATTACCCTTGATCATCACCTATCTATTTGCATTTCGTCTACGATCTCTAATTGTCCACCGTGGTAGATTTTTTTAAAAATGATATGAAATATAATTTTCCCTTTAAGTAAAGCACTAAAATATCAACATTAGGAACGTAAAATCTAAAAATAAACAGAAAAAATCAGGTTTTTCTTTTTAAATGATACCTTTATTTTTTTAGCGAAAAAGACAACAATCAAAGATTTGGGCACATTATGATTCAACCAAGACTATCTTTTTCTTTAAGAAAAGAAAACACAACCTTACCCAAAATCGTTATCATCGAACTAGCAAGTGCCACGTTCGAAAGAGCACCTATGATAATCACACACATAACACAAACAGAATTCCATTTTAATTTTCTAGCAAAATAAAAATTCCTCAAGAAAGAAAATCCGTATTAAATTATAAACATATAAGCTCAGTGGAGCCATTAATATTTCCGGGAGAGCAAACACAAATAATACGAACTTCAACTATGGTCATTGACATTGGATTGTGTGTGTACATATATAGTATATAATATGTATTATTTGTCGAATGATCCCTTTTATTCCATTTTGGATGAATAATATTACCTCATGCAGTGCCTCAGTCACTGCCTCGTATGTTTGTTTTTGACCTTCAGAAAATAAACAAATACACTGAATCAGATTCAAAGTGGAATTTTTAATCTTTTAGAGCAACACCTCTCTCTCCATCCAAAATAAGGATATTTAGTTACTGTTTATAAATTTATCTTTTGTTTATGGGAAAAGAAAAGGGTAAAAGGATATAACTTTCTTTTTCTTATGTTTGTTCTCATTGAAAAGAATAATTCCAACCTATATTCTTTAGAAAAGCATAGGGTAAAAAGATAAGGTTAACCTACATGGTCAATTATATTCAGGGGCGGCCATGACCTAAAGCTGGTAAAGCTTGAGTTTTAGGCATCAAGATAACTTATTAATTTTTGGGGCATCAATTTCTTAAAAGTTTGTTGTAGTTCAGTGGTTCGGTCTGAGTAATATTAAGTTTTAGGGGACAAGTTCAAATCCCACAACATGCAGGTTATTGCAAATTTTTTTATTATGCGGATGGGACATTTTTTTTCTTTTAGGCTTTAGGCAGCCATTCATATTAGGCCGGCACTCATTATATCATATGTGCTATTGGTAGTAATTAGGTGAAGGTAATTTTAAAAATAAGTAAAAAATATACATTTTCAAAAGAACAAGATACTCAAAGAAGAGATTGTATTATTGTTTTTTCGAATTTGTGATGATACAAAATAAAACGTACATACGTTTGTTTATATAGAAGTCAAATAGATAAAACAATAAAATCCACATTATATAAACGTATAGGAAAATATTACTCTGCAACGTATGAACGCAAATTTACTAAGCACATTGTTGACTTTTACAACATAGAACATTTTGTTTTAAAGATCACGCGTGTGCACGTGTTTTATAAACAATTTTAAATTTAAATACTCCAATATATTGTATAAAACCAACTTGAACATATGATGCGGATAACATCTAAGACAAGATAAATGTTCCAACATACGATAGTAAACATGTATTTAAAGAACATTTTTAATAAGACTCGTGAAAAATGGGTTTTACTAAAATTTAGGTATACGTACACATATATTCTCAGATTATATGAATCTTGAATTCTTGATTGATGAATACAAGTTTCAATAGGTTTTATATATGTGTTCGTGTCGTAATAATAATTTTCCTCCCATCATAACCAGACAATATTCAGTTCTTTTCCACATTACATATCTAATATTCCTAAGTATTTCCCTAGGTATATATTGTCGCGATCGCCTGATTTTTTGTTTACTTTGCAATTTACTTTGGTTTACTTTACAAATTTAGCTTGACCATATATAGAGATAGCCAAATTCTCTTACCAACTATTGCGCTAAAGATACGATTTCAGAATTAGAAAGTTTTTTTTTTTTAAGAAAGTTTTATTGTTTTTAAGAATCTTAAAAAATGTATTACACTAAAAAAGTTGTAGAGAACGCAAGTTATATGAGTTCGGATTGCAAAGTTGTGAAGTCGCAGATAAAGAACAACAAAGAAGATTGTAAAAGATTTAAGAGAAAAAGTGTACTAAGACAAATATTTTGTTCTGTTTAGGATCACAATTAACCGTGTGAATAATGAATAAATGATCTCTCTATGTCTCAAATCCTATATAACTAGAAATAGGATATATTTAGGCTTTTGACATTTTTCATACTCGTTCAAAAAAAATTCCATTATCATTATATAATTAATTAATGGATAAATTTATTAATAGTTAAAATTTAGGGTGAATTTGTGGGATAACACAAAAAAAAATTATAATTTGAAAGATAGCAAATTGGGTAGAGAGAGATAAGAAGAGATAGAGAGAGAATAAGGTAAAAATTGGTTAGTTTTTAGATTATAATTTTTTTTGATGTTATATTTGCTAATTTCTCTAAAATTTATACATTTTATTAATATAGTTGGAAATTAAAGAAAAAAACGGAAACAGAACAAAGTTTTGGTATATATATACGGCTGTATTGGTTAGGCTGATCATTGAATAGAAGAATCTTGAGAAAAATATGTGTCGCCATAAGGCATAACTTTGTTCTGCAATTTTCTTAACTTTTTATTTTGGTGTCAAATCCAACTACTCTTTTCACAATAATGTTCATTTCTTCTTCTTTTTTCGAGCCACGTTTCCTCATTTAATTCAGCGAATCCCACAAATAAACATTCGGTGTGAATAAACATAAAAAGAAAACACGAAATGCTACTAATTAGTAATTATTATTGGTGCATTTGAGTCCTTATTTATATGATCATATTTGATTTGTATATATACATGGACCAGAAACAAAGAAAAAATTCTTTGCCTTTTGTCACTTTCAAAAAAGACTTATTTTCCTCTATGACGTCATAAACATGCTACGTGTTCAATCAGTTAAAGATGACTTCGTCTATTACTTTTTGCAATGCCGTCGTAATAATTGTAGTTATTTTTCTTGATCAGGTTTCATGTCTTAAAATGCAAATTAATTTTCGAAAATGCAATCGCCGAGTGAATACAATGCCAAACTACTAACAAAATTATACTTCATAGCATATCTTGTAGATTATAATATATATATATATATATATATATATATATATATATATATAAAGAGAGCATACATTGTTGGAAATGATACAGAACATTTATCTACAAGACTTTTTTTTTTTTGCTACAACCATTAAATTGAATTTTTTTGAAACATCTATAAAACATTTTTTAATTAATTCACATGAAAATTTCAACAAAAATCTTAATTTAAAACGGATTAAAGAATAGAAGTCTAGTGACTTATGCATTACATATCTTTACATATTTTTGTTATGATAAATTTATCATCTAAAATACTTGACGATTGACTACAACAAATAGTGTATAAAATTGTATAAAATAATTTAAAATTGTTTTTTTTGTCATCAACATGCATCATAACCATTGACTAGGACTTAAAGTTGTATCGGCAAATATAAGTAGTGAAAAGTATAGTTTTTTTATAATATCAAACATATATGAAAAGGCACTTAATCTGATATTAACGTAGATAATTGGTACATATTGGATAGATTGTAATCCTATTATGTTTGAATCCGAGTTGTGACAGTTATTATTAGTAAGTTTGGTCGACATTATTTTTCTTTAAAAGTAGGAAATTAATTGCTTTAATTACATAAATGGTATATACTCTCTCCAGCTTGATTTTCCCTCCATTAGAGCATGTACATAGGAGACAATGTGGGTGTGTCTCATAATAAAAAAATATTAAAATTTGAGTAAAAGGAAGAAAGAGTGTTTTTTGTTGAAATAGTATGGTGTATTGAAATATAAAATTAATAAAAATTGAGTAAAGAGAGGAGATAGTGGGTTTAGTTGGAGAGAGTGTGTCTTGGGGAAGACATAAGAGAGAGATAATTGGAGTGTGTTTAAATATAAAATTAATAAAAGTTGAGTAAAAGGATAAAAGAGAAAGTATAAAGTTGAGTAAAAAAATGAAAAAAATGTATAAAGTTGAGTAAAAAGAAGAGAGAATGTGTTTTTAATATTTTTATATTGTGAGACATTGGTAAAATGTGGTGATGGCCTAACTTTTTTCCTTTATATGCACATCATATTACATGTGAACTTCTCAACTCGACAAACCAAATCTCTCTCTTCGTCTCTCTCTCTCTCAATCTTAAGATGATGCCTCCTAATGACCAAGAATCTAGCTTTCCGAAAACACCGGGTGCTAACCGAAACGAAACAAGTCCTGTTCAAGAAAACTGGTTTAGCTCTCCAAGCCATGTTATTCCATGCCATGAAGACGACGCCGACAACGACAACGATGGTCCGAGTCACCAATCAAGACAATCCTCGGTTCTTCGCCAATCTTTACGTCCCATAATCCTTAAGGTCGCTAAAAATTTATATAATATAAACTCTATTATTTTCTTTGTTTTTAACTTTCATGCCAAACATTCCGTAACAACAATTGTAAAGAAGCTTTTTGGTTTGAATAAATTTGACATTAATTTTTTTTTAAAAAAGTTTGTAATCCGTATATTTTCTTTAAATGACGTAACAAAAAAAAATCTTAGTTTTTCTATGATTTGTATATGTAATGCAGTTTGAGGAGTTGACGTACAGTATTAAATCGCAAACCGGGAAAAGAAACAATTGGTTCCGTTCAAGAGAAGCAAAACCGAGCCGGTTAGTCCTTAACGGTGTAAGTGGTATAGTCAAACCAGGTGAGCTACTAGCAATGCTTGGTCCATCAGGGAGTGGCAAAACAACGCTAGTAACGGCGTTAGCTGGACGTTTAAACGGGAAGTTATCAGGAACCGTTAGTTATAACGGAGATCCGTTTACGAGCTATGTTAAACGGAAAACGGGATTCGTTACACAAGACGACGTTCTCTACCCGCATTTAACGGTAATGGAGACGTTAACATACACGGCTTTGCTCCGTTTACCCAAAGAATTGACCCGGAAAGAGAAAATGGAGCAGGCGGAGACGGTTGTTTCGGATCTCGGGTTGACCCGGTGTTGTAATAGCGTAATCGGAGGTGGGTTGATCCGAGGAATTTCGGGTGGGGAAAGAAAACGGGTCAGTGTTGGACAAGAAATGCTAGTGAATCCTAGTTTGTTACTTCTTGATGAGCCAACTTCGGGTCTTGATTCGACCACGGCGGCTCGAATAGTCGCCACCTTGCGATCGTTGGCTCGTGGTGGTCGGACCGTGGTGACGACTATTCATCAGCCGTCGAGTCGGCTTTATCGGATGTTCGATAAAGTGTTAGTTCTGTCTGAAGGAAGTCCGATTTATAGTGGGGATTCGGGTCGGGTCATGGATTATTTTGGTTCGATCGGGTTTCTACCCGGATCCAGTTTCGTTAACCCGGCTGATTTCGTGCTTGATCTTGCTAACGGTAGGTACATATTTTTGTTTATCGTCTACAATTCACACATGCATTGAATTTGAATCGATTTGGGTGTAAAGTTATAAGAACTTTTTTTTCCAATCGTTCATGCATCATGAGATATGTGACAACGACAATTTCAATCCCTTTCTTTGCATAGTTATTACAAGTTTAATCCCTTTTTAATTTTAATCAATCTTAAAAGAGAGAAAGGAAAAAAGCTTGTTAATAGTGGGATAATTTATGTGTTTTATATGTTGCTTTGACTATATAATATATGATTGTTGTTTTTTGTTTATTTGATTTTTTTGGTTTATATTTTGTAGGGATTACTTCGGATACAAAACAATATGATCAAGTCGAAATAAATGGGAAATTAGATCGACTCGAAGAACAAAACTCGGTGAAAAAGTTGTTAATATCATCTTATAAAAAGTACTTGTATCCTCATTTGAAAGAAGAAGTTTCTAGGACATTTTCTCAAGATCAAACGGTCACTAGATCGAGAGCAAAGTCATTAACAAGTAAGTCCATCAAGTCATTAAAATTCACCCAATAACACTTCTTTTTGTTGATTATAAATTTAAATTTTTGTAATGACGTTGTTTTTGGATTTGTCAATCAGATCGATGGCCAACGAGTTGGTGGATGCAATTCTCGGTTCTACTGAAACGAGGTTTAAAGGAGAGAAGTCATGAATCATTTTCAGGACTTAGAATATTTATGGTCATGTCGGTTTCTTTACTTTCTGGCCTCTTATGGTGGCATTCTCGCGTTTATCATATCCAAGATCAGGTACGAAAAAACAAATATCAAAATGTGATATATAATTTGATTTATCATAAAGGAAAAGTTATAAATACAAACATGAAACGTAAATGATATAATTTTATATTTTGAGTTTCGACGTTCATGAGATAAAACTATGTTCCATACTAAAAAGATGTTTAAGACTTATTCCTTTTTCCATTATACATGAATTTTTTTTTCTTTTTGCATTTTCAGTGTAAAGGTTTTATTTAATAATATATAAACTATAAATAGCATAATATAAGATGCTTGTTCATTATAACAGGTGGGTCTATTGTTCTTCTTCTCAATATTCTGGGGATTTTTTCCTCTCTTCAATGCCATTTTTACATTCCCTCAAGAACGGCCAATGCTCATAAAAGAGCGATCCTCGGGAATCTATAGACTC
This sequence comes from Draba incana, assembly GCA_963576765.1. Lineage (NCBI taxonomy): Eukaryota > Viridiplantae > Streptophyta > Magnoliopsida > Brassicales > Brassicaceae > Draba > Draba incana. The sequence goes on along the minus strand of OY755217.1, from coordinate 2,507,308 downwards.
TCTTCTTACTACATAGCAAGAACAGTTGGCGATTTACCAATGGAACTCATTCTTCCAACGATCTTTGTGACAATCACATATTGGATGGGAGGTCTAAAACCATCTTTAACCACATTCCTCATGACCCTAATGATTGTTCTCTACAATGTTCTAGTGGCTCAAGGCGTAGGGTTAGCTCTAGGAGCAATCTTGATGGAAGCGAAGAAAGCAGCGGCATTATCTTCGGTGTTAATGCTAGTATTCTTACTAGCTGGAGGATACTACATTCAACATATACCGGGTTTCATCGCGTGGTTGAAGTATATTTCGTTTAGCCATTATTGCTATAAGCTTCTTGTTGGAGTTCAATACTCGTGGGATGAGGTTTATGATTGCGGATTAGGGTTGCATTGTAGTGTAATGGATTATGAAGGGATTAAGAATTTGAAGATTGGGAATATGATGTGGGATGTTTTGGCTCTTGCCTTCATGTTGATTTTTTATAGGGTTCTTGCTTACTTAGCTCTAAGGAACTTGTGACACCTAGTTTCAAAAAAAAAAAAAAAAAACTTGTGACACCTTTTCATTTGTTTTTTTTTTCTCCAAGGCAAGTAAGTGTAAAATATTTGTAAGCTTACTATTGTTATTCATTTTGTTTTACTTTCTTAAATAGATTATGAAGAAAGATTGCAATTTATTGTGTCTACAATAGTTGTAAAATCTTAAATTCTAATAAAGAAACCTCACTACGGAAAATCAGAATAGATTTAACCATTACAATCATCAAAAATTAACAAATGACATCTAAATATTCATAAACCTAACAAAAATCCTTTGTATGAAAAGATTTAAAAGTTTAACTGTCTTAACACATTAACAAAAATCCCATAAAACTACACAAAATGGTAACCAAAATTTCAACATCATTGTTACTTGGTATTATTATTTAACTAACAAGAAAGAAAGGCTTTGTTCTTAAAATTCTTAATGAATTCGGATTTTTATTGGGCTTTTCATAAGTCAATTATTGGAGCGAAATGCCCATTTATTAGCCAATTATGAAGTAGTTTATTTATATTCTTATGGGAAAATCGAATGAAATAAATAATGATTCTTTGAAGAAAAGGAATATTAAACCTAAAATAAATTTCAATGATGAAAAAAATCCTAATTTCATTTCCTTACTACTGCTCCCCGTTATTAAAGGAAAAAAAAAAATTGTCATGTATTTCCTTACTTTTGGTCCCTGAATCATTTTATTACATTAATGTTTAAATTACAACATCATAAACTCCTATGAAAATATGATATGACCATTGGATTTTGTTTCATTAATGGCTGTCAGGTGTTCTGAAGTTTCTTCTTTTAAAATAATCTAGAAGTAGAAGCTTTGGATCCGATCCTTTTTATTTATTCGACGGTGATATTAATGACAATTATGGATCCATGACGTCATGGATGATTGTAAAGTCACGAACGTGTAAAGAAAGTCATGGATACTAGAAAGTCAACTATTCGCCCTATTAAATTGGTAAGGAATTAACTATAGAATTATACTGCTCCCTCCGTTCCTTGGAGATTGATTTTCTAGCATATTTTGATTGTTCCACAAAGATTGATGTTGTAGATTTTTTATACTTTTTTAATCAATTTATATTTAACAAATTGTAAGTTCCAAGAAATATTGAATGGGACTATTTAAATTTAGATAATAGTTATTGGTTCATTATTATGAAAAAGTGTTTATTGCAAAAAGTTACATTAATTACTAAACACAATTTATTGTTTCTTAATTTGTGTGAAAATGCTAGAAAATCAATCTCCAAGGAACGGAGGGAGTAAGATTTTTAAGAGAAATCTTTTAGTTTCATTTTATAAGATGTTTTACTAGTTTCTATGCATATTTTAATGTGATTTGATACTTTTGTCATTTTAAATTCCGTAGTCTTATATATGATTGGTTGAGATATAATTTTAATTAATTATTAAATAAAATTTTGTTTGTATTTATTGTTTTTTTAATTCTCGCGAAATAAATAAAAAAAATTTATATAATAAAACGGAGGGAGTAGTAATTACGAAACATGAAGTCATCCATAAAATTAGGTGGCATGGTCTGATTTTATTGAATTTATGCATGTTTAGTAAATGAGTTGGTGTACAGCATTATTCCATCTGATTAAATATTGTTTTAGAATTTCTTACATTAATTAAAAATAATAGTACTAATTTATGTCTATTGCACATCTTATTAATCAACTGCATAATATTATCTCTCATACTATAAATGTACAAGGATTTTCTTATCAAACAAATTCAAATGTTAAAATGACGCTAACTATGAAAAGAAAGAATGCTTTTTTTTTAAGAATCGTCTCACTATATTACCATTGATCAAACTTGAAACTGGTTACTTTTGAATTGGTAAGTGTGGTCGTTGACAAAAAAAAAAAAAAAAATTGGTAAGTGTGGTTAGTGAAACTTACATTATCCAAGAAATCAAAATTCAATAAAGCTAAGTAGTATTAAATATTAATTACTAATAAAGTGTAATCACCGTTATAATGCGGCACATTTGATAGTCAAAGCAATAATGGTCGCGCAGCCAGACATTATGATGATAATACAACTTGGTGAATCGCATATGCATGTATGATTTTAATAAACATCACATGAATAACGTTTCATGAAACTGTTTTCATACTCATTGATGTTGGATTAACACTCTAATTAATCAGGGGTTTAAAATCTGGTCCAACGGAATCTAATATTCTTATCACATTTAAAAAAAAAAAGTAAACTCGTCATACAACATTGGGATTACGAATTGCTTTTCTCATAAAGTTTTGGCTAATTTAGTACTGGAATATGTTTTTATGCATTTTGGTTTTTTCTTCATAATACAATTCCATTGCTTTAACTATGTTGATGCGTCTTGAGTACAACTACTATAAACTATAAAGTATAAACCATGCATAAATGAAAGCATATTCAAAATTGCATATTTCCTAAAACTATACTAAGAATGATCTGATCTTAACAACGAGCGAGTCTTTTTACACTATAAACCATTTAACTAAAAAGCATAATTCGTAAATAATAAACCCAAAATTCCAAGAAGCTTCTCTATGTCAAGACAAATAAAAAAAAGATAAATAAATCAATAGATTTGCCACCTTCCACGCCCCTTCATGCTCTAATTTCATTTTGTCCATTTCTTTATTTTTTCATAATTATGTTTCGAATAAGAACAAAAAAAGTAAAATAAAAACAAACCAACTCTAGAAGCATAGATTTTTAGTCGGATGAACGTTACCGGGTTACAATTCAACTTGCGCATTTAAAAGCAAATTTTTTTTTTTATTACTTGTATAACCAACGTAAATAGTAGATCAATTTAACCACTAAAAGTTAGCTAACTTCTACTTACTCTATTCACTATCAAGTTTTTTTAATTACACAATTTATTTTAGAGTAACTATTATATCTCCCCCCGTGGAATTTATCCTTTTCTAGAAACAGTTTCTTTCATCTAACTTTCATAGTAATTTCGAAATAAAATACCCCGCGTACATTTTTTTGATATTTTTCAAAGCAAATAAGACTCGTTTAGTTTTTACAAAAAGCTCCATCAAAAAGTCAAGAAACAAGGCAAAAGTGTTATGTTCAAAGTCGTCATTCAAAGTTGGGGTCTATATAGAAAATTAAAAGAAACTCTTCTTAGCTTCACACATTTTTTTAAAGCTACATAACTAATCTTCCATTTCTTTATCCTTTTTCCTTACTAAAAATTCAACATTTCTACATTCTTTAATTCTTTCTTCCCCTCAGATTAAAAAACCCAAAAAATCTCTAACAAAAACCAAGTGTGTTCTCCAAGTATTTCACTTAGCTTTCTTACAAGATTATAAATTCATTAAAAAATCTCCAATTTCTAACATTTTCAGTCAAAGAAAGAAATAGCTAATAGCTATGGCAGGTAATGGTCGGAGAAGAAGAAGGTTACATCTAAGCAAGATCTATTCATACACTTGTGGTAAATCAAGTTTCAAAGAAGACCACTCTAATATCGGAGGACCCGGTTTCTCTCGGGTCGTCTTTTGTAACGAACCGGGTTCTCCGGCAGCCGAACGTCGGAATTACGCCGGTAATTACGTACGGTCCACGAAATACACCGTTGCTTCTTTCTTTCCTAAATCTTTATTCGAGCAATTTCGTCGTGTCGCAAATTTCTATTTCCTCGTCACCGGAATCTTGTCGTTGACTGATCTTGCTCCTTATGGAGCCGCTAGTGCTCTCTTACCTCTCGCTCTTGTCATCTCTGCAACAATGGTTAAAGAAGGCATCGAAGATTGGCGTCGGAAACAACAGGTCCGGTCCGATCATAAAACAAAACAATCTTTGAATTAAATTTAATAAAGCTCGACTTTTTTCGGTTTGAATAAATTTAACATTTAATTTTCAAAAAATAAAAAAATAAATTTGACATTTTATTATAAATTATTATTTTTTAAAACAAATTTCGGATGTTAGTCTCGATCATCTTTTTTTTTTTAAACCCAATCTTTAGCTTAATTTCTTGATAACCAATCTTTTTACGTAGTTTGGTTTATGAATCTTTAAATTAAGAAAAAATATTGAATTTAGTCAAATCTTGAATAAAAGTATGGATCTTTCATATATGTTAAGAGATAATTATTGACCCATTGAATCAAAATTTAATAAAGTTTCAATTTTTATAATTTTTTTTCTTCAGGATATTGAAGTGAATAACAGAAAAGTGAAAGTCCACGACGGAAATGGAATATTCCGGCAAGAAGAATGGAGGAATCTTAGAGTAGGTGATATAGTAAGAGTTGAGAAAGACGAGTTTTTTCCGGCGGATCTTTTGCTATTATCATCGAGCTACGAAGATTCGATTTGTTATGTAGAAACGATGAATCTCGATGGAGAGACGAATTTGAAAGTGAAACAAGGACTTGAATCGACTTCTTCAATGTTACATGAAGATTCTGATTTTAAAGACTTTAGAGGAGTTGTTAGATGTGAAGATCCAAATGTGAATCTTTATATGTTTGTTGGAAGTTTGGAACTTGAAGAAGAGAGGTTTCCATTGTCGATTCAACAGATTCTTCTTAGAGATTCGAAGCTTAGAAATACAGAGTATGTGTATGGAGCTGTTGTTTTCACTGGGCATGACACAAAGGTACTCATTTTCTCATTAGTAGAACAAATGGTGTTTTTAGATTTTACCAATCAAAATTATGTGGAATCGCGGTTTATCTTAGTCATTCCGCGATTCCGCAAGTTTAATGACTAAAACCATAGGATTTTAGACACTTTTTATTTGCGGAAAATGAAAAACATTTAGGTGAAAACTCGCAGAATGTCATATTTATATTCTCTGATTTTGGTCCGTAAGTATTTGTAGTTGCATTATGAAATCATTCCATGGTTTTGTGATTTACCAATAAAAAAGACCAAATTTTGTTTTGTTAAGGGTATTTGGTGTATTACCAAACTAAGATTATTGGTGCAAATTTACCAATCTAAAAACCAAATATTTGTAGTTGGTTATGGGTGCCAATTTCTCCTTTTTTCTAATGAATTCCACCATACTATTAGCACCCTTTTTTTCTTTCATTTCCCACTTTTAGGCAATGTCATCCAAAATCATAGTTATCAAACAATGATCAAAATCTTTATAATAAAACAAATCGTTGGTTTAAAGTCTTTATACAACGACTCTCGATAACTTAAAGTCCACTCGATTTCGTGACTTGCCTAATAGCGTGTTTTTTTTTTTTTCCATTTCCCACTATCCAACAACATAACCCAAAATCATAATATTGTTTAAAAATAAATAAAATCTTAAACTTTTTCGATTTCTAAAAATGTTTTGATGAATTATAAACAGGTCATACAGAATTCAACTGATCCTCCATCAAAGAGAAGTAGAATCGAGAGAAAAATGGACAAAATCATCTACTTAATGTTCGGTCTAGTCTTTCTAATGTCATTCATTGGATCAATCATATTCGGAATCGAAACAAGAGAAGACAAACTCAAAAACGGAGAAACAGAGAGATGGTACCTAAAACCAAACGATTCAGTAATCTTCTTTGATCCAAAAAAAGCTCCAATGGCAGCAATCTACCATTTCTTAACCGCCGTAATGCTCTACAGTTACTTCATACCGATTTCGCTTTACGTTTCTATCGAAATCGTTAAAGTTCTTCAAAGCATTTTCATCAATAGGGACATTCATATGTATTACGAAGAAACGGATAAACCCGCGGAAGCACGGACTTCGAATTTAAACGAAGAGCTCGGTATGGTCGATACGATTTTATCCGATAAAACGGGTACTTTGACGTGTAATTCGATGGAGTTTATTAAATGTTCTATCGCGGGTACGGCGTATGGACGCGGTATAACCGAAGTTGAGAGAGCTATGGCTATGAAAAGCGGCGGTTCGCCTTTGGTTAATGAAGATTTAGATGTTGTCGTGGACCGGTTTGCCCCTAGGGTTAAAGGGTTTAACTTTGAAGATGAAAGGGTTATGAATGGGAATTGGGTTAGGGAACCTCAAGCTGCCGTGTTACAGAAGTTTTTTAGGTTACTTGCCGTGTGTCACACGGCAATACCCGAAACCGATGAAGAGACCAGAAATGTCTCTTACGAAGCAGAGTCACCGGATGAAGCTGCGTTTGTCGTTGCGGCACGAGAGCTAGGGTTCGAGTTCTTTAACCGGACACAAAACGGGATCTCGTTTCGCGAATTGGATCTTGTATCGGGCGAAAAAGTCGAAAGGTCCGTTTTTCTAGTCTTACTTCTTTTCGATATACGATTCCTCGAGCTAAAATGTTCATCGGTTATGTTCTTGCAGGGTTTATAGGTTACTAAACGTTCTTGAATTTAGTAGCTCGAGGAAGAGAATGTCGGTTATTGTAAGAGACGATGATGGGAGGCTTTTGTTATTGTCGAAAGGAGCTGATAAGTAAGCGATTTACGACATTAAAACACATTTTTCTTGTGAGAATTCTGTGTTTAAAGATATTAACTAACTTTGAGTTTTGTTTGTAATTTTTGTAGTGTAATGTTTAAAAGATTAGCAAAAAATGGTCGTCAATTCGAGGCGAAAACACAAGAACATGTTAACCAATATGCAGATGCTGGTCTAAGGACACTAATACTTGCATACCGCGAAGTTGACGAGAACGAGTACATAGAGTTCAACAAGAGTTTTAATGAAGCTAAGGCTTCGGTGAGCGAAGAACGTGAAGCTTTAATAGACAAAATCACGGATCAAATGGAACGTAATCTCATTCTCCTTGGTGCTACTGCTGTTGAAGACAAACTTCAAAATGGGGTAATGATTTTTTTTTATTAAATATCATTTTAAGAAACAAATTCTTTTGATAATTTAGGCCTTTGGTCCAGATCATGAAAACAGAGCACTCTGTTTCGGAAGCAGAGGAATATTAACGGCTTTTTTTGGTTGATCGGTGTTTAGGTTCCCGAATGTATCGACAAACTTGCTCAAGCCGGAATTAAGATTTGGGTTCTAACCGGAGACAAAATGGAGACAGCTATCAATATTGGGTAATGAATCTTGAATCTTGAATGTTTTCTTGAATCTCGAATCTTGTTTGTGTTTTCTTGGTTACTGACTTTATAATTATTTTTTCTTGCAGATTTGCTAGTAGTTTACTAAGACAGGAGATGAAACAGATCATCATTAATCTTGAGACATCACATATAAAATCTTTGGAGAAATCTGGAATCAAATACGAAATCGAAATGGCGTCGAGGGAAAGCGTCATAAAGCAAATAGAAGAAGGGAAGGCCTTACTCGCAGAATCAGGCGCGAGCTCTGAAGCGTTTGCTTTGATCATTGACGGGAAGTCGCTAACTTACGCTCTCGAGGACGAAATCAAGAAAACGTTTCTTGATCTTGCCACGGGTTGTGCCTCTGTGATTTGTTGCAGATCATCACCTAAACAAAAAGCATTGGTAAAATCTTCAAATCTTGACATGCTTTCCCCTGTTTCTCATTTTAAAATCTTTTGATTTTGATTCTAACAAAAGATGTTTATTTTTCGGGTTTTTTAGGTTACGCGGTTGGTCAAGACCGGAACTGGCAAAACAACATTAGCAATTGGCGATGGAGCGAACGATGTAGGAATGCTTCAAGAAGCAGACATTGGTGTAGGAATAAGCGGTGTTGAAGGAATGCAAGCAGTGATGTCTAGCGATATTGCCATTGCTCAGTTTCGATATCTAGAACGCTTATTACTAGTCCATGGTCATTGGTGTTACAGCAGAATATCATCCATGGTAAAAAAATAGATTGATCTCTGAAACAAAATTTCTCTAAATCCATCAATCTTTCTCTTATCAGGTTTTTTCGCCTTTTGCAGATATGTTACTTCTTCTACAAGAATATAACTTTCGGTGTGACGGTGTTCTTATACGAAGCTTACACTTCCTTCTCTGCACAACCGGCATACAACGACTGGTTCCTCTCTCTTTTCAATGTCTTTTTCTCTTCTCTCCCCGTCATTGCCCTCGGAGTCTTTGATCAAGACGTCTCAGCTCGCTTCTGTTACAAGGTAGGTGTAGGGCTTAGGGTTCTCAAAATCTATTAGTTTGTTCGACCCTTCAAGATTTACTTAATTACCGTCTTTTTTTTCTCCGCAGTTTCCGTTGCTATACCAAGAAGGTGTGCAGAACATTCTCTTCAGCTGGAAAAGAATCATAGGATGGATGTTCAATGGATTCATAAGCGCGCTCGCCATTTTCTTCATCTGCAAGGAATCTCTAAAACACCAACTATTCGACCCAAACGGCAAAACCGCAGGCCGAGAAATCCTCGGTGGAACAATGTATACTTGCGTCGTGTGGGTCGTCAATCTCCAAATGGCTTTATCGATAAGTTACTTCACTTGGGTCCAACACATTGTGATTTGGGGATCAATTGCCTTCTGGTACATCTTCCTCATGATCTATGGAGCAATGGCCCCGAGTTTCTCCACCGATGCTTACATGGTCTTTATCGAAGCCCTAGCTCCTGCTCCTTCGTATTGGATCACTACTCTCTTGGTGATGATTTTTGCTTTGATCCCTTACTTCGTTTACAAGTCGGTCCAAATGAGGTTTTTCCCTAAGTACCATCAAATGATTCAGTGGATTCGGTACGAGGGTCATTCTAATGATCCTGAGTTTGTTGAGATGGTGAGGCAGAGGTCGATTAGACCCACCACCGTTGGATACACCGCGAGAAGAGCTGCTAGTGTACGCCGATCGGATAGGTTTCACGATCTGATCCATAAGGATCTTGTTGGTTTCTGAAGAGTATAGGATTTGTTTCAGTGTAAATAATATATGCAAGTATATCTCGAAAATGGAGATTAGGGCTTCTTTCATTGAGATTCCTTGCTATAAAAGGTATCTGTAACTCACGGAACCATTTTGTACATAATTTTTTGTTTAAATTTTATTTTGTGTAGCTATATACATTTTTTTTGTATTTTTTAATAGATCGGTTAATAGTTAATACTAAAATAAATCTCAAACGATGATGTAAACATGGAAAAAAATTCTTAGAATTTTACTTTCTAATACACTAGTATATTATATTTACTACAATAACTTATCCTAGATTTTTTGTATTTACTTACAGATTTCTAGAACAGTGATGTAAACTTTAATTGTTTCTATTGTTTATCTATTTTTTTTTTGTTGAAGTTTCTATTGTTTATCTATCTCAAATTTGGTCCATATAGAGAATTGAGAGATCTGTTTGGGTTTCTGAATTCGTTCCCCTTAGTTTGGATCACTGTACTATGTAGGCCTGGGATTAAAACCCGAACCCGACATACCCGACCCGACCCGACCCGACCCGAAAATACCCTACCCGAACCCGAACCGAAATTTTCAAATACCCGAATGGATCTTAAACATAATTGAAATGGGTAACGGTTCGGGTCGGGTTTTACCCGTTACCCGAATGCACAACCCGAAAACCCGATAAGAAAAACGTGTTTTTTATTTTATCGGGGGTTTTAATCATTTTTTGGGGGTTTTTAGAAAAAAATTGTATAAAAATGACTAAAACATAGTAAATCCAAAAATAATTAGGGTAAATCTAAAAAATATTATATTTTTTTTAGTATTTAGGGTAAAAATTACCCTAATGGATCCTATTTTAAAACTCAAACCCGACCCGAACCCGAAGCTACCCTACCCGAACCCGATCCGAAATATTCAAATACCCTAATGGGTTCTAAACACCTAAACCCGAACTACCCGAAACCCGAAATACCCGACCCGACCCTACCCACTTACCCGAAATCCCAGGCCTAGTACTATGAATGCTTATACGACATTTTTAAATTCAAATTAGATATTGTTTTGGTCAGGTCTATCTATTGACTTATTCGTTTGTTACAATATCAGCCTACAAACTGAATTGCTATAAATCTTAATAAATCATTATTATCTTTTGATGTCAAAATGATTTATGCGTTATCCTCTAGGAAAGAGTTTTCACCAATGTTTATCAGGAGCAATAGGCAACAACGAGCTTTAATGAACAAGATTTGTGATAGTGGATGAGGTAATCTGATCAAAACTCTGTGTTTATACGGTTTACTAGAATCAAACACCCAAAAGAGTACGGTGCAATTTATGTTCAAATTTGAATTTTTAATTGCTAGGTTATTAATGCTAAACTATAAGTGTATTATTTTTTGCACCAAACAATTCATCTCTGTTCCGGTATGTGTGCTTGATTCAAATATGTTATATACAGATCTAAGTCAGTGCATATAGTTGATTCTTTTAATGTTTCTAATCATTCTTGGACTTTGTTTCTTTTTCAGTTTTCTTTAGGCAGAATCTTATTCCGAATGAAAGACAGAGCGCTTGGATCTTTAAACATGATAATATGCCTCCAGTGTTGAGGAGAATGGCGAATTACTTCGGATATTCTATTAAAAGATATGAAACTCTTCGGATTAATGGGCAGGTCATCTCCATTCAACAAATTGATTTGGATTATTCTGAAAGACATAATCATGGTGCAGGAGTGGCATGTCTTTGCCGACACATCCATAACAAGAGGCTGATCGTGTACACCGGTTCGATAGGTTTCACAATTTGATAGAGCATTGAGAAATATGAGACACTGCGGATTAATGTTTAGGCTGTATCAATTCAACAGATTGACTTGGATTACAAGGAAAATCATAATCATGGTATTGGAGTTCAATGCGATTGTCCACCCGACGTGAATAAACACTTGGTAAAAGGTTGGATCATGTACCGTTATAAGTTTAGACAAAACTTCTTGTTTTGTTTGTCTTTGAAGACCGACCGGAAAAAGGTTTCTTTCAAACGTGAAAGAACCGACCGATAAGGTTTTCATGGAATGGACCAAAACCTGCATGAAACACCAATCATTAGACGTTTAATTAACAAGGTTGTTGAACCATTGACACTTGGATCTCCTGCCCTAAATGGTGGACATGTGGTGAGTTAATTGTACTTAAGAATTCTGGTTTTCCTTCATTGTTTCATTTGCTATTTGTATAACTTGGTTCGAGGTTTTCTCATCGCAGGTAGTTGTTGATGGTGAGGAAGATAATATGTTTGGCTGAAAAAATCTTGTTTTGGGAGAATTTGCTTCAAGACAAGGCTGAGGCAAGTATAATAAAGGTTGGGTGTCTTTTCTTTATACTGTTTCTTGCTTTATTTAGCACAAATATAATGGCCTCAAGAATAAATTCAGTTCTTATATTTTCTGTGAATATTGATGCAGATGAATTTGGAAGGGTTTAGATCATCATCAATGGAGAAGTTGATTCCAAAAGTGAAACCAGCAGATAATAAGAGTGTGGACGCGGTTAACAGGTCGGTGGGTTACAATAAAGTCCCTAGTCGAGGCTGTCGCAAAGGTGGGAAGTCGAAGATAGCTTTTCTTAGTGGTTGCTTCACTTGCGATGCATTCTAGTTGCCCTTTTGTTCAAGAAAATACGGTAAACTCTTTAGTCAATGTGTTTGTTTCTTGTTTTCTTATTCTTACTTGTAATGCTATGATAGAGCAACTTAATGAAGTCTGTGTGTTTGGTGTTGTGTTGCAGGTCAATGGTTGCCACGTAGTTGTATAGTGAATAAAGTGATTCTTGTAGCTGCTACTCTACCTACAATCATTAGCGTCTCTATCCATACTTTCACTTTGCATATCAAAAACTGGAAAATATAAACTGCTCTTTGAAACTTTGTTTTGCTTTGGATACAATATAATCGCGAAGACCAAAAGTTCATATGAATTGATCGAATATATGTGAATAAAAAGAATTGTGTACCCATTTTGTGTTGTAATTCAAAATTCTTTGTGAAAAGCTGTACATTGTTTACCCGTTTTGTGTTGTGTTGTTCTGTTTTTTATTGTTTTTTTTGTGTTTTTGTTTTTGTTTTGATCGAAACATTGTGTACCCGCTAAGTCATAAACAAAAAACATAAACTAAAATATGCATTGCATGTATTATATAGGACCATGCCTAAGTCATAACCAGACAAAACTATGATATGGCCAAGATGAAAAATTGATAACTAACAGTCTAACACACAAAAAGAGTTACTATCAAGAGTAAGTAAAACATTGATTTAATGGTGAATTTTTTTTAGCATCATGCCTCGTGATGTCTGAGATTTTGAAAATGCGTAGAATATTTATAGGACATCAATAATAAGAAGAATCAATGACAATATGACGATATTTGCATGAACTTAAATATACAACAAACTAACTCTACATACTTTTGTCTTACATGCGATTCAAATTCTATATCAACAAAATGTTTGTCATAGAAATAATTTTTGGAATTATTAACAAGCGATGCTTCTACACTTGATTTGTCTCTTTATCTCACTTCAATAAGCCCATCAACAATCAATCAAGTTGTATATTGATGGAGGATCATCGTTTAGCTTGGCAGAAGAGAAATGTTCTATTTTCTTATTGAAATTTTAGTGTATTAGTCAGTTTTTGAAACAAATATGCATTATTGGAAGAAAGTGAATCAGTTCTTGAAGATGCATCTTCACAAAGGAGACGAGGAGGTAGGCCAACCAAACAAACCCAAAAAGTACAAAAAATGCAGTGGACTCTGGTTGGGGGACGAGGCAACCGTGGCCAAATCAACTAGTAACATAGAGTGAGTTAGTTCTACTCTCATTCTCACTCTCCATAGCTTAATTTAAAGCGAGCTAAAGTGTAAATTTAAATTACTCGTACTTGTTCTAATTCTCCGAACTGTATAATCCAAAAGAATAATAACTTCCAAGATAATAATGTATCCAAATATAAATACTGAATTACCAATAAAAAATACCCTATAAGAATACAACTTAAAAACAAACATAATATAAACAAAATTAAATAAAAAAGTAGAATATATTAAAACCATACACTGAAATCTTTCATAAAAGTAGAATATATATAAAACAAAAACTCAAATGTGAAGAGAATTAAATGAATTCGATCTTGCATTTGGAAGAAGTATTGGGAAGGAGCTTCATTAGGTCATTGGTGAGTGGCAAATACTTGTCTTGCTGATCCACTTGAACCTGAACTTTCACCACTTCAAGAGACCTCAACTTTTTCACGAAATGTTTCATCTGTTTCAATTCTCTACAACTTCCTTGATACCCATATACCATTAGCACCTTCACTCGACACGATAATAAACAACTTTTCTTCTTCTTCTTGTTCTTCTTTTTCTTCTTTTAGAAGAAGAAGAAAAAACACAAAAGAAAGAATATATTTGCTTTAGTTCTAACCATATACCTTGATGACTAGAGTTTCTAGGTTTGGAGATTTCTTGAGCAGAAGTGGCAATACTTGCCATCCGCGTTCCTTGTGGCTTTCAAAAGATAAGTTTACGAGGTTGTTGAACTCAGGCATGTATTTACAACAGAAATAAATCACCTGCTTGGTCAAACAAACAGAGTAATTACTAATTTATAAAACTTTATAAACTTATAAGCAGCAAGTTTACAGAAGCTGACCTCAAGAGAATCAGCAGACAAATGAAGGGTTACAACACTCCTTATCGCTGCAACGAGTTTGGTTGCATCACCCCAAGCATCACCCTTTGTAGAGTCATACCCAAAATATGGATATACTGGTGGGATAGAATCATTATATTTCCACAAAACAAGATCTAGTCTAGCCTCGACAAGTGAATCCAATTCAACATCATAATCTTCACAGACATAGCTAGAGTAGTCAAGGTACACAAGATTTGGCGTCTCAATGGCAACCGATGAGTGGCCTTCTAGGTCATTAGAACGGTAAAAAACAGATATTCTCTGGATGGATGAACCCCAAACATGTCTTCTCCAACCCCTTTCCAAGGGATTATCAGCACATATGTTAAATTCCTCAAGCAAATGGCAATCAAGGAGACATTCATACAAATCATCAGTAGCTGCAAATGCGCCAAAAGACACTCGAATGAGAGAGAGCGTTTTGAGCGCAGGGAAAAGTACACCATTCGGAGGAAGAGTATCTTGGTAAAAACATGAATCGGATAGAGTGAGTTTAACCAATGTCTTGCTGAAAAAGAACTCAGACTCCATAGACTGGATGCCGACTGATAAGTAGAGTTCCGAGACTCCACGTTTTAGTGCATTATAGACAATATGGTTGTATTGTGTCTCTTCCATTCCTGATTCCAAATTCAAAGCAAACTTCTTGATGGGAGAATCGCGTAACAAGTCAAGGGTTTTCTCCACGAAATCAATAAAGCGGCCACCACGACCACCAGTTCTTGATGAGCTTAATTCGGGATACAGGATCATTGACCCACCGAAATCGAGGTTGTCAACTAGAGGCAACAGATTCCTCCACCTCTTTGAGAGAACTGATGTGGAAGCAGCAAGTTTAGTAGGGACCAAAGACAGAATCTGTCCTAGAACCTCATCTGGTAAGCTGTTGATACAATCTCTAGAAGAAGTTTCAATTCTTTTTGAAGCCATAGCCATAAAATTGTACCTGAAAACTAGAGTCAATTAGGGGAAGCTCTTTATATTGTATATATACACAAGGAAAAGCCCTAGAGAGATTCCATAGAATATTCGTAAGAGTTTTTGCAAAGTGAACAATTTTACTGAATTCCCATATAAGAACAAGGAGGAAAACATTAAACCTAGACAAGAAATCAAACATAAACGCATCAAAGGAGAGGTAGACACATAATCAGGGAGCCATATCAAAACAAAACCCAAGAAGGTTTTTAGGTCAAGAGAGAAGAATAGTAGATACCTTTGAGGAAAGAAACCGAGACAAGACGAAGAAGACCGAAACTTGGTAGATCTATAGACAATGAAACGTAAATACCAATGTTTATGTTTTGAAACCTTCAAGGAGAAATACACGGTTTGTTGACAAAAAGAAAAAAGAAAAGGAAAATAACAAACCTAATGAATTAATTCATCTTTCCTTTTGTTTGTTTGTCGAAAAAAGTTAAATATATATATTTTTTTTCTTTCTAGTCCATCCATCGTCTCACTTTATACGTGTTCCCATAGTACTGTATTAGGGGTGGGGAAAAAACTGAACCCAATTCACAATATCAAAAAAATACAATTCACATTATATGGTAACCACTCAAACTTTGCCGACATCGAAATCCGACGGAATTTGGTATTTATATATATTATTTACGCGGAAAAAAGTAAAATATATAAATAAAACAATCCGTCGGAAATCCATCGGTCATGTCTGACGGATTTTCGATGGAATGTTTTATTTATATATTTTACTTTTTCCGGTATAGATATTATATATAAACCAACCATATCGCACAACGTGGTCCAGAAATGAAACAGTATCATATTACAGAATCAAAAGACTGTTTATATTAATTATTTTTTCTTCATAAAGATTCCAAAACTACTACTTGCTTCTCCCACTTCCCGATTGTGTATCCTTTAGAGTACCGTACGCAGTATAACTCTCGTCAGAGTAAGTATCCTCGACATACGAGTCTCCGTTAATATTAGAAGTATCTTCATCGCTGTTCTTTGAAAGAATACAATTTTCTTTCGTCCAGATACCATCTATGTTTTCAAGCTTGATGTTGAGGTAAGTGTACCCAGTTCCGACTAGAACTTGAACCTACAAAATAGGCAAATATAAGGTAATCTATACTTCATTTACTTAAATAAACATATTTCAAACTTACATTACTCAATACAACGACTGATCCAACTCGTATATCAGGGCCAAATGAATCGTCTACACACGCTTCTTTTTGAATATATCCGCCAATTCTCCCACATGGATCCTACATCAATACATATTAATTTAACGTTTGAAGTAACAAAATATATCAATTGAATCATATTCTCATTTATAATTATCAATTACCTTTATGACAACCATAGCGTCTCTCTCATCATTACAATCGTACTCATCAATAATTGCAATTACCTACTTAATTTAACAGCACCGATTATACATATAGCTTTCATCTAAAACCTCTTGTACAAAAAACTCAATCTCACCTTCCGAACAATGTCCAAATGATTTAAACAGTTAAGAATAACGTCCAATTCTACGGACAATACCCAATCCCTGGGTGTCTACACTAACCTCGCTGAAAAAGTATAAACATTTTTATAAAAATGCCCTAACAAAATAAGACTGCATTCGTTTCATGGTATTCAAGAAACGTAATATTGTACCTGTGTCACGTAGGTGTTCAACTGCATAAATCCAAGGATGGTCGCTAAATGCGGGATCTTCGGACATGCTGAAAAAACTTGTTGCTTCTTTTATGAAAACTATTTTAACTCTGCTGATCAAATGCAGAAGTTTCCACCCATATATAATACCATACTCCGTCGGATTTCCGTAGGTACACCGTCGGCATTCCGTCGGTACAAAGTGACCAATCAAACTTTGCCGACATCGGAATCCGTCGTATTACGTAACCAAATTATGACGACTTAGTTCCGTCGGTACAAGGTGACGGAGTACCGACGGAGTTCCGACACTTTCCGTAGCCGGCGGAAATCCGTCGGTAAATTGTGACGGATTTCCAACGGATTGATGTACATCGGACATCCGTCGGAAAACTGGCTGT
Source organism: Draba incana (assembly GCA_963576765.1). Lineage (NCBI taxonomy): Eukaryota > Viridiplantae > Streptophyta > Magnoliopsida > Brassicales > Brassicaceae > Draba > Draba incana. The sequence goes on along the minus strand of OY755217.1, from coordinate 2,490,170 downwards.
TTTCTTGTAGTACGCCTTCGTCTTCCTTTTTAAGTAGACCAAATTGATAGTGAGAGTTACACCAGATTTGTCTTCTTCTTCTCTGTTGATTCTTCTCCACTAGTCCTCTAACAAAATTACTTTATACTTTGCTTGCCTTGAGACCCAAGTTAGGTCGGTGCTTGATTTGTTGAACAGTCTTGTAGAAAGACGAAGAGATATGGAAAAAAACCAGAAAACAAATATGTTCGATAGATTATGTTCTTGGTCTATCAAAGATATTCTCAACGTAGATCTCCACAAGGACAAGGTTTTGATCTCTTTTAACTCCTTCTTTAGTATATATAGCTTGTCTTTATATTATATTACTCATCAATGGTATATATTTGTAACAGTGAAAGACAATACCAGATAGTTTTGGATCCGTTGATGAATACTTTCAATGTTTTGTTCCTCATTTACTCGAGGAAACGCGGACAGAGTTGTTCTCGGGTTTCAAGTCTTTATCGAAAGCTCCTATCTTTTAAATACGTTCCGTGGAAACAAGGACAATGAAATTGGAAGATTCAGGTGAAAGCTCGTGGATAGAGTACTCGTTCCATGAAATAAGTTTGATGGATGGAGAGGGTATTAGTTTCAAGTACATGCCAGAATGTGGAGATCTAATTGATCTGAGTCTAACAGAGGAATTTCCAATACGAATCGATGACTTGAATCCTTTACTTCTCACCTACGTATTTTGTGACTAGCGATTGTGATACTAGGAGATCTAACTTGACTAGGAGATCTAACTTTTTTGTGATACTAGATGAGGTATTTAGATCAAAACTTTCTGTTTATATGGTTTACTAGAATCAAAGTCTGTTCAAAATTGAATTTTTAATTGTTAAATGTTGTAGGATTTTAACACATTAAGAAAACAAATTATTATTTAACTATAAATGTATTTTTTTGCACGAAACAATTTTGCTTAACTCTAAGCCAAATACTTGTTCAATGGCTTTGATCTACAAGCATGATAACATGCCCCAGTTGAGGAGAATGGTGAATGGCTTTGGATATAGCATTGAGAGATATGAGACTCTCCGTATTAATGGACAGCTCATCAATAGATCGATTTGGACTATACGGAAGCACATAATCATGGTGCTGGAGTGGAATGTCATTTTCCTCACAACGATAACAAAGGTCTGGTGAAAGGTTGGATGATGTATCGGTACAAGTTCCGACATAATTTCTTATTTTGTTTGACTTGGAAGACAGAACAGGAGAAGATTCCTATCAAGCGTGAAAGATCTGACCAAGAAGGCTTTAATGGGAGAGACCAAAATCTACATGAAACCCCTACAATTAGATGGTTATTGAGTAAGGTTGTATAACCTATGGGGATTAGATGTCAAGCTAATCCTCCTGCCCTGGATATTGATGCAGATGAATTTGGAAGGGTTTAGATCATCATCAATGGAAAAATTGATTCCAAAAGTGAAACCAGCTAAGAAGAGTGTGGATGCGGTTAACATGTCGGTGGGTTACAATAAAGTCCCAAGTTGTCGCAAAGGTGGGAAGTCGAAGATAGCTTTTTTTAGTGGTTGCTTCACTTGCGACGCATTCTAGTTGCCCTTTTGTCCAAGAAAATACGGTAAATGAAAATCTTTAGTCAATGTGTTTGTATCTTGTTTTCTTATTCTTACTTGTAATGCTTTGATAGAAATACCAAATGAAGTTTGTGTGTTTGGTGATGTGTTAGAGGTCAGTGGTCGCTACGCAGTTGCTGTTAGTGAATAAAATGATTCGTGTAGCTGCTACTCTACCTACTATCATTAGCGTCTCTCCATACTTTCACTTTGCATATCACACACTATTAAAAATGATTGAGGTTACTTGTCTACTATGCTTGTCAAGCACTGGAAAATATAAACTCCGTTTTGCTTTGCAATACAATATAATCACGTAGACCAAAATTAAATAAAAAAGTAGCGTCATCAAGCACCTAGTCTCATACACTGAAATCTTTCATAAAACAATAACTCAAATGTGAAGAGAATTAAATGAATTGGATCTTGCACTTGGAAGAAGTTTTGGGGAGGAGCTTCATTAGGTCATTGGTGAGTGGCAAATACTTATCTTGTTGATCCACTTGAACCTTAACTTTTACCACTTCAAGAGACCTCAACTTTTTCAAGAAATGTTTCATCTGTTTCAATTCTCTACAACTTCCTTTATACCCATATACCATTAGCACCTGTTGGAACTCGTTTTTGACAAAATGGTTTACGACCATTTTCCGTTGAGAATTCCGGTGGAGACGTTTGTCGGAATGATCGGTTTATAGAACGATTTAATCGTCGCCTTAAACACTATAACATAGTGAATTCACTTGTAAAACTCGAAGTTGATTTGAATAAGAAATGGTGGTCCAAAGTGGATGACTTGGAAAGCTAATAAAGCTTCCTGAATTTGACTAAGTGTAAAAACTAGTAAATATCCCACATTGGAAATTGGAGATTAAATATCTCTTGTATATAAATGGGAAAATTATAACAAGATTATAATCTTGGATACACTTTGGTGTATTGAAAAAGAGATGTCCGGACCGAATTTCGGTTTTGCGTTTTGGAAATTGATTTATATTGATCCAACATAATTATTCTTTTGAATTATGAAGTTGATAAAATAATCAACAAATATCTCTTTGAATTTATTTTCTAACGTTGAAAAGAAAATAAATGGTGCTTAATTTTGTAACCTAAAAATTAATTAGGTTAAATGAGAATTCAATTCTCAATAATTCCCTTTATACTCACGTTAACTTGATGTTGATGTAGAGCTTGAGCATTATAGAATGCACTCCATTGTCTTTCTCATTTGTACGTTGATAACGACAACAACATGATCATTAACATGATCAATACAACAAAAGTCTCACATACTTTACTTTTATTTTATTTTATTTATATTTTGAGTCTGACAGTATAACACAAAATCTAGCGTTCGTGTGATTCCGTTCTTGAGTTGTGCAAACGGAATCGATTGCTGTTATATCTTAGGATTCGGAACGTCATACAACCGTCAAACTACGGGACGTTTTCAGAATTAAGGATAGAGATCATATCTCGCATCGGCAAAATTCGTTCTTATCCTAATTCTTGTATCGGTATTGTTATCATAATATCGTATTTCTTTATTTTATTTCACAAATTTTAGTTTGCACATATTGTAGTAAATTTAAGTTCCTACAACACCTTCATTCGACACGGTAATAAACAACTTTTCGTCTTCTTCATTTTCTCTTCATGAACGCACACACATACATCCCCACATTGATCCGTAATCTCATGCACAAGACCCTAAAACAAAATTTAACAAACACCACAATTAGAAGAAGAAGAAACACAAAAGAAAGAATATATTTGCTTTAGCTCTAACCATACCTTGATGACTAGAGTTTCTAGGTTTGGAGATTTCTTGAGCAGAAGCGGCAATACTTGCCATCCGCATTCCTTGTGGCTTTCAAAAGATAAGTTTACGAGGTTGTTGAACTCAGGCATATCCTTACAACAGAATTAAAGCACCTGCTTGGTCAAACAAACAGAGTCATTACTAATTTATAAAACTTTATAAACTTATAAGCAGCAAGTAAACATAAGCTGGCCTCAAGAGAATCAGCTGACAAATGAAGAGTTACAACATTCCTTATCGCTGCAACGAGTTTGGTTGCATCTGATACACAGAGTTTTAACCCTATAAAAACTACTGCAAGTGCACAGCAAATGGTTGTAGTAATGCAGGGATCGAATCCACAAGGACCAAGTGTTACACTACGGTTCCCTAAGATTTTGATTAAGCTAAGATGACAATATGAAGTTGTTGGTTTTAAATGCAATAATGAAAATAAGAAAACAATTAAACGATGTAAACTTATGAATTAAAAACGTCAGGCCTTAGGGATATTCGCAGGAAATCAAAGATCATGAACCAGACAACTATTCAGGGAACAATTCAGCGCAGTTTCGAACTCAAATATAAATATATAACTATTCCACTTTCATGGCTCCAGCTACTTTATCTATCAACCTAAAATCCTAACTGTCGTTGAACCTAGAATTGTAGCCAAGCATTAACAAGTAGGTTCAATTTGTTCACGAATAGCCTTAGCATCAGCTTTCGTTGGCTAAGGACAATTCGCTCACCTATTGTTCTAGCTAGCAACCTATAACACTTTTGATAAATAGATTAAACCCTAAATCATAGACTAAGTGATCAATTTAGTCTAAGCATTAAGAACAACTATAAGTGAAAACATCATAAGATAAATCCCTATTTGTGTCTGATTCAATGAATGATTCCTTTGAATCCCTAAAACCTAACTATGGATCTACTAAGACATAATAGAAACGAAAACAAAAAGAGATTAAAGGAATTCCATAATTAATTAAAGTATAAAAAACTGGGGTTCAGAAAAACTTCTCAAGAGATGTAGAGATTTGTCTCCCCGAAGCTAAGAAATCTAATGAAAAATAAAGCGTAGCCTCCACAATGGCTAAAAACTGAGATAAATAGGTTCAAACACGTTTTTGGTTCAATCTCTAACAAAACCGAGTCAAAAATAGGAAATTCTGCAATTTCTTTATTTTCCAGCAAACCGGTCGGTTTAGGCAGATTCGCCTGTCTTCACTAAAACTCTGATAACTCTTGATCCAACCGTTGTAATGTCTTCAAATCACTTTCAAATGAAAGCTAACTCAACCATCTATCTTGTGTCAAAATCTCAAGTCAATCCAACGGTGGCAAGTCCTTCAACGAATGCTAAACTTTTGACTTTTTTATGCTCCTTTTATTCCAATCCTTGCTCATTTGCCTTAGACTTCATCCAAACGTGTTTCATCCTAAAAAGACTCAAGAAACAAAGAAAAGAGTCGAAAAACCTTTGAAAATATTGGTTAGAATGCGTCAAAAACGCAATACATCAGCATCACACCAAGCATCAGTATCCTTTGTAGAATCATACCCAAAATATGGATATACTGGTGGGATAGAATCATTATATTTCCATAAAACAAGATCTAGTCTAGCCTCGACAAGTGAATGCAATTCAACATCATAATCTTCACAGATATAGCTAGAGTAGTCAAGGTACACAAGATTTGGCGTCTCAATGGCAACCGATGAGTGGGCTTCTAGGTCATTAGAACGGTAAAAAACAGATATTCGATTTGGTTGTTTATGGGTGATTGGGAATGAGACAACTTTGGCTCTAAGTGGTTCGGTTTGGTCAAAACTGATAAGTGAGTCGAGGAGACGTGGCTGTTTCTATGATGTTAAAGATGATCAGAGTTTGAGAGATGTTATGAATGATGCTTTGCTTGAAGATGTGTCTTCGAGTTTTGATTCTCTTTCGATCAGAAATGGGAGAAGAATCGGTTGGTAGGTATTTTTATCTTATTTTCAAAATTCATGTTTGGTTTATTTTTCCTATGAAAACTCTGTTTGGGATTCGTCTAGTCGAATAATAAAGGGAATGGAACATGAAAAACATTGTGTCAATAATTTCATAATTGATCAAATATTGTGATTGCTTTAAATCTTAAGAAATTTACATTTTCTCTTTTTTTTTCCTTGTGTTTTCTTTATCCAAATTTCTAATGTTTCGCTTTTGCTTCTTTCCCTTATCTTATTCATCATCCAAACTTAAATAGCGTTGGATAAGAAACATTGGGTCCGATTGGTAACCTAGCTTTTTTTAATCTGAAGCGGGAAGCTGGAGCGGTAAGCTTTATAGCATAGTGCAAAGCTGTATAGATAAAAATTTGAGATAAAGCTGTATAAATAAAGATTAGTGTAATAGTGTTAGTAAAGTTTTTGATAAAGTTTTCGTGATTGGTACGGTACAAATTAAAAAGTGGAATAAAGATTATAAAAATTATTAAGATTTTTACTAATCTAACCCATTGGAGAGAAGCGGCTGTAAGACAAAAAAAAAAAAAACAATATTACTCTATAGTATTTGATTATTTTCTGTAACTTTGACCAACAAAAGAAAATTTGAGATTGAAATTTACGCGTTTTATTACTTTTCAGTTTTGAATCATTGATTAATGTGAAAAGTTGAAAAAAATTGTTACCAGCTTAATACATTTTCAACTTGTTTATACTACACACCAGCGGAATAATAGTAAATTAATTAGAAAAGGAAGATTAGATCATTGTTAATTACACAAAGTTGCATTAACACAAACATTAAAAATCAAATTAAATTATTAAACAAAAAACAGATTTTCACAATTAAGAAGCGGTTAATCCAAGAAAATCAGCAGCTGATTTAGCCATGATATGTGAAAACTCATTGAAACTAATAACTCCGTCACCGTTAGAATCAGCTTCCTTCATCATTTCCGTTAACTCACGGTAAGTCAACGGATGTCCCATTTTAGCCATCGAACCAGCAAGTTCCGCCGCCGTTATCGATCCGTTACCGTCACGATCAAACGAACGGAAAACCTCCATTAACTGTTCTTGGTTTATCAAAACCTCCTCGTTTAGATCCGGCAAAATCGCCACCACGAGCTCGTCGAATTCGACGGATCCGTTACCGTTACGGTCGATTTGGTTTAAGAGGAGAGAGATCTGATCGCCTCGTGGTTTGATTCCGAGTGAACGGAGAAGAGCCGCGAGTTCGAGCTGTGTTAGGCTTCCGTCTCCGTCCATGTCGAATCGAGCGAAGATTTCTTTAAGTTGTTTGATTTGATCGGTCGGTTTCGCAGACGCCATTGATGGAGATTTTGGTGTTTTTTCAATTTTAGGGTTTTTTTTCAATTTGGGGGTGAATAGTTCTTAAGAGGATGGAGAAGAAGCGCGTTAATGGAGACGAAGTTGAAACTAAAATAAATAAATTATTATTGACTTGTATTTACATTATCTTTAAACAAAATTTAGATGGTTTTGAATTATTGATAATAAGATAATAAATTATGTGGAGACAAATTAAGAGAGGAGTGACGGTGAAATCATTAAATCGGAAATTAGGTAGGAAGCACATCACACAACTACATTCTTGTCTTATAAATTTGTAATAAATAAATATCAAAGTGGACTGTTACTACCATTTCTTTGATTTTTTTTTTGTATAATGTTTTGTTTTATACAAGCTGTTATTTGTTTAAGTTTGAGTTATAGTATTGTCAATATATTGAATTTAGTGATGCGTCGCATTTTTCAAAATTTGTTTTTTTTTGGTAGGAAACTAATAAAAGTAAATATAACTAACCTACTGAAAATTGGTTATATAATATAACTAACGTCTATTAAAAATAGGTAAAGTTAGTTTTGTATCTGTCTGATTTACCTTACGAAAGCCTAACATAATAAAACAAAAATATATGTCTTTCATTTGTATATATTTGGAAGCTAAAGTTTTCACGACTTTATGAGATTATTTGCCACAGTTTTTGTTTTTATCATGGTATTGATCTTTCATTAAACATAAAGACAATTGGGGATATTAATAGAGCAAGGACTTGTCAAATATATGATTTTTTCTTCAAGAATATCATTTGCTTTTTAAAACAATGGCTTAGAAAATGGATTTCTTAAATTTAGAAGAAGCAAAACAACAACCTAGTTGGACTTTTATTTTCATTAATTTCAATATACTTTATGTGAAGTTGTGAGTATATAATCCAAGGAGTAGAAATTTTCTTCCATTATCTCATAACCACTTACAAATCTTAGGTCAAAGTTGCCATTACTATAACTTGGCATTGACGGAGAATTTTGAAGCCTCTCTTTTCCCCAGAAGCTTCCAAACAAAAACTCACCATTCTTTGAAAACTCCTCTAAAGCTTTTTCAACTTCTTCAGTACACCCAAAACCTTCCATCTCCATACTCAATAATTCTTTTCTCCATTCCGAGTCAGCCCCGGAATTTTCTTGACATACGCAACCGAGCCCTAATCTTTTTATTTTTCGACTTATCCCCCATTTCGCGTAACACTTTCTTGTGTTCTTGACAAGCTTTTGAGGAAGTCCAAGAAAGATGAAGATCGCGATTTGGAGAACAAGACAGTTGCAACAACACGATACAACGACGCAATCAGCTGCAAATGTGTTTAGATCTTCCATGGAATCTTGAAGGAGAGAGTCGAATAAGAAATGGAAAGAGAATAGAAGAAATTAAAGAACAAACTAAATCCTAACATATTTTAGGTAAATTTTGGGATATTTGGTTTGAAGGAACTCCTTTGTTCCTTGCTTCTATAAGGAAGACATTGGGAAAAGGTTAATCAAGGAAGCAAATATAATAAATGAAGTTATCATATAATGTGTGAACAAAATTTGCTACATGGCTAAGTTTCCTTGAATAACACTCTACATTAATGTAGCCATTCGATCAAGATATTCTTCTTGGTAGGGTATGAACGAAGAAACTAGTTCTCAATAACGAAAAATATATTTTAATACATATACTATTTGGGCATTAAATTCGAATAGTCCTCGAATGTGGAAAAAGATCATGTAATTACAAATCTTTTTGGAGATTAGCAATTGAAAGTACTGAAATAAAATATTAAAAAGTTAATATGAAAATTTTAATTGATAGAATAGATGTCAATAAAAGATATGACGTAATTTAAAGCTCTTTGTGAAAGCTGTCCATTGTGTACACGCTAAGTATATTTTCTAATAAACATAAAAGCATAGGTTATGTGAATCAGAAAATCAAGATAGGATGTTACATTCATACGTTTGGCAAAAAATATGCATAGACCATTTTTAAGGACCATGCCCTAAGTCATTACCCGATAAAACAATAGTATGGCCAAGATATAGATCTGATAATAACAAAAAGAGTTATTATCATCAAGAATAAAGTAGAAACATGTTTTTTTTTGTTAAAGAAATTGGAAACGTATATAATTGGTAAGTACGAAAACTAGGAAACGCTTAAACCCTAAAAGGAAAGATTGCCAAATTTTGGGAATACCGAGAATATTTTATAAGATCATACATAAATTGTAAGAGAAATCAAGTAACACTTTCGCAATATTTGCATGGATATCAAAGAAACTTGATTCAAGTTCAATATCAACAAGTTATCCGTCCTATATTAAAAAGCATTCCTTTTGGCAATATCAACACATGCTTACAAACTTGATTTCTGATAAGATCAAAGAGGCACAAGAACAAGATGAAGAAGTTTATGTGTTATTCATTCTGGTAACTTTACACCCTTATATATGCAGAGACTATATTGACCTACTTGTCTAAATCACAAGATTGATATCAAATACAAAAGGAAACACATAGTAATTACTACAGAGCCAATCAAGGGATTGGATAAGTAGTAATGAGCCAATCACGAGATTGGTATCTCCACACCCTCCCTCAAGTTGGAGCGTGTAGGTCCGTAATGCCCAACTTGCCAATGAAAAACTCGAACTCTTGTTGGCCCAACGATTTTGTAAAAATGTCGGCTAACTGTGTTTTGGTCGAAACATGTCGTGGGACAATATTACCGGAAAGTATCTCATCTCGAACAAAATGACAATCGACTTCAATATGTTTCGTCCTCTCGTGGAAAACAGGATTGGTGCCGATATGAATTGCCGATTTGCTATCTGAATACATCAACATCGGTTCGGCATGCTTGACACCCAAGTCTTCAAGAATTCGTTTAAGCCACTTGAGTTCGGCGGTAAGATAGGCCATGGCTCGGTATTCGGCTTCAGCAGAAGAACAACTAACCGTTTGTTGCTTCTTAGTTTTCCATGCAATCGGAGAATTACCAAGTTGGACGAAGTAACCCGTAACAGAACGGCGAGTCAATGGACAACTTGCCCAATCCGAATCGCACCAACCATGTAACCGCATATCCGGATCAGATTGTAAAAGAATCCCTTGGCCGGGACTGTTTTTCAAGTAACGAACAACTCGTGTAGCAGCATCCCAATGTTCTTCACGAGGTGCTTGCATGAACTGTGGTAACGTGTGGACTACGTAAGACAAGTTTGGTCGTGTGACTTTGAGATATATTAAACGACCAACAAGACGGCGGTAAGGTTCTGGATCAATCAATAAAGGAGTCTTTGATAAGGCGAGACGGTGATTCTGTTGGAGAGGGAATGTGGCGGGTTTTGCACCAAGAAGTCCCGTTTCAGTGATGATATCTAATGCGTATTTCCTTTGGCAGAGATAAAAACCGGTTGAGTTGCGAGCAACCTCAATACCAAGAAAATATTTCAAGAGACCGAGATCTTTCATGTGAAAGCAAGAAGAAAGATAATCCTTAAATTGTATAATAGCTTCTCGAGAGTTACCAGCAATTACTAAATCATCGACATAGACTAGCACCATTAACTCTGTTCCATTGGCGTCAAACGTAAAGAGCGAGTAATCAGACAACAATTTCTTGAACCCGTATTGTTCCAAAGCGGTAGATAGCTTTGCAAACCAGCAGCGAAGAGCTTGCTTTAATCCATAAAGAGATTTGTGGAGACGGCAAACCTGATTTTTTGCTCTGGATTGAAAACCTTGAGGAAGTGTCATATACACTTCTTCCTCCAAATCTCCATGGAGAAAAGCGTTATGAACGTCTATTTGATGGACTTCGTAGTTTCGATCAGCGGCGACTCGAAGAAATGAGCGAACCGTATCCATCTTAGCGAATGGCGCAAACGTTTCTCCGTAGTCAACACCCTCAATTTGCCGATTACCCAAAACCACAAGTCGAGCTTTATGTTTCTCTAAAGAACCATCAGCTTTGTACTTTAATTTATATACCCATTTACTACCGAGAGCATTTTTTCCTGGTGGTAAAGTAGTGATGGACCATGTACGATTTAGTTCTTGAGCTTTTATCTCTTTACTCATCGCATCTCTCCAAAATTTATCCTGAACCGCTTGTTTATAAGAGGTAGGTTCAACTGTAGAGATGATAGCGACTTCAAAACTCGATGCGTAGCAGAGAAACGAGCGCAATTGGTATAAGAAGCAAGAGGATACTGAGATTTTAGTTGCAACTGACCAGCGCTAACCGTATTAGTGACGTATTGTCTTAAATTCACTGACGGAATTTTCTTTTGTTGACCACGGCCCAAAATTTTCGGTGGCGGAGGTGGTGGTGTGTCGGAATCCGGAGAGGAGGACGAGACTGGTGTCGCAGGTGATAAAGAAGATGAAGATTCATGATTCGCATCGTTTTCCCGTGAAAGAGATTGAGACGGCGATGGTGATGTAATTTCTTTAGCTGGACTAGTGTCTGTGTTAATGGGTTAGGCCGACTGCAATGGTGATTCTATGGGCCAAGTTGGAGTTTCTAATGGATTTATTGAATCCAAAAGCCCATATGTTTCACTCATAGGAGCCCATAAATTTTGAGACTCATCTTCCTCGTTGATTTCTTTAGGAGCTTCCGAAAATGGAAATTGTGTTTCACAAAATACAACATCCCTTGAGACAAAGAAGACACGCTCTTCCAAATCGAACAGTTGCCAACCTTTTTGCCCGTGAGGATATCCAACAAAGATTCACTTCCGTGATCTTGAAGCGAATTTATCGCCACCATGATTCTGGTTATGTGCATAACACAAGGCTCCAAAAACACGAAAATGGCTATATGGGGGTTCCGTTGTATGGATCATTTGATACGGTGTCTTGCCTTCTAATATCGATGATGGATTTCGATTAATCAAATATCCCGCGGTAAGAATACACTCACCCCAAAATTCGATGGGCAAATGTGCTTGAAATCGAAGCGCACGAGCAACGTTCAAAATATGGCGATGCTTGCGTTCGACACGACCATTCTGATTTGGCGTCCCTACACAGGACGTCTCATGATGAATTCCCTTTTCTTGTAACTGATTTGTGCTGCACATAAACTTGGACCCGTTATCACTTCGTATCGTCTTTACGGTTGTCTCAAATTGTCGTTCGATTGTAGCTATAAAGCTCATCAAATGCGTTTGTGTTTCACTTTTCTTGACCATTAGATAAATCCAAACACTACGTGAGTAGTTATCAACAATGGTAAGAAAGTATCAAGCTCCTGAGAACGATGGTGTTCTATAGGGTCCCCACACATCACAATGGATTAAATCGAAAACTTTAGAACTTTTATTAATGCTCAAAGGAAACGACTCTCTCGATTGTTTGGCGCAAAAACATGTATCGCAAGTCTTATTCGAAATTTCAGAAATGACAACACCCGGAAGAGAACCAACTACTTTTGGGGAGGGATGACCCATATGATTATGCCATAAATCGAAAGAGCCATCGCCGCTTGTCCGAACGGCATCCACTGTCTCTTCTCCACGAAAATAGAAGGTTCCGTTGTCTTGTTGACCCACTCCAGTCACCATCCTCGTAGTACGGTCTTGAATTACAAGGAAGTTATCAGCGAGTTGCATCACACATCGATTCTCATCCATCAACTGACCAATGACTATCAAATCAGATTTCATTTCCTCAACATAAAAAACAGAGCGCATAATTAGATGCGAACCAAGATAAACGGTGCCTTCTTTAACCGATATTCGTTCGGTTCCATCGGCTAAAATAACCAGAACGGGAGGCATGTCTCGAAGATCCGACAAACTCTCTAGCTTGCCGGTCATATGGTGCGAAGCACCCGAATCAAGAATCCAAGATGGTTTAGAAATCATACCAGTGAAAGTTTCGGTTGCACCGCTACCGTTTGCATTGAGAAGATGAAGTACGGTGCGCCACTGCTCATCGTTTAAGCCACTCACGGCGTCTCTATCTCTGTCCGTCACCACACGGTTGGCGTGTTCCACCGAGTTTAAGCTTGATGCCACCGCATTAGCGTAGACAGCTCCGACTCCATTACCTTGATTTCCTTGTGGAGGTGAAGCTCCCCAACCACGTTTTGAAATCAATACTTCCGGTGTATCTACCGCTGTTAGATCAAAAGGTAAAATCGTCCTTCTAATCTCTTGTCGTTCGGTTCGCGTTCGGGTCGTGTTATCAGTGACGTTGCCATTAAGATTCGCCATTGATGTTTGGTTTCGTTTTCTGGGTTCGTGTTTTAGTCGTTTCTTTTTAATTTTTTTTTTTTTTTTTTTTTTTAGAGATTGAAGCGGAAAAAATGGATTTGTGCTCTGATACCATGATAAGATCAAAGAGGCACAAGAACAAGATGAAGAAGTTTATGTGTTATTCATTCTGGTAACTTTACACCCTTATATATGCAGAAACTATATTGACCTACTTGTCTAAATCACGAAATTGATATCAAATACAAAAGGAAACACATAGTAATTACTACAGAGCCAATCAAAGGATTGGATAAGTAGTAATGAGCCAATCACGAGATTGCTATCTCCACAATTTCCCTCATTTATCATCAATCTTAATAAACCCATCAACAATCAATCAAGTAGTATAGCATGAAACTCATTTTGTTTTACATTAATCTTGTATCGAGTTGGATATATATATATATATATATATATATATATATATATATATATATATGCTAAATAGTTTGTTCGACTTTTATCAAGCTGTTGATTTCATTATTTTGTATTCATACACATGTTTAAGTTTCATCAATCAAATATATATTTTTTACGAAAAGGGCATGCTAGCCTAGAAATGAGACATACAAGAAATTTGAATTTGAATATTTTTACTTTATCCGACCCTACAAGTTTATTTGTCGTTTTCTTCGTACCAATACTCTCATGAATTTAGTATTATTTGTTTTCCTTTTTAAAATTCCGACTTTTATATCAATCGTTCTTTTGAGGATTGTTTTCAAAGTGTACTTGTTGCTCTTGAGGTTTCTGATATACCTTGGAGGTATTACTGTTGGATTACTGTTGGATTCTCTATCTCTTCTTTCTTGTTTTAGAGAGAAAAACAAGAAACATTTTTTTTTCATAAAAGACTACATTGATAATATTCTTGTGTATTTTCTTACACAGCATACACACATACGTATAGTGGTTTTTCTACTTACTACACACATACACTTACTCTTAGTCTATACCTCTAGAGCACTAGACTAGTTTTACAAGGAATAACTCTAACAACTCACTTGACTTTAGCTTTGCTCTAGACTCTCATTGGGCCAAATTCATCTGCAGCCCATTACAACAAAACCACACAAAGCCTAACTTCTTCTTTGTTGACTTTGTTTTCTTCTTGTCGTTGACCTGTTCGACAGCTTTTTCTTCTTCCCTTCAAGCTTTGATCTTCATCTCCTTTCTCATTGATTTCACTTTCTTTTGTGCATGTTGATATATCATAGTTTTTACCTAGTTTAAGCCATGATATAAGTTCAATATCTAGAGTATTTGTTGTGTTTTATGTTGGTTTTAGAGTCTTTATAGATACTTGGACGATTGGAGCTTAAAAGATATTTACTAGAAGTTTTGGAGCATTGCTGAACAAAGTGGCGAAAACCGAAGTGAAGAAGCTGATTTACAAGATGGTGTCGATCGACACCATCATAAGTGTCGATCGACACCCATGTCGACCAAAGCCCAAAACTTAATCAGAAGAAGTCCGTTCGAAGCCCGAAAGTTTCAGATGTTTACTTTTAGGTTTCCAGTCGGTTTTGTACCTCTATATATATATATATACGTTTTCCAAGCCATTGTTTATGCTTATGCTTTATTTTATCTTTGTTTAAGAGATATCTTCAATTAATATAATAGTTTTTGCTTCGATTATGTCTGAGTAGTAACCCTGATAGGTTTAGGGATTTTCAAAGGTGTTTGATGATTTGCTAGATCTGATCTAAATTGCATAGGATTAATATCATTAGATTGTTCTTCATCTTGCCTCGTGTTTAATGCTGATTTTAGATTCATGACCTGAAATCTGATCTTAGGATAATTAATAGAAACGACAGTTTTATTGATTTCCTTAACTAGACTTTGATGAGCAAAATTCCTTTTCGCAAAGAAATTTGGTTTAGGGTTTTGTGAACAGTTGAACCTGAACATTAATGTTTGTTTAGATTGTTAGGATTCGCAAAGAAATTTGGTCTTCTAGGATTTAAACATAGATAATCTCTGCAGCGAAAGCTGATTAGTTTTATATTCGTGTTCATGTTCGTGAACTGTGCTTAATAATCCTATTTTTATTTATCATCTGCATATCTGATTCACCTGAGATTTCCCTGTGCCTAGCTTCTTTTTAATTGATTTCACAACCGTTTGAATTGCTTTGTCTACTTGTTTTTGCATTCTTATCACCTTGCCTAGTTTAATCTAAATTTTAAATCTATTATGTTTCCTTGATTCTCTGTGGATTCGACAACCTTAAGTGCTACAACTGATCTCTTAATTTGAGAGAATAGGTCTAGGGTAAATTTGACCATATCACATGTTCAATCAAGGATTCAATTCCAACAATTACACTAGAAGAAATAAGAAAGTTTATAAAGTGGAGACAAAAGCAAGCAGAGTTGGAGTCATTAGAGTCCGCTAAAGAGCTTGTTACATAGAATAGTCTATTAATATAAGTTTGGAGTTGTGCCAACATTTTTATCGCTTTGAGATTGTTTCTTCTCAATTTCTATGTAACTTTGTAAACCTTTGAGACCCATCACCACAAAACGATGACCGGTTTAGTTGGATTGGTACATTGACTGGTTCAGTTGGGTTCATTTGTAGGTATAGATGAAAACTTATCAAAATTGAGAGATCACTTTGTAAATAAAAATTTATACTCTAAAAGAAGAGAATTAAATGTAGTGTTAGATCATCTTCAATGTATTCAATCTTTCACTCTAAACTCTAACTTTATGAGTATAACCACATCTTTAATATCTCTTTCTAGAAATGCACTCCATATATGCATTTCTCTATTTTAAGAGTACAAAACAATTCTTCAATTAATATGTTTTAATTTATATTTGAACAAAAAATTTTTTTGACAACTATTTGAACAAATTTATATATTTCAATTTAATATTTAAATAAACTAAAACTAGATATCTAACTAGTTAAAAATTTGAAATGCACATATGACTAAAAATTAAAATAACATAACAAATGATAAATTAAAAATTCAAGACAGCCCCCCTCCCACAAAAAAAAAAACTTAACGCAACATAGACTAATGACTTGCTAATTTAATAATATGGTAGATCGTTACCAAGATCAATGAAGATCACTAAAATGCTGCTCAAATGAAGTGGATGGAGAAGAAGCTTGTTGATCAACTCTTTCCCTTAAGATTCTTGCTTGTTCAGCTCGAATGTGTACACGAATATTTGGATCTTGTATAGAATTCAAATCTTGAAGTAAAATTTTGTTTTCTTCTTTAAGTTTTTTTAGTGCATAATTCTTCTTTTGAATCTCCAAATGGTGATGTCTGTGTGCCCTTACCTCCTTTAATTCTTCTAGAAGTTGTCTATTTTCTTCTTTTAATGTTTTGATAACATACGATGTTTGATCATCTCTTTTTCTTTTACGTTTGGATTTTCTCACTCCAATTGGTCGTTGAGATGGAGATCCGCCAATAATGCCATCTCCGTCATCTAAACATAAACTTTGAGACGTTTGTGTAGCAGAATCATGATTGAGATTTTCTGACTCTAAGGATGTATGTCCGACACCACAAGAATTTGATTCATTTTTAACTGGAATAGCACCATCTTGAAACTTTTCAAAATTCTTAATGATATTCCAAACATGATCAAATTTCCAACCAGATTTGAATTTGGATCTTCCATTAGCATTTCTTTCGCTTGATTGAGCTGCATATAATTTAAACAAATAAAAAAATATGCATAAAACAATAAAAAAATTAAAATAATATATTAATACTTACGTCATCTTCACTTGAAGCACCATTTTGACGTCTATTTTCGCATTGTTTGATGCATGCATGTAGTTTCTTTGTTGCTCTCTCAATAGTTTGGAATCGACATTGGATAGATTTTTTTGAACGCTCGCTCCACTTTGCATTTTTACCACTTTTGAAAGCTTCCACCACACGATTCCAAAATTGGTCGGCTGTCTGATAAACACCTGTGATTGGGTATTGAGAAATTTTCATATCAACTTGACATAAAAACTTATCTTCTTCTTTAGAATATCCAGCAGAACGGGAACCGCGTTCAGACATTTTTGTTAAGAAAGTAAGAAAAAGTGAAAAGGTGTAGATAACATTAAGGAATGCTTCAATGTTGTGAATGGAAATAGAACTCGACGATGCTATTTATAGATATCAAGATTTTCACACTAGTTATTAAATAGAAATAGAATATACTTGAAATACTCATTTTTAGAGTAGAAAATAGAGACAACTACGGGAGCAAACATCTGCTATAATTTTGAAAACATTTATTTTTAGGATAAAGAATAAAAAGTAACAATCAGAAATGTTCTTACTCTAAATTTAGAGAAAGACTATTTATTTCTCTATTTTTAGAGTAAAATTTAAATTAACTTAGGAGATTGTTTTACTCCAAAAATAGAGTTGAAGTAGAAAATATAAAACTCCATTATGTTATTTAAATATCGGCAACTATCGGAGCAAACTTCTGCTATTTTTTTTTTTGAAGAATTCTATTTTTAGAATAAAAATAAAGACCACTATCGGAAATTGTTTTACTTTAATTTTGGAGTATGACTAATTCATAATTATTTCTCTATTTTTAGAGTAAAAATTATATTACCATTGGATGTTGGTTTACTCTAAAAATAGAGTTTAAAGTCAAAAAAAATAGAGTACCATTAGAAATGCTCTATTACCACCAGAACTAAAATTGTAAGGTGAAACCGAAGCCGGAACTAGAGCTACAACAGGAAATGAAGATGAATCGAATTTTGTTTTTGTTTGTCAATGACAAAGCTTACAAAGAGAAAGGTGGAGAAAGAGCTTAAATAAAAGAGAAAGAGGGTAGTTTCGAAGAGTAGTAGAGTCTGTTTCTTGAACACCAATTCTAAAACAGATTCTTATTCTTATAGTTAGTTTCAAAGAAGCTTTAACTTTGTGTAAATTGCGATCTTAATTTTTTGTTTATGTAACTTTCATTATTGATATACTAAGAACCTAATAAACTCTTCTATGTGACACAAAAACACACAAGATATAACAACAACAAAACTATAGAAAAACAAAATGATAAATCATTAAACAAAAAATAAAAAAAGCTTTCCTGACTAAGATTGACATTGGATCACACAAACATTCCCCATTGTTCCTTATTAGATCCCATAAAAATTGTCACTCTCCATCATCATTACCATCATCATGAATCTCTTTGATGATGAAGATGATGATGCTGTCCAAATATCCATTTCCATCCTTTGAAACTTCTCCTACTCTTACTCACTTCTCGATCTTTAACCGTCGTTAACCGGCACGACCCTCCTCCTCCATGCTCCAAAACGGCGTCGTTTACCACCACCACCTCTCCTCCTCCTCCAGAAGAAGAATCAAATTTCAAATCTATAAAATCATTCTCTTCTCCTCCAGTAAAGTAACTCTCTTTCATTGACATAACTCTTTTCGTAAAACTCATCGCCGCCGAATCACTCTTCCTCGCCGCCTCGTAATTACTCCGCCGTGGAGGAAGATGATGATTCTCCGTCGCCGGAATATTCCCTCTCCGGTTATACTCTGTTTCACTAAAGTTACTTTTCCGTGGTAAATACTCTGTTTCGCTAAAATTACTCTTCCTCGCTTCGAAACCGCTTCTTCGCGGCGGCTCCGATTCACTGAAATTACTTCTCCGATTCTCCGTCGTCGTTTCGCTGAAATTACTCTTTCGCCCTCCTTCAAAGTTGCTTTTCCGAGCTTGTTGCTCCGTCGTCTCGTTAAGTCCGAATCCGCCGTTAACGCTCGAGCTTCTCGCGGCGGAGAAAGAGCTTCTTGCACCGGAATCTTCTTCGGAACCGATAAAATACCCATTTCCTCCTCCTCGGAAGCTACATAGCGATCTTGATCTCGAAACACCGACTAATTTCTTACCGTTATTATCGTTATCGTAATCGAAAACCTCGAAATCTCGTTCCTTTTTCGGATTAATCTTCCGTAAAAACCTACTGATTCTCGAGAATCGATGATTCTTCTTCTTCCTCGTAATCTCAACGCAACTACTATTACTTCTTTGAAAAACCATAACTTCCTCTGTTTTGTCTTTCCTCTGTTTCGTGGTTTCTTCGTCGATGAGAGAAGCGATTCGGATTACGTTCCCGGTGTCTAAAGCGGCGTTTGAGATTCGATTCGGAGATATATCGGAGCAAGAGCAAGAAGAGAGTCTCTGTTCTCCGCATTCGGAGCAGACGAGACTAAGTAACCGGTCGTTTAGACAGTACGGACAAATTCCGACGGCGGAAACTGATGGATGTTTCCGGCAAGAGAATTCCGACGGTGTACTGTAATAGAATGAAACGTCGTCGTTTCTTCTATCCATTACTGTCCTCTTTCCTCTCTCTTTCATTTTGAAAAAACAGAGCACACAAAGTAAAAAACAGAGCAAACAGAGAAAACAGAGCACAAAGAGATAGAGAAAGAGAAAAAGTTTTCAAGTTTGAGATTTTTTTGTTTTGTTTTTTTGGGTATTTGAAGATCCAGAGAACTGAAGATGAAGGCGATCGGATCTTGGATTAGGGTTTCTTTAAGCTTTTGCTTTTTGTTTTTTTCTGTTTTGTTCTCGGATTTTGATGAGAGAGACGAGTGAGGAAGTGTAGTGAAGTTTAGCTATAGCCTTGGAGAAGGTTTGCGTTAGCTTTACGTTTTCTTTTTCTTTCCTCTTTTCAGTTACCCCACCAATTTTCTTTCAAATTCATTTCATTTTAAAATGACTGGTTTCTAATTTTATTATTTGTTTATGTCAAATTGTCAATTATTTCCATGATTATTGACATCATATCCTCAAATTTGGGCAAATTTTATGGCTTGTTTTCTTTAGTGTAAAATATTCACTGATGAGTCAATATGGAAGTTGCTAGTATAAAGAATCAATATTGAGAGAATCGAGAAAATAATTCTTATTAGCATTGGGATTATGAATTTATAATTAAGGAAATTCGATTTGAGGAGACAAATTATTAATCGGTAAAAATAAGTTTAGGGAAAAAAGGAAAAAGATAAAGGGAATGATCAAGAAAGCACCTTAGGGTTGTTTTTTCTTTTTGTTTTTGAATTTGATAAAGCCGAGGAAAATTTTAAATATCAAGCTTAGTTTGTTAAATTTTTGGAATAGCAATGTATGATTACATACAGTTGAAGTTATAGTCTAGTTTGTAGGAATCAATAATCATAATTTACTTTACTAAATTTCTATGTTTACAAAGCGATTAATTCCAAATACTATTTTTTGTTGTAATCTTTTTCTTTTCCTTTCAAATTCATTGTAGCAATCGAGATATATACTATGTATCAGCTGTGAAAATCAATTTACGATATCAATTATTATTATTTTATTTTTTTTGACAAATACGATATCAATTATTAAGACAACAAAACGTCACAATATTATTCTATCACACTACAACCATATTTTTGTATCTTTACAGATCTATTTGATTTAGACAAAATGGCATTTTCCATAAAATAAGTCGGTTCGAGTCATTTTGTATGGCTGATTCTAAGCGAACATCCACGTCAATGTTTTAAATCGTCCAAACATGTTTATATGGAACAGAAACATTATTACACGAATAAAGGACAATCTAAATCCAAAAGATTTCTAAACAAAAAGAGAGGGAATACATGGGGAATTTGTGGAGATGAATGAAAGTCATGCGTATGTCTTTTGTTCTTTAGATTTCGGTATTAATTTCTTTTGTCAATTTCATAGTTATATATATACATGCAAGTTGCCTCTATCTGTTTGTTGTGATATCTCATGCAATTCTTAACATTTTCTTTATTTATTTTACTATACGATATATATCATTCAAATTTGTTCAATCCATACATATATGTAATTTTTGAGGTTTCGAACCAAACGAAATATTAGTTTGAGTAGAATGATCTTATCTTTTGTGTACGAAAAACAGAAGCCAAATTCAAATAAACCTAAATTATATTTGAAAATTAAGAATGCATTTTACTATGATCAGAATTGAATAAGATTAAATTTGGTTTTGTTTCTATGAAAAAACTACAAAAAACTTGAAAAGAAATCGGGTTATACATTCATATTTAAATCTATACAATTCCGAAAACATACATCTGGATAACTGGTGTCGATCAATGTAACAAAACATTAAGAAAATATTAAGATGTCAAAAATATATATTATCACGAGTTTTGAGTAACAAGACAGGACAGGACTAGTTTCGTAGAATCTATTTGTTTTTCCCCATAGTCTGTTAATGATTATATTTGTGCATGCTTCGTCCTTTTCATTTTTACATTTAGTTGTCTTCATTATCTAACATTTCGTTAGCTAACATTCTCTTATTTTTCTTATACTATGATCCAATATGAATATATTCTTGGTAACTTGGTTATATATTATGTATTTTCCGATTGGATTCGTTAATATATAAAGACGATGGTCAAATCAAACTCATTCCTTGGTTGCCTGGTAGAATAAATACTAGAATCATATAAAATATAAACCAACAAAAACGAGTTTGACTTTCATAAACATAAATTAATTACCAATCATGAATTGAAACTTGAAAGCATAGCATATCATAAAGTATATAAACACCGAGGCATGGTATGGCCCAAGAACACACATATATATATATATATATATATATATATATATATATATATTAAAAGTTAATTTTGGGTACATACATCATACATGTGTCGTGTGCTTATTCTAAGACTCACGAAACGTAATAACAATAAATTCTTAAAATAGAAACGTGAAATTTTGAAGAATGTTATATGTCTCTATACTATAGTCTCTATGAAGTTATTAGTCATGGACCATAGCTTTTAATGTTTAACGTGACGTGGTAGACTATACAAAATACAAAATATTTACTCTATTGTCTTTCAATGTTTTGGTATTTTGATAACTCTAATAAATACCTTTTAATTACAAAAATAAAAACTATAGTTAATATACAAAGCTAAATCCAACATTTCGTTATAACCTATAATATTACAAAAAATAATGAAATAAATATTCCTTTTCATTATAATGAAATCCAACATTTTAAGGAATAAATAAATATTCCTTTTCATTAATCTAGAAAGAAAAAACACAACTATAACAATTTTTCAAAATTTTCCAAATTAAAAGGAATTAAAATATATTTGTGAAGAGAAATGGGTGGGTAAAAAGTGAGATAATGCAAAAGTCGGCACGCCCTAGGCAGCATGCTTGAGCAATAGACATCATTTGAGACATGTCAATGTTCTAAGGTATGTTTTGTCTCTTTTAAAATTAATTGTTTAATTTGTAATAAATAAACAAATTTAGAATTTGATTTTCGCTGCGTATCTCTGTTTTAAAAAATAATCATTGTGTTGTATTGTTCCGTTGTTGATTAATTATATTTCCTCCGTTTCATTATATAAAATTTTTTGATTTATTTCGCGAGAATTAAGAAAATAATAAATACAAATAAAATTTCATTTAATAATTAATTAAAATTATAACTCAACCAATCATATATAAGACTACGGAATTTCAAAGGACAAAAGCATCAAATCACATTAAAATTTGCATAGAAACTAGTAAAACATCTTATAAAATGAAACTAAAAAAATTCTCTTAAAAATCTTATATAATGAAACGGAGGGAGTATTGTTTTGTGTTTCATGATTGGGTTATTCATTGCTAAAGAGACAAGATCTTGCTTTACCTCATTTACTTAATGTTAACTTATCTTTTGGGAAAAAGGTTATTTAAATACTCAACTCTTAAAAAGTGTCAAAAAATGCTCAAACTCTATCATTAAAATTTTAAATACAAAACTATTTTAAATTGTGCTATATTATAACTATGTTAACTTGATAACTAACACCGTTAGTCGGAGATACATTAAACGAAAAAAAAAAATTAAACAAAACCCTAAATTGAATCCTAATTAATAATTGACTCTACGCCACATCTCTTCTTCTCTTTTCTTTTTCATCGACAACTTCTCCTTCCTCTTCCCTATTTTCTATGAACTCCTTCTACACTTAATACTTGAAAGCAACAGTGATTAAAAAGAAAAAAGTGTGACCGGCTAGATGGAGGATAACTCAAGACGTGGAAGAAAGCGAAAGCTTCCAACACGACAACCTATCAAAAGCGGGTATTTTTCTCTGAATTCTAACACTCTAATTGGAGAATTTGATTTGATTAGAGTTAATTAGATGTTTTATCTATTTTTGTAGTTTATCTTCTCATGGAGAAGTTAATTCAAATGTCTTTGATGGTGAAACTTGTGTAATTGAGAATATAGAATTGCAAACTAGTATGGTTGATGAAGATAAGGGGTTAGAAAGTGGCTATGATGAGAGTGATGATGAAGATTTAGAAAATATTGATTGTAAAGGTGATGATGCTCAAGGTGAACGTAATAGGGTTGTTAACGATCCTTGTCTGAATTTAGTAGAACAGTTTGGAACTATTGCAAGAGAAAAAGAGGAGAGTGATGCTGATAGTGGTAACGAGATTTATGATGACGATGAAATCCCATATTTTTCAGCGTCTTCTGATGATGATATGGATGTTTATGATAGCACGCCCTTTGTTCATGCTAATGGTGTAGGTACTGATGACCTTATAACCTTAGGAAAACCCTATAATAGTGCTGCAGACTTCAAGCACGACCTTCTTAAGTATTCACTAAAAACACAATATGATATTAAGATGTACATATCTTCAGCTAAAAGGATTGGTGCAGTGTGCTCTGCAAAGGATTGTCCTTGGCGGGTTTATTCCTCATATGATAAAGGCAAAAACAAGTTGTTGGTGAAAGTGTATATCAATGAGCATATTTGTGACAAATCTGGTTATTCAAACCTGTTGAATACATCAACAATTGCTGAATTGTTTGAAGAAGATCTCAGAGTGAAACCAAAAATGACATCGACCGATATGATGGATGAGATTAAGAATCAATATAATCTGATTGTTTCTGTAGATCAGTGTAAGAAAGCAAAGAAGGCAGTGCTTGATAAAAGGAAGACCATTCATGCGCAACAATTTGCAAGACTATGGGATTATCAGAAAGAGCTAATTACAAGGAATCCCGACTCTACAGTTGAAATCGAAACAATTCCAGGATCAGCAGAGGGGCAACAACATTTTTTTAGAATGTATATTTGCTTTGAATCTCTAAAATCTTCATGGAAGCAAACATGTAGACCCATTGTTGGACTAGATGGTGCATTCTTGAAATGGGATATAAAAGGTGAGTTACTAGCTGCGGTTGGTAGGGATGGTGACAATAGGATTTTTCCAATTGCATGGGCTGTAGTTGAAGTTGAAAACACTGATAATTGGGAATGGTTTATCCAACATCTCAAGATTGATTTACAACTACAAGGAGGAAACAACATAACAATAATATCTGATAAGCAGAAGGTTAGTCCTATTATATTTTTGTAATTAATTTGTCCTAGACATGCCAACAATTTATTATTTTGTTTGTTTATTACAGGGTTTAGTGAATGCTGTACATTCAGAGCTACCACAAGCAGAGCATCGGATGTGTGCTCGACATATCTTGCAAAATTGGAAGAGGACCAACAAAGATCCAGAGCTTGAAGGAATATTTTGGAGAATAGCACGAAGCTACACAATGGGAGAGTTATATGAGAACTTGGAGGTGCTAAAGAAGTATAACATAGGTGCGTATGATTCACTCCAGTGTACTAGGCCAACTACATGGTCTCGAGCGTTCTTTAAAGTCAGCTCATGTTGCAATGATGTTTTGAACAACTTGTCTGAAAGCTTCAATAGAACCATTAGAAATGAGAGAAAAAAGCCAATGGTTGATATGTTAGAGGGTATTAGGAGACAAGTAATGGAACGTAATACAAAACGTTCCATTCTTACAAAGAGATTCAAAAGGAAGTTCACTAAAAAGACTCATGCTGCGATTGAAAAGAGTAGAATAGAGTCTAAGAAGTGTATTAGATATATGAGTACTGGTGATGAATGTGAGGTTGATGATCATGGGACTTCATATTGTGTTGATCTAGGGCTGAGGACGCGTGGTTGCTATAAATGGCAGTTGAATGGCATCCCATGTAATCATGCCATGTCTGTTATCTTGGCAAGGAAGCTCGATCTTGATTCATTTGTGTCTGAGTATTACACTACTCAGAGGTGGCAGCAAACTTACGCACGAGGTATTAGACCAGTTCAGGGCATGAAAGAGTGGGAAAAGTTGAATAGGATACCTATCATGCCGACACTAGCAAAAAAAAGACGAGGAAGACCAAAGGAGCATAACAGGAGAAAAGAACCTCATGAATCTGCATCAAAGAAGAATACATTGACTGGCCATGGTCGTGTAATAACATGTTCTAAGTGTAAACAAGAGGGACATAATATACTAACATGTTCAAATGACGCCATAGTGAAAGAAAAGAGACCTCGAGGTCGGCCAAAGAAGACTCAGGTTCAAATTTTCCTAGTTTTTTTTAGAAAATTGATATGTTAAATTAGTTATGTATGTAATTGATGTTTTCATTTTATCACAGGGTGCATCACAAGAAGGTTTGAATGGATCATCACAAGGACCATCACAAAGATCTACAGTGGGAGCTTCTTAGAAATCTTGAGAGAGAACATCCAAGAAAGTTTATCTTGTTTCTTAATTCATTTATAAATTCATCAAACATATGCAGCTATGCTACGTTTTATGTTTCCAGACATATTTAATTTATCATACGAAAGAATTTTACTACACCAAGTATATTTTTTTTTCCAAAACACTAGCTTATCAATACTACGAAGACAAGACAAAAATTTGTTCCAATATATAAGATCCAAATATATCTCAAATAAGACGTGAAAGGATTTGTAATTTGGGATTTAATTTAGACTGATTTCTTTTCTCCTAGAACGTGCTAGTTGTTATTACTAACAGTGTTGGTTATCAAGTTAACATAGTTATAATATAGCACAATTTAAAATAGTTTTGTATTTAAACTTTTAATGATAGAGTTTGAGCATTTTTTGGCACTTTTTAAGAGTTGGGTATTTAATTAACTTTTTCCCCTTATCTTTTCTACACCATTTTACCTTCTGCATTCCCAAGTGGGCCCGGCTTGGTTAGTTCTAAAACCGGTTGCGCCTTCTAATACTATCATTTGGTTTTACATTTTTCTATTTCTTTTATGGTTTTTGAAACCTTAGGAAAAAACTTTATACTATGATTTTTATTTTAGTTATATACTGTATCTTATTGTCCCGAGTTCCGACAAAGTTAGAGGTCCATATCTCTAACCAAACCACGTGAATATGTGATTTTACAAAAGATAAAATTTTGTTACGCAAAAGCATATGCTTCCGGTTCTTTTGATGTAGATGTAGTAAACATTAACACGCAATTAAGTAAAGGTTATTTGCTAGTTTGCAAATTTTTGTCTAAAATTGACAGAAAAAACACACGATGGCAAATTTGTTAATAAAGGTTTTTTCATGTGATTTAAATAAATAGCATGACATTATTATATTTTTTTTTATGAGAATAGCATGACATTATTTTAAAATGTTCAAAGTGGTTTTACTTGATTCAATAAAATATTGCCACATCAGCACAAGAGTAGTCTATGAATGGGACTTGCATTTATCTACTTAAACTCCTAGGCTCAATTAGGAGTAAAGCCTCAAAGTAAAACCTCTATAAACACTTTGTTTCTAAAACGCAACCGTCCAACCGAATAGGCCATAATCAGTGGCATGCTCACGTCGTGATTAAAACAATAATCGCTTAATTTAATCATACAATGTTGTATCGGTTGGGTTGGCCGCGTTTTAACAGAGGAAAGACGGGGATGAGGAACGGTAACACAAGCTATCTAATGCCTCTACGGCTAATAATCCATCCATTCGGCAATGAGTTCTAGCCCCATTCTTCCTAAATGAATTTCACACTTAACTTACACTCATCTCTTGATAAGCTTAATATTCATGGTTAATTGTTTGGTTTACACTCCTTCTCATCCTCCCGAATACCACCACGATGTTGTTATTTGTGCCTGCATATTTTCCAAGGTCAGAATTCATATCTTTACTTGCCTACTATTTATTAAATATTCTCGTTAAAAATATATATATATATACAATGAAAAGCAAATAAAAAAATTACTATTTTTAAATATTGTAAATCAATATGAAAATCAATTCTTTTCTTAGAAACGTTACAAAAAGAGTTCTACATAAATTACTTATTTCGAACCAAACAAGAAAAACAAACAAAATGAGAAACATTAATGTGTATATTTCCAAAATCATTTAATGTGTAACAAAATATTCAGATTCGTGTTGGATTTGCATTGTCCTCCCTGGAAAAAAAAAAAAAAAAAGAATGTTAAATCAAATTCTTGAAATAGAGAAAAAGAAAGCTAAAACCTGAAAAACATACATACCTTAAAACTTGTAATGCCTTTTCTCTTTCAATCACTTTGTTTTCTCTTCAAGCTTCTTTACGCGTAATCCTGATGAAAATAAACAGTTTTAGATTATCGGGTTTTCGCAAACTATAACGATAAAAACAGTAAGAAAGAAGAGAATTTAGTATTCTAACCTGAAGCAATAGATTCCAAGTGCAGTTGTGATCTCATGAATGACTGAAGTTGCAAAATGCATATATAATGACATTGTGAATATAACATAACCAAGAAGAACCCAAAACTCATCCACAAGAGGAACCCTACAAAGAAATTAACAGAATCCGATTTACAAAAACTATTAATCGATAAAAACGATAAAGCAAAACCCCGAAAAAAGAACATACCCGTCATTAAGTCTAGCGGTTAGAGCATTTGCTAGCGCAAAGGGAAGGTAAAGCAGAGACTGCGCAAAAGAAACGTTAATACGGACTACGACAAAAAAAAAAAAAAAAATTGGATCAAAAGAGAAGAAGTTTATCGGATTTTTACCATGCACATGTTTGTTTTTAATCCTTTTGGTTCATCACATAAGTGAGCTAGAATTACTCTTCCCTGTAATCATAAACCCGCAACTAAATGCTCAGCTTTCGGTTTCATTATTTAACAAATAAATATCGAATTTCGATACCAAATTGCTTACCACAATGAATCCAAATGCAAGACCAGTTCCCAATACAACTAAGTGAGGGTAGCTTCTTATGAGATCAATTGGAGACAAGAAATCCCTGATTAAGACAAGTATACCGATAAGTCTCAATGCGCGAATGAGAATAACTCAAAGAGGAAATAAAAACACATACCATGTCAAAACTCCTGCAAGAAGGGCGAGAAACGGAAACAGCTGAATAAACAAAAAAATATTGACATTACACACGCAACTAAAAAAAAAAAGCTGAATATTAAGTATCGATTTAATCAAATTAGTTTAGGAGACTATACCATAGATAATGCTAGAAACATACTTCCTTTTCTTGCCTGAACAACTTTGTATACACTTGAAATGCTGTACAAAACGAACCAGAATGCGTGTGAGCAGTAAGAATTTGACATACATGATAATTGAATTTTTTTTTTAAGAAGACTTACTTCAATGAAAGTGTTGGTATAACAGCAAACGCAATCATCGTGTATAGTACTAATCTCGATGTTTGAATCTCTGGAAACCAAAAAAAAAAACCGAGAAAAGTTCTAACGGCGTAAAACAGAGAAAAATTTAGGGAAAACACACAAACGTTTTTACTTACCGCTCAAAATCGGTACCCAGTTAAATAACGGGATTGCTTCTCCAAACCGCAGAGCCCACCATTCAGCACCTTAAGAAACAAATAAAAACAAATATCGAAATTTGTTCGTAACAGAGGTTTCTAAAATTGTTGAAGCTTACCAACAAAGGCGGTGAAGAAGTGACCGCAGTAAATAAGCGCAAGGCCTTCTGTAGGACCATTGACTACCGGAAGAGTAAGTGTATTGGTAAAATAGCTAAAACAAATTTGGTAAAGAGCAAAGTATTAGAATTTTGCAACAAAGAACAGATGTATTAAACTGAAATGTAAACACTTACGTTTCCCATGTTGCTCCAAGAAATGGAACCGCAGAGATAATCCAGAAAAAGAACGTATCTCTTCCACACATAGCAGTGCTTCCATAAGCCATTGTTTCAAACTAGTTTTTTGAGATATGAACTTAAATTTTGTCAATAATTTTTAAAATAAACGAATATACGAAAAGAGATTGTGATGCATACCGCACAAGCGAGTGCATCACAACCTGAAAAAACACGAAACCGGTGTCACAAACTGACAATTATAGATTACTAAGAGAAAAGATATAAATTTGACAAACCATGATCAAAAAGCTCTCCTAGTGGACTAGTGGAATTCGTTCTTCGTGCTTGTTTCCCATCAACCGCGTCAAATGTCTAAAAATCAATCGTAAGCATTCACAAAAGACTCTTTAACAAGAAAAATGAAACTGGATCCTTAAGTGAAAGAAGCAAACCTGATACAAAAACAGAAGTAGACCATGTACGAAATGAACCCACCGAGGAGGAGGCGAATCCAACTTAGGTGAGTACACCTAAAACCGTATTAAGAAATCCGTATAAGCAAAACAAAAAGATTCAAGAGGATAAAGAATATGAAATCAACAAAAAAAAAAAAAAAAAAAACTCACATAGCCTAACAATGCAGATGTGATGAGAAACATGAACCCCATAAGTGTTATCTACGAAATGAAAAACACACAAACCGTAACTAATAGTACTAAAATTCGAGCTTACGAGTCAAAATTGGATTCAACATTATACCATGTTGGGTCTAGATATGTATCCCAATGTAGTATAACATGAAAAAAGAAGAAGCAAAAACGTTAGTTCAATCTTTCATTCAACTTCATACTCAAAGATCGAAATTTTACTTACGGCATCCATAAAGGGAAGATTTTGACGAAACGGGTCCAAAAAGGTTGAAGAACATATTTAGCAAGATAAGAATGATCAACACCACTGTATTTGTATCTATGAAGAGCAGCTACACCATGTGCTCCTATGTAACCCATTTTTTACTTTCTTTCTTAAATTACAATTTCTAAAAATCCAAATTGGGTCTTCAAATCAAACCTGTCAAAGATCAAAAAGGGGAAAATGTTATTAAAGTTTGGATCTTTTTTCACTTTTCAAATGTCGTAAAGCAAATTAACCACGAAATGAGCATGACCCATCTATAAAAAAGAGATTTTTTTCTTCTTCAAGAAATGAAATTGATTCGAATCCAATAAATTAGTGTTGTGGGATTTTTGTAAAGATTGTAGATTCCAATAAAGGAGGAGTGAATTCGATCTAGAACAAGAGTTACTTACGATACGATGCTTCGGCGATGGCGAAAATGCTACAAAGGCAAAAAACAGAGTCAACGAAATCAGAATCGAGAGAGAGAGAGAGAGAGAGAGAGCTTGGGATTGTGTGTTTATGAGTCTCTCTCTCTCTTGTGAAGCCAGAAAGAAGCGAAGCGGGACGAGAGTGGAAAAGAGGGCTTTGCGTATCTGTAACGATCTTCTATTTTAATAATTAAATAATATTTTATATTATAATTCTCTTTAATTTTTGGAAAATCTTATAATAAAATTTTATTAGTCAGTTAGCACAATTATAAGGTTTATCAACTGTAGAAAATACTAGTTTATAATATAGTAGAGAATCACCAACTTAATTACAACAAGGTTGGACAATGTGATTTAAAAAAAAAAAATTTATTAGAAATTGAAGCCAAGTAATTTTTTTTGTAAGTGGTAGTTTGATTTGGTTTGGTTTAATTTCCATTTGAATTTTGTTTTATTTCTGTGATATATTACGATTATATTAGTTTTTTTCAAATAAATAATTTTGACAAATTTTTGGTTTAATTGGTTTTAAGTTTATTTATTGATTACGATGATTTGGTTTGATAACATTCAGTTTTTATTGACTGCTGTGATGACAATTGATGTTTCGGAAGCATCTCGAAGTCGGAATTCTTTCCTTGGACGTAATGTTGCAGGTACTTTCACTTTCACATTCTCTTCTTAGGATATTTGGGAGCAGCTTAGAGTTCATTCTTCCTTGGTCCCTTAACCTCAAGCTATATGCATTTTATGTTTGATGGAGATGATAGTCATGCACATTTATACTTTAAAGGCAACTTCCCTTCAGCAATGTGGTAAACTTTGCTGCAAAGTTTATGATGATTTCACATTCAATATTGTCTACAATTTATGTTGTATATTTTTGTTTTTGTTGTAACCGAAACAAAACCGAAATACAAATAGTTTTATATAGTTTGAGTTTTTGTAAAACCAAAGAAACCGAATCATAACCAAACTGAAATACAAATAGTTTTTTTATGGTTTAAATTTTTTAAAATCTAAAAAAAAACGAAAACCAAATACTAACCGAACCGAAGAAACTGATATATAAACGATGACCTACGCGATGGAGACTGAAAGACACCATAAACGAAAATGCGTGCACAAGTAAAAAAGAAAGAAAGCCATATACACACGAACTTTGATGTAATTGAATAGTTGAATACTACTACTATACAACAAAGAGAGGCAGGCTGTTAAAAGAATCATATTCTTTCATCTAAAAAGAGAGAGAAAGAAGAATCACATTCTTTATTTAAAATTATAATATAACTATTATTTATTCAACTACTTTAAAAGATATAAAATTAGTTTAATTAATATTGCGTATTCAATCAATTCAAATGTCATATTCTTTACTTAATAGAAATAAAATTACCATTTCCCTTTTCAATTTATTAAACATATAAGTATAAGAAAAGTTTGATAACAAAAAATATATTTAAAAAGTTGAAAGAATCATATTCCTCTCTCTTCTATTTATTTTTGTTTTGGCCTTAATTTTTGTCCCTCGAGGAATATAGCATAAACGTTTTCTTATATTTGTAGAAAAAATCAAAGTTGTTTGCGTATAATGATGTCCACAAATTTTGCTTTTTAAGTATTGTATACGTTAACAATGGATCACGACCCATCCATTTATATTTAAATATAATTTTTATAAATAGCATGAAAGTATGGGAAATCCGTATGAATATCTTTTAAATATCGATGAAACCAAGAAGTTTCACCATCATTAATTTGGGTTTTTGTCGAATAATTTAGTAGTAGTAGTAGTAGTATATTGCACCGAGAAGAATATAATAATGTTGTTGTTGCAGTATTAGTTTTACTGCAAGTTGAACAAAATGATCACGTGTTCTATATACTTAATGTCCAAATTCTAGAGAAATGCACCCATTCCCTCCTATTCAATTATTAGTTTAATGAGCATGATTCTTCCTTTAAGAGACTAAAGTTGCACAAATTATGCTAGAAAGAGTGATGAATGCGAGGTATAGTAATATTGTATAGTTTGTAGTCATATTTTTCATACGATTAGTTTTAAAAATCGTTTTAAAAATCACAGAAAGGAAAATAGTAAAATGATTTAGTTTTGTAGTGATACGTAATTAAACCGCAGTCGCCTGGGAGACAGCTTCTCATATTACCATCTCGAGCCCATGAATCAATGTACTGACCTATGATCTTCTTTGAGTTTTTAAATAAATATTTGCATCTTTGTATGCATAAATGTCTATTTTGACCACGAATACATGATTTTTTATTAAAAAAAACTGATAAATAACTACGAGTCTATAACAAACAAGCACTTTGAAGCTTTTCGTTGATAAATTCTTACTAACATCCATTTTTCGTATGATCAACTAATACTGTAATTGTTTACAAATATCATCGAACAGAAATTTGTTATTGATGGACCGGACGATATGTGTTCTAAAGCCCAGCCCAAAAAAATCGTTTACGAGTCTTTTTCTCTTTTTATTTGTTTTACAAAGAGCATATTAATTTTCTTGTAATTTATGTTAGGGATTTAAAAACAAAAAAATCTCATCCATATATTTTTTTTTTCGGTCGGCAATCTCAGCCATATACATACCGACATACGTAATTATCTACAATCATACGTGGAGACTAGCCTTGTCAATTATACGATTAGACGTATCGAATATATAATACTAGTGTATTTTTTCCTTTTTTTCTTATGAGGAAATTGATGGGCAAGATTCAACTTCAAGATTTGTGTTAATTTTGTAAGGGATTCACATGGAAATATCAGAATCCGTTGATAAATTTGTGTTTAGAGAAAATGAAACTAAAAGAAGAGTAGAAGACTACAATTTCTTTGTTTTGTCTGGGTAAAAACTAGAAGACTTCAAAAAAAAAAAAAACTAGAAGACTATGATTTTTACAATCTCTACGTATTGTTTTTTGTATAGAGAAACGTTGTAGATTATTTGGCCAAGACATTCTACTAATTAAAATTCAATCATAGACTCATAGTCTGATGAAAGTGTTATAATGTTGAAGTCTAAAGAACATGTTATAATGTTCTGATAAAAGTAGTTCTTGTTTATGTTTGAAGTTTACGTTTTAATGTTCTCTCCAACCTAGTTGTGTTTGAAGTTTGGATATCTTTGTAATTTTTGTGTGCTCTAAATTTCAATCATTTATGTTATTTTTATTTGTGATATTGTAAATTGTTAAATGGTAGATTCTTATTTGTAACAATCCTCATAATTGGTAAATAAATCGTAAGTTTAACGAAAAATAAATTTTTTTGACAAATGATGAGAAAACTAACTTGTACTAATATAATATCTAGACCGTAACATCAAACTCTGATTTTTGTTTTAAAAATTATTATTTCCGCACATACCATGTGTAGGGGTGGGCATTTGGTTCTTCGGTTCGATTGTTTGGTTTTTTCAGTTATAGCTAAAATGAGCCTATATAGAATCAAATGAGTTATGGGTCGGTTTGGTTTCGGTTATTAATTGAATAACCGAATCGAAACATATACAAATCAAGTGTCAAAATAAAAATGAAACACAAAAACATTATATGCAAAGTGTTTTGAGTCTAAAAGTCCATAATGAAACACCAAATGGAACACAAAATGAAACACAAAGTCTATAATCATAAAATGAAACACAAAGTATCTTAGGACCAAAACACAAAGTCTCAAATAAAACATAAATTCTTAATTTATATTTCGGATATTTCAGTTATCCGTGGATTTTCGGTTCGGTTCGGATTTGGTTTCGGTTTTTTTGTTCTAAGCACATAAGATCCATTATATATTTTTCAAAAATTGGTTTGGATTCAGTTCGGTTCGGTTTTTCGGTTTTGGATATTTTTGTCCACCCTTACGTATGTGATATCACCTAGTTATTATCTATAAACCCTTAATTATAAGTGATATTTTCTTGTTATTTTCACTAAAGAAGAATCATATCAATTTCTGTAGTAAATTAGTAACAATAATTGGATTTTCTTTTTTTGAGAAAAACAATAATTGGAATATTAAGCAAGTATTATTGATAGTTTGTATTTTGTAACCATAATTAATATATGTACAGTATGAAAAGTTACCGAGAAATCATATCATAAGAGCATCCGCATTGGTGACCCCTTGGGGTCTAATGTGGTGTTCTTATAATATAAAATTATTAAAATGGTTGTAAAACGAAGAAAGAGAGTGTTTTTGTGGGTATATTGAAATATAAAATTAATAAAATTTGAGTAAAAAGAAGAGAAAGTGTCTAATATTAGATACTTTGGAGAGTGTTTTTAAAAGAAAGAGAGTGTTTAAATATAAAATTAATAAAAATTGAGTAAAAGGATGAAAGAGAAGGTATAAAGTTGAGTAAAAAGAAGAGAGAGTGTGTGTTTTAATAATTTTATATGGCCTTTAGACACGATGGTATCACCAATGCGGATGGCCAATGAGTAAAAGGAATGAGTTGTGCTAATTGCTTTCGTGCATCCAACATGCCAACTTTTAGAAAAGAATTTATTCTACATTTAATTTTTTATTTAATTTTTTAATTTCATTTTTCTCGTGGTCACAAAGGAGACAAAAAGATAATCAGAAAAATTGGAAAATACATAAGAAAGTGATTTCGTTTTGCCGAATCTATAAAACAGATTTAAAGCATATTTGGAAAAGAGGAAAGTCGATGCCTTCGTGAGATATATATATATATCATTGGAAGAGATTCAAGAGAACAAAAAGAATGTGCGAGATTAAGAGAGTGATTGGTTGGGCTGTAAAAACAACTTACAACCCTATTTTATTTTTATAGTTATAAATGTTACCAATCATGCTTTAACTTAATTCTTAAAACTACAGTCCAAAAAAAAAAAAGGCTGTACAAGTCTTATTTCCCACAGCCTTGTTTTTAACGTTGTAGAAATAAAAGGAGGGCTGTACGATTTTTTTTTATGCATTTGTTTCCTTGCATAGTACACATATATCTATATTAGCATTATTATTATATTGTATAATGAATACATGATTTTGATTACGTCTTTGGCTATTATTTTTCTCTTTGTTACGTTTTTTCTTTTCTTTTTTTCTTCTTTCTTCATTATCTTATAACACATTTTATTATAAGTTATTTATGTTACTTTGCATACAATATTATTTACATCCATATTAATAATGTTATAAAAATGTATGTAAATAGTTTTTAATTGAATAAAAATAGTATTACATATAAAATAATTTATATATTTTTTTTTGTTTAGTTAAATATTTTTCCATTTTTATATAAATATAAATAATTTTATTTTGCAAAATTTATATCAATATAAATAATTTTTCTTTTTTGTTCAACAAAATAATTATACTACATCATACATCTTATACTTACCAATCGTGTTTTAGTTTTTAAATTTACAGCCAATTTTCTAAAGCTACAGCAAAAACGTCTACAGACCAAATTTTACAGCAAATAATTTACAGCTACAGTCGAACCAATCATCCCCTAAGTGTAAAGATTAAGGAGAGAGAGAAAGCAAGAAAAACGTATTCAATATTAAAAATTGAAACAAAAAATAAATGTTTTTTAAAAAAAATTGGTGCCTCCATTCTCTCGATGAGAATGGTTAAGAATGGTTATATATATATATATATATATATATATATATATTTTTTTTTTTTTGAAATTTTGGTTGTATATATTTATATGGATTACAATATATATACCAACTAGCATGTGGGATATGTGTAAAGCATTATTTTCGTTGTTATCTGTGGCAGCTGGTCGACATTTTAATCTCAAATCATGCAAGAGCGAAAAAGTTGTAAGGAGTTCTTAGCTAATTCAAAGCCTTACATAATCTTTACAATATTATGTTTTTTGTTTTTTTTTTTTAAGCATGGTGCACTTGACTTGATTTTATTTCTTTTTGTTATGAGTAAAAAAAAACACGTGGTTAATTTAAAATTCGTAAAGCTCGTACATTAGTAGGTTTAAGATATTCTCAAACTATTGGAACTTTTGTTTTGTTTTGTTTTGTATGGATATTTCGGAAATTTTAAGATATGGACATATAACGTGACCCGAATCCTGATCAAAAACAACATAAGAACATAATTTCAAGATAAAGTTAGACCCAAATATATGTAGAGTTGGTTTATGACATAAACAAAAATTAGACTAAGCAATGACATAAAAATTTTTTTGTCTAAACAAAGTTATTTTTCAAAAAACAAATGGTGGGGTAATAAAAATGAGTAAGAGGTGAAAAACACTATGGATCCAATTAGTAACGCTAGGCGATACAGAAAATTTTGATGGTAAGTGAATGAAAATTTTTTCTTTACTAGAATAGACTGTCCGGCTGCTCTTGCTTTCATTATTTGTTCATTCAACTATTTTGTTAGTTGACAATAATTTTTGGGAGAAAAAAAAAAATTTCAGGACAATAATAACAAACTTTTTCTAAAAAAAAAAAAAACAAAGTTTTCATACTACTTTTCTTAAAAGGGATAATTTGCTCAATAACACTAAAAAAATTATAATTATGAAACTAACCATTTGTGCCTTATGTGACAAAATTTAAACAATTAGATTTAGGATTTGAATTATAATTTTTTTTTGGCTATACAACAAATTAACCCTTCTTAAAACAACTAGTAATGAATAGTAGTTCCGTAGATGAATGGGAATAAAAACAGAATTAAAGCTCCTTAAGAGTAAGTGCATTAGAGACTTTGTGCATAAGTGTCTAAAAACCTTTTAGAATTAAATATATTAAATTTAGGACACTTGAGTGTCTAAAACCAGAAAAAAAATCCAGTGCACATGCCCTAATCACATTATCTGCCTCTCTCTTTCACTCTCTCATTCACAGACACCTCTAACTCAAAATCCCATGTTTTCTTGTTTTTTTCTTAAAACCCTTCAGACAAAGATGATGCAGAGAAGAAGAGAAGTAAAACATAGTCATGCTCTGTCCTTTACAACCTTCTTCTGCTTCTTCATCCTTTTCCTCTCTTCTTATTCTTCTTATGCAGAGCTCACAGACAAAGGTGATATTCGTAAACAAAAATTTGAAGGTAATATTCATAAACAAAATCGGGCAAAATCTTTTTATGAATTGGGATGGAACAAGCCTTGATGCATGCAGCTGGAACATGATCACTTGTTCTCCTGATGGTTTTGTCGTAGGCCTGTAAGTAACTTACACATATATGGGTCAAAGATCCAGAACTCCCATGGTTATAAAGAAAAACATACATATATATTTATATGTAAGCATGTGTTAACAGTCATTACTTATATGTGTAGAGAAATTCCAAGCCAGAACTTGTCAGGAACTCTTTCATCAAGTATTAGCAATTTAAAAAATCTCCAGACTCTGTTAGTATTAATCTCTTGATTACTATAGTTCTTTAATTTTACTTTTAGTTTTCTAATTATTTTTGTGGTTACACAAAAAAGGCTATTGCAGAACAATTCCATCACAGGGCATATTCCTTATGAGATTGGGAAATTGATGAAACTTAATACACTTGATCTCTCTACCAGTATCTTCAATGGTCAAATCCCATCCAGTATTTCTCATATCACAAATCTCCAGTACTTGTAAGATTACTCATTTATTCGTATCTTTTTAATATAATTTCTAATGATAATTATTTATGGAGGAACATTTTGTGTTGAAAATTATGGGCTAGGAGGGTGAATAATAACAGCCTAACAGGAACAATTCCTAGCTCATTGGCAAACATGGCCCAACTCATTTTTCTGTACATTCTCTTTCTTTTATGTTCTTGCATTTATATAGATACATGTAGTTCTTGTATTAAATATATTTCGTTATTATTTTAGGGATTTGTCGTACAATAATTTGAGTGGACCAGTTCCAAGATCACTAGCCATAACATTCAAGTAAGTGTATTACTCAAAAATGAATATGTGTCGTTTTACTTTGTTTTAAGGGAAAAAAATAGGGTAATTGTAAATGCCATTGTCTTTTTCTCTTCAATTATCCACATTTATACGTTACCCAACTTAACCTAAGTGTAAACATGATTTCTACTTGTGATGCAGTATTATGGGCAATCCTCAGATTTGTCCAACTGGAACTGAGGAAGAATGTAATGGACCTCAGCATAAGCCATTGTCAACCACCTTGAATAGTTCTCAAAGTATGTAAAACCTAACACTTTAATCTTGAAATAAATAGATGAAATCTTTGATTTCTAGAGAACGTAAGCTAAAATGGTGTTGTTTTTACTTGTTTACTTTGTTGTTGTTAGATGAAGCTTCTGATTGAGGAACAAAAATCCAGAAAATCGTGATAGCCTTTGGTTTAAGCCTTACATGTGTTTGCTTGTTTGATCATTGGCTTTGGTTTTCTTCTTTGGCGGAAAAGAAGACATAACCAACACATATCATTAAACTAGAAAAATTCCACGCGTTGCGTAGAAAAACTATTTATATAAATTTTAAAAATAATTTACTGTATGTAAGTGATATTTAAAAAATATTCTCACAAATTATATTTTTAAAAATCAAAATATAAAACTATATGATAATATGTTTAAAAATTTTATTAGATATAAAGACAAACAATATGTTTTGTCTTATTTTTTATATTTGACAAAAAAACCAATTTTGTAATTGACTTGAAGCTAAAGTAGTGAATTTTCTTATTTATATTGCATAAATATATAAAGGTAAAGTGTTTTTAAACTATTTTAATATTGATATATTATAAATAAATTGATTCCAATCAAGGTAAAATGTTCAGATTTCCTAATTATCTTCAATAATAAATTGATTAGATTTTGTAAGTTTATTGTAGTAAGTAAATGTGGACGTTAAATTTAGATGAGATCAATTTGATGGTAGAATAATTAATAATTTGTTGAATTTAAATAATTAAAACGTTATATGGGCGTTTAAAAATTAAATGTTGAATTATAATTGATAAATAAATGGAAAGATTAATCTTGGAAATTTAGCAATTAATATCAATCACGAATGATCATTATTAGAGGTATATAAATTTATTTAATTAAATAGATTTCACATTACAAAAAAAATAAAAAATTTGGCATTTCAAAATATTTCTTACTTTTGTGAATGACTTTTAGAAAAACTTTTAGTAGCGGGTTATATATGTTTATATCTGTGATATATACAAGTCTCTTTAGTAGTCTAGTGGTTTTTCTCCACTTAAATTACTGAGGTTTGCTGGGTTTGAAACCTAGTAAAAACATTTTAAACTTTTTTTTTTAAATAAAAATTTGTAAAGAAAGAGATGACACGTGTCGTCTTGTCAGAGCTTGTTGGTTGTTGACAACCTTAAAATATTATAAAGATGGTAACTAATACCTTTTTTTGTGGTCAATGGTAACAAATATCTAAAATGAATAATCACAATTTCAATTATTTGCCGGTTTACTGCAAACAATTAAATACGAAATTGAAACAGAATATAACCACAACCGGTATGAATGATTTTGTACCATTGCTTTTAATGTGCGATATGATAATATTTTTTTTGTCAGTTTGGTTCGGATTTGGTTTGATGGAAATAAGAATGTAATCATTTAAAATTTAGTTTGGTTTTGGAAGTGATTTTTAGTTTTAGTTCGGTTTTATGTCAGTTTTCTTGGAAAGATAAAAGAGGAAGAACTAGTTCAAGAAGAAGGTGATCTAATTTCCCCTTTCTCTTTTCTGGATTTATGTCTTTTTAATAAGTAAATTTTTGTTTTGTTTTGGAATAGGAGAGAGCTGAAGAACATGTTAATGTTCGATGCTTTGTTATTTTTGAACTTAAAAGATGTTTTCATGTTTGTGTGCTCTAAAATTTAATCTTCTTTGTCTTTTGTGATATTATAAGTTGTTAAATGGTGTTTGATATTATAGGTAAGGTCACAGTTTTAACCCTATGGTCTATATTGTGCATGGAAAGAAAACTAACAAATTAATCAGCCAAATACGGCGAGACCAATGTACAAGAAAATATGTACAAATATATGGTATAAGTTGGTTTAAAATATTGACTCGTTCATGTATAAAAGAAAATATGTTAATCACTCATTATAAGAAATATATATTACGCTCACCATTATATAGTTTTGATATTGAACATATGTACTTAAAGTATCTACAGTACGTGATGATCTATATATATTATATACACACACGCACACACTCTAGGGGCATACTTATTGCACACACCATTGTGTCTTAAAGCCATATAAAATTATTAAAACACACACTCTCTCTTCCTTTTACTCAATTTTATACTTTCTCTTTCATCATTTTACTCAACTTTTATTAATTTTATATTTAAACACCCTCTATTCCTTTTAAAAACACTCTCCAAAAAATCTAATTTTAAACAATCTTTCTTTTTTTTAAACATTCTCTACTTTCTTTACTCAAATTTTATTAATTTTATATTTTAATATACCCCACAAAAATACTTTTTTTATTCCTTCTACAACCATTTTAATAATTTTATATTATAAAAACACCACATTTAGACACCATCGTGTTACCAATAAGGATGCTATAAGAAAATAGCTTTTTTGTTGAGTGGTACAATCATACTAAAGTAATGTCGTTTTGGTTTTAGACAGACATATCTTATCAATGAAAAGACCCCAAAAATATTTGATGCATGTATCAGCTTCATTTTTTTATTAACCTGAAGGATTTTTAGGGGGGCCATTTCTAATGTCGAGGAACAAAAAAGGTATTTTGCTTTGGTCTGTTTGTTTTTAGCTTACTACTATTCTTTTGATATGTAATTTTGAGCTCAATCTTTCTTGATAAATAAATATATATTTATCTTTGTATACTCTTGTATGATGAGCAAGTATTTTTGGTTTAGCTATTGTCTGGCTTACTGTTATAGTTCAGGTAGCCCTTTGTTTTTGCTTTGGTTGGTCTCTTGTATTGGTGATCTCTTTTGATCATGATACTTTATGAAATGAAATAGATGACATAAAAAAAAAAAAATTTGAATACTCTTGTTCTTCTGATTTTGTCACAGTTAGTACATGGCCGGTCTAGACACATTCGTATTGGGCCTCAGATTTTCTCAAATTTATAAGCCCCCATTTGGTTTTTTTTTTACATACCATGTTTTTTATTCAAAGTTGTGGTGTGAGTGAGTGGGAGAAAAAACTAAAATTATGATTGGATGGTCCGTACTTTATATGTAAATAAGTGAAGTGGTAAAAGGTAGTTTATGAAAAAACAAAAAGCCATAATTATCAAGCTAATGGTTTTCTTAGTCAAATTTGTGTTATATAATTAGCCGGTTAAACAACCAAGTTTTTTTTTATTATTATTATTAATCCTGATTATTATTCTCATAAATAATAATCTTCAATAATTAATTCAACCTAACTCAAAATACTAACTAGCGGAAAACAACATCAATAAATAAACCAGCAATTTCCATTAAACCAAAATACCAATTCCAAAGTAATCTAGCAACCTAACAACCGGTTCTAGTATTCAACCTATGAACATAAAACCTAGAGTTCTTAATCATTCTCTCGTCCCAACCATGATTCCACGACCTGCAACACATGGAAATAAGAGTGTGACACCCCGGCCTCAAAGCATATATAGTATATGCGGTATATGTGGAGAGGCTTAAAAGAATTGATTTGACTACCTATATCACCAAAGTGCACTTATCATTTCGGTCACAAGTCTTGAAAGAACTCCAGAGTTAAGCGTGCTTGAGCTGGAGTAGTTTCAGGATGGGTGACCTACTGGGAAGTGATTCTCAGTATCGTGTAAGTGAGGTCAAAACACGAGGAAATATCGCGTGGTGATTTGCAAGGTTAGTAAACATGACTTCCGAGCCTCCCAGACTAACGCACCGACCGTCTGACAAGGGTGGGCCCATGGGCCGAAAGTGGACGTGGGGCCCATTGGGAGATGAGGATTTCTCTCGAGGGGATGAGGATTTCCCCAACGACGGCGGTCAGGGCATTACAAAGAGTTGCGTGATTATTATCACAAATACTCAGTGAAGCGGTCATCCCGCCTACCGATTACATAATAGGGAAATAGCATGTCAATTACTACGCGAATAATCAACATTCAACAGATATACAACAATCAACAATTAAGCAATTTTTATATTTTATCAAGTGGTGTCGATCGACACTCCCTCGTGGTGTCGATCGACACTCGCATTCCAAAATCAAACCTCGCGATCAAAAAAAGGGGGTGTCGATCGACACTAGCTCTAGGTGTCGATCGACACTCCTCGCAGAAACCTAAACCGAGTTGAATCCTCTCGCGACTCAATCCCGTTTCATCGTACGAGACTGATCACGACAAAGCCACACAATATCACACGGAAAACACAGAAATAACATTCATATTCATCACAGTTCAATCATTCAATACCCTAACAAACTAATCTCGTAATCGCGATCACGCACACACCTTGCTAAACCGAAGACAAAGCTAAGAACACAAAACCAGCGACTCAAGATCCCCGTGGTCTCTGGTCTCACACCCAAACCCCAAGGAATGACTCTTCTATCACCTAAGACTCATAATTAGGGTTTCCCAAAACCCAAATTAGGTTCTCAGGAAACCAGAACAACAAACCAACTTAAAAAGATCACAGGGATCGGAGCTTACCTCCGAATTCAGATTTGAAACACAATCTGAAAACTAGATTGAAGGGGATTTCCAACGATACCAAGATCGTCTCCTGATTTCTTCTCAAACGCCGGGAAAACGCTTCCCAAGATGACTGATCAAATCCCGAAACTGCACAGACCACTCACGGGAAAATGATCATAACTCCTAAGTTACAGATCAAAAAGGCAATCCGATTTCTCCTATAGATAGCTAAGAGAAAGAAGAACATACCTACCGAAAATCTCAATGATCAGCCCCGATATGATCCTCCGATTCGCTTATCAACCAAAGAGAATCAATTCTGCCTCTGAAATAATTGATTGAGACCTAGAGCAAGACAACTCCTTCCTCTCTCTCTCT
The DNA here is from genome assembly GCA_963576765.1 of Draba incana. Classification (NCBI taxonomy): domain Eukaryota; kingdom Viridiplantae; phylum Streptophyta; class Magnoliopsida; order Brassicales; family Brassicaceae; genus Draba; species Draba incana. The sequence continues at coordinate 2,446,767 of OY755217.1, read as the reverse complement.
CTCAATAACGATTTTTCTCCTCTAAAAACCCTCCAAGCCTGATCTCATACGGCTGGGTCCTATAAATATGAAGGCTAGGGTTTCCAACCCTAAGCCGAGCCAAACTGCGAAATTAAACTTAAACCGAAAACCAACCGAAAACATGGTGTCGATCGACACCCCTTCCAAATTTCTAAAATTTTGTTTTGGGATGTTACAATTAGCCTAATTTTTATATTCGCAGGGGGTGGAATTTGATCCCGAGTGTGATAGTGCATGTATAGAGATCACTTCACTTGTGTTTATACATTTAAACATTATGATTTATATTTCTAATCCCATTTTTTATATTTTATTAGACCTCATAAATCTCAGATTTGGGTCTAAACACATCGTCATCTTCTTATACTAATACTATTGGATTCATGTTACAATCTAAAATCAATATTTAAAACTTCATCTCGATGATAAATTATGTCATTTTTCATGTCAAAGTTGAGGAAATGTACTCATAAAACCTTAGTTTCTAATGAAAAGTGTTTTTTTTCTTTCAAACAAACGTAGTTAGATAGATGTTTACGCTCCATTAAAGGAGGAATCGTTTTACAAATGGTGATAACAAAACCATCAAGACTATTAAATTCGTTGCTACAAAAGGCAAGCGAAGAGCACACAAACAGAAGATATAAGCAATCATTATACATAAGTAGCAAATGTCGTAGAGAAGTCTTTGTATCTCGACAGGGCCGGCCCGAAGACTTGTGCTACCTAACGCAAAAATAAAATAAAATTATGCCTACTAAAAGATTAAAAAAATACACACAAACACGCGTACTACAGTTCGAACATGCGACCTCTCCTCGTAATAAATATCATTTTGACCACTGTACCACAACAAAAATTTTGAAATTGGTGCCCCAAACTTTTATATATTCATTTGATACCTAACACATCAGCTTCCTTGGCGTTAACCAAAAGCCGCTCCTGTATCTCGACAACATAGGGCCTAAGCAGTGGAATGACGCTTTGGAAGATTAAGAACACAACCTATGACCTAACACCCGTGATTGATACTGGAACTAGTACGGGATTAATGAAAAGTGTTTATAGGTAATTATTTATTAATCAATCAGATGAAGTTTATAAAATATTTTAGCTTGAAACATGAAATTTTTGAAATTATTTAAATAAATAATTTAATAAATAAAATTGTTGCAAATTAAAATAGTCACACAAATCAAATAAAAGAAGGGAGTAAATCTAACCATTATGCTGGGGTTTAATTGTGAAAGAATTTCGATTAAGTATTTTCATGCAAACATATAGAGTAGTTTACTTCTTTTTTTTCTTAGAAAATATATAGAGTACTTGATATCAAAACTAAAGTTTTGGTAATTTTTTTTTTTTGTCGTCGTTTTGGGTAATTTTGTTGCTCATTCCAATAATTTATTTTATTGTAGGTCAATTCAGTTTTAGGAATATCATGTACTACGGGTTTAGCAAAAAAAAAAAAAATCATGTACTACGTAAATTGTAAAAACTAAATTATTCATTCCACGTCCGTATTCTAAAAATATTAATTTTCCAATAATACTGTAATCAGTGAAATGCACTAAGAAACTGAAGTAATGATGAAAGAGGGAGGAGTACAGCTTTCTCTTTATAAAAGCAATTTGCTTTTGTGGTTTCAAAAGTGGCTTTGTCTGTTGACTATCACTGTGTGTAGACAAGATTGATTTTAGTGTTTTTAAATAATTTATGCTTAGATTTTCGTTTTTGTTTTTTTTATCTATCAAATTTGTCGTTGTTGGATTAGTTGCGCCTCGCCCGAAAGTGCCTTAAATCGAAGCCGGTGGTGATATGGTCATGGTAAGTGATGGTCGGCGATGAATTTTATGGTTGTGAATATTCTCTGCTTCATCTATGCTTGGATCTGCTATTCCGAGGATTTTCATTAAGGATTTTAAAGATGCAAATATCGATCCCTGCGGTGGCATGTAACTGGCTGGTGACTGTGGCGGTGATGTTGTGGTGGAGAGGGATGTCGACAGAACCGTTCAGATGCAGCCTTAGATTTACACGTGTTTAACAAAAAAAACAAAAACACTAATTGTTTAATTAATAAATTAAGATTAAACTATTGCACTGTTGAGTTCTTAAGAATTGTTTTCTCATGATAACACATTTGTTAAAGGGTTGTAATTGTAATGGGCTCTTCAATATCTCTTAATGAAATGATAATGCTTGACGTCAAAAAAAAGAAGGATTAGTTGCGGCTCCAAAACATAATAATCTGTCGTTGATTAAGAAATAAACAGTGCAATAGTAACTCGTAAGAAAATGTTCATTAGAGATCCAATAGGATCTTAATAGGTGTGTCTAATTAATAAATTAAGATTAAACTTTAGATTTGGAGATCCAAAAACAAGACTAAGTATCTTATGTAGGATTTTTTTGAGAATTAGAACCCAAAATGTCTAAAAATGATTTTGATTTAATTAAATTTAATTAAAAATAACTTTAGACACTCATCAAAAGTGTCTTTAATGAACATGCTTTAAGAGTATCTCTAACCCATTGCTCTATTTTTCACTATAAAATAGAGTAACACTATTTTATAGTAAGGGATTTCTTCGCCTCATTACTCTATTTTTCACTTTAAAGAGAATATTCTACATAGATTTTTTCAGTTTAATCCTTAATTTATCAAAATTACATATTTAACTTAATTATATTATAATTAGCAATAATTTACTATATTATTTTAATTAAAAATTTATTATAAAATAAAATTACATTACACAATAGAAAAAGAGAAAATAATATAATCTAAACATTAGTATTACTAAATTCTTCCCACAAATGATTGATCATTTGATTATCATTTTGTAATTTTGTTAAAGTTTTTTAATTGTGTAGGTTAAAGTTTTATTTTTAATATAGATTTTGATTATCATTTTGTAATTTTGTTACAGAGTCATTCATCATTTTTTCAAAGATTAACGAACTAATAACAAAAACACATTTTTAATAATATAATTTAAGTATAAAAGTAGAATGAATAAAAACTTAAAGCCCTTTTTTGTAAATAAAATTTTTTAACTATAGAATAGAGCGAGAAATGAGTTTACTCTATTTTAAAGTGGGATTTAAAGTGAAATTGGAAAAAAATTTACTCTAATTTTCCTTTGAGAGTAATGGCTTTAGTAACGGTGGGAGAGGATTACACTTACAATCTTGCATGTCCTGATCCTAGACTAGAAGAATTATTAATTTCGGTCCATAATTTTTTGGCAGGCAAGCAAACAATTAAAATAAATTAATTTTCTTTTTAAAATTTCCTGATATTACTGTAATATATATATATATATATATATATATATAATTAGTTATTTTTGGACAAAAAATATTCGGTTCGTTAAAAAATATATGGAAACATCGAATCTTGAATATTTTTAGTTAATGTGTTAATCATTGTAGTAAATAATGTTTACGACCGTGCAAATCTCTAGTCTATGATAGTTGGTAAGAACTTGGTTGCTGCTAGGGCTGCGTACTAATATTAGCTACTCGTCTCGTACCCGTTACTTGTCCCGTACTTGGCTTGAAAAAGCAAGTATTCGTAATTATTAAGGTAAGTAATAAGTAGTATAATTTAGATATTTGCAAGTACGGGACAAGTAACAAATACTAAAAAGAAATTAATACTCGGCTTGTGTTACTCGTTATGTAGTTAATATTTTATATAAATATTTTTGTTATACTATTAAGTTTTTTAGATAAACTTAATATAAATTATATATTTAGATTAAATTTTAAACCGATTATGAAATAATACAAACAAAAAGCAAGTTCAAGAAAATAGTATGCAAATAATTCGCAAGTAGTTTATAAGTACTCGCAAATAAACAAGTAATTTAACGGGGCAACTAACTTGCAAGTAAGCCATTTTTTAGCAAGTACTTGTAATTTCGGGTATTCGTTTTTAACAAGCCAAATATAAGTATGAAATTTGTATTACTTGTACAAGGCAAATCAGGTAACAAGTACACCTAAAACAGCAAGTACTCGGCTTGTGCCCACCCCTAGTTGCTGCTAGACTGCTAGTGTCAAAATGCTAGCATAACACTACAGTTTTAATACTAGTACTAGTTTTCTCAGTACAATTAATGAATAGTTTGAAGATATTAATAAATATTAAAAGGAGATTAGTGGGAATAAAACAGAGTTAAAGTTAAAGTGGGTCATTAAAGAAAGAAAAAGAAAAAAAAATTCCGTCATCGCATTATCTCTATTTACAAGTGTCCCACTAATATAATTCACGGTTTATTTAACTTGCGTTACATACAAATAATTTCACACTTTATCACTTGATTATTCTTCCCCCAAGATATACAATACTCATTCTGTTTCAAATTATTTATCGTTTAAAGTTATTTCACTACAATTAAGAAAATAATTAAATTTATTATTTTACACCTAATTAACATACTCTTTTGTTTGAAATGAGTAATTATAAAATGAAAATATAAAAATATAAATGAAAAAATAATAATAAATATGCATTAAAAATATAAAACGATAAGTAATATTAAACAAAAATTTAACTTTAAAATGACAACTAATATGAAATGGAGAAGATAAGTTTATTAGCCTAAATAAAATAACAGATTAATGGTGGTTAGTATCTTACCATATGAGTTCACTTTCTACCTGCTCTAATTGTTTATTTTACAATTATCATTTACTTTTCTATCCAAAGTGTCCTAACATTTTGTCTCTTTTGTCCATTGCCGTTCTAGATCCGAGAACATGAGTCTATAATCTAATTTACAAAACGTAATAAGTTGTTTAGAAATTTTGTTATTTTCAAATAAGTTGTTTTGACAATTTTAGGAGTAATCAATAGTTGATTGCCTATTGATATAAAGTTTATCTGAAAGATTAAATACATTTTGAAAGTGGCCAATGAAATGATTTACAACGAGTTTCTTTCGAGTGAACGTAATTTTGAAAGAAATTTGTAAAAATTACACGATCACATTTTTTTTTTGTAAATAAATGAGATATTTGATCATACATGTCAAACAATAAAAACGCGATGAAATAATATATTATTTTCTATGATAAAACACTTTTTTATTATTAACTGACACCATAAAATACATAACTTATCCTACAGTTATGGTCTACAACAAATAAAACCTTTTTCCTTATAAAGGAAAACAAATAAACCTTTTCAAAAAGAATATAGCTCATTTATAAAATAGAACAGTTGTCGTTAAAAAAAAAAATCAAATAGAAAGATCGTATGTAATTATCTCATGATTCTACAGTTTTGTATTCTTGTGTTATCATTGCTTACAATATCAACATATCAAATATTTTTATTACTTTATTGGTATTAGTATAATAAATATTTGTATATATTCGCTTGGTCTTAATTTAGGTAAATTTCCATTCTCATATTTGTAAAGATTTATTAACCAAGTAAGAACTATGCATAAATAGAAAAAAAATTTAATAAAAAGAACTATGCATAAATATAAAACCTATCATTTAAAAAAAAATATATAAAACCTATCATGAAAACAGAGAAATAATGGCTTTCTCACATGATTGAAAAACTATACAAAGCATAGAAGAAAACATTACCCGATTTTCCCACTGGCCTTTTCCAGTTTACAGTTTAAAGACCAAAAGATAATAATTGGCAGACAAATCTTTCTCTCTCTCTCACTTTCATTCTCGATACTCTCAGTCACACAAACACTTCAGTATCAAAAATCCTCTGTTTCTTCTTTTTCTTATTCAAAGAATTATTTCATATTCATATCGAATAATAATAATCTCAAATCTTAATGAAAGAAAAACAAGATTTGATTCAGATAAAGATGATGCAAAGAAGAAGAGAAGTAAAACATAGTCATGCTTTGTCTTCTTCAACCTTCTTCTTCATATTTTTTCTCTCTTCTTATTCTTCTTATGCAGAGCTCACAGACAAAGGTGTTAATTATGAAGGTAATATTTCATAAACAAAATATTCTTCCTTCTCCTGATATCTTTTATTTTTTCCTAAAACATGTTTTTTTTTTTGAAAGAATTTGCTTAAAACATGTTTTCTTTGTTTGTTTGTTTCTTCTTTAGTTCTTGCTCTAATAGGAATCAAGAGCTCACTGATTGATCCGCATGGAGTTTTAGCAAATTGGGATGATACAGCAGTTGATCCTTGTAACTGGAACATGATTAGTTGCACTTCTGATGATTTTGTCCTAAGCCTGTAAGTACACACATACACATATATGTGTGTGTGTATATAAGCATGTTTTAATAGTTTTTACATGTATGTGTATGTAGAGAAGCTCCGAGCCAGAATTTGTCAGGAACTCTTTCATCAAGTATTGGCAATCTAACATATCTTCAAACTGTGTAAGGGTTCTTAATTACTGAAACATTTTTTTTTTTCATGTTCTAATTACTTTAGTTTTCTAATTAGTTTTTGGTTATACAAATAAAAAAGGTTATTGCAGAACAATTACATCACAGGACATATTCCTCAAGAGATTGGGAAATTGATGAAACTCAAAACACTTGATCTCTCTACTAATAACTTCACTGGTCAAATCCCATTCACTCTTTCTCATTCCACAAATCTCCAGTACTTGTAAGATTACTTATTTATTCACTATCTTTTTAATATAATTTATACTTATTTATTATTTATGGAGGGATTTTTTGTGTTGAAAATTGTGGAGCAGGAAGGTGAATAATAACAGTCTGACAGGAACAATTCCTAGCTCATTGGCCAACACGACCAGACTCACTTTTTTGTACATTCTTTTTCTTTTATTTTCTTGCATATATATATATATATATCTTAATGTATTTTTGTACTAATGTATTTTAATGTATTTTTGTAATCATTTTTCAGGGATTTGTCGTACAATAATTTGAGTGGACCAGTTCCAAGATCACTATCCAAAACATTCAAGTAAGTCTATTTACTCAAAAAGAATATTTGTCGTTTTAGTCTGTTCTGAGAAAAAAACAGGGTAAATGTAAATTCCACTGTTTTTCTCTACAATTTACCCACATTCATACGTTACCCTAAGTAACTAAGCATATAAAATATAGTTTTTAAATAAAGTTTGCTCTACTTGTGATGCAGTGTTATAGGCAATTCACTGATTTGTCCAACTGGGACTGAGAAAGACTGTAATGGCACTCAACCTAAGCCATTGTCAATCACCTTGAACAGTTCTCAAAGTATGTAAAAACTAAAAAAAAATCAATCTTGAATATAGAAAAAGATGAATTCTAGAGATTTTAAGCTAAATGTGTGTGTGTGTGTTTTTAACTTTGATGTTGTTAGATAAATCTTCTGATGGAGGAACGAAAAACCGAAAAATCGCGATAGCTTTTGGTTTAAGCCTTTCATGTATTTTCTTGTTGATCATTGGCTTTGGTTTTCTTCTTTGGTGGAAAAGAAGACATAACCAACAAGTATTCCTTGACATTAATGGTAAACTTAACAACGAATTATCAATTCCCTTTTCGGTTTTTTGGTTATTGCGAAATCGGAACCAATGTGCGTGAATTTGGATAACAGAGCAAAACAAGGAGGAAGTATGCCTAGGAAATTTAAGGAGGTTTAGTTTCAAAGAACTTCAATCCGCAACAAGTAACTTCAGCAGCAAGAATCTTGTAGGAAAAGGAGGGTTTGGGAATGTGTATAAAGGTTGTCTTCATGATGGATCCATCATTGCGGTGAAGAGATTAAAGGATATAAACAATGGCGGTGGAGAGATTCAGTTTCAGACGGAGGTCGAAATGATAAGCCTAGCCGTCCACCGAAATCTCCTCCGCCTCTGTGGCTTATGCACTACTTCCTCTGAACGGCTTCTTGTTTATCCTTACATGTCCAATGGCAGTGTAGCTTCTCGTCTCAAAGGTACGGTTGTTTTCTTTAGAAATATAGTAACAAAAATGAAACCAAATTTAATCCGGATTTGGTTCGGTTTCTGTTTGACATTTTTGGGATTTCAATAATTATTGATTTATCGTGTTATTAATGTATCGATAATTTTTGTTTTATTCTTTACTTTTTTTTTTTTTCCTGGTTCGCTTTGGATTTATTTTTGGTTTGGATATAAAAATGTGAGTTTGTTTAACCAAATAATAAGTGAATTTATTTTAGAATTAGTTTAATCGGTTTATCCATCTTGAACAGTTTTATACTTTATCCGATATTGTATAAATTATTTTTGTTTAATTTCAATATGGTTTTCAGTTTAAATTTCGGAATTCAACTAAATATATTTATTACCAAAAAAAAAAAGCATATTTGTTGGTTCTTTTTTCTCTTTTCGGTTACATTTAAATTTGGTTTTTGAGGTTTCCAGATCTAGTAGCTCAAACCGGCTTTTTTGGTTTGATTTTGAATTTTAGTTGACCAGGATTAGACATACAATCTAATTTTAGTTTCTTTACATAGTTGAGCCGGTTTACGATTCGTGTTTTGCAGCTAAACCGGTGTTGGATTGGGGCACAAGAAAGCGAATAGCATTAGGAGCAGGAAGAGGGTTACTGTATTTGCACGAACAATGTGATCCAAAGATCATTCACCGCGACGTCAAAGCTGCAAACATACTTCTCGATGATTACTTCGAAGCGGTGGTAGGAGATTTCGGGTTGGCTAAACTCTTGGATCACGAGGAGTCTCACGTGACAACCGCCGTGAGAGGAACGGTAGGTCACATTGCACCTGAATATCTCTCAACAGGACAATCTTCTGAGAAGACAGATGTGTTCGGTTTCGGGATTCTTCTTCTCGAATTAATCACTGGATTGAGAGCTCTTGAGTTTGGCAAAGCAGCAAACCAAAGAGGAGCGATTCTTGAATGGGTAAGCAATTAGGAAGAGATAACCCTAGTTAGGTTTCAATTAGGTCAAAATGTCTCATTTCTAGGGCTATATTTTTAGGGATAATTAATTAGGACAACAATATACATTTTAAAGAAAATACAAAACTGAAAATTTCAAAATTAAGAATGTAGACTTTTTCTTTTAGGTGTTGGGTTTTAGAATTAATATATAAAGTATCTAGGCTTAGGGTTTAACCATATACTGTTTTCGAGTACTTAAATAATTTATTAGTTGTAGATTTTTTTGTTCTTGCTACAAAGTTTAAGTTATGTTCTTAATTCTTTTTTTGTTTGGTTTATGGTTTAGGATTTATTTTTTGAAAATTTATCAAATCTTTAAAAAGCTAGATTATCATTATTATGCTATAAATTTAGACTATATTATTTATTCTCTCTGGGTTACGTGCAGGTGAAGAAACTGCAACAAGAGAAGAAGCTAGACCAAATAGTCGACAAGGATTTGAAGAGCAATTACGACAGAATCGAAGTAGAAGAAATGGTTCAAGTGGCTTTGCTTTGTACAGAATATCTTCCGATTCATCGTCCTAAAATGTCTGAAGTTGTGAGAATGCTTGAAGGAGATGGTCTTGTAGAGAAATGGGAAGCTGCTCAGAGAACAGAGACTAGTAGAAGTTACGGTAAACCTAATGAGTTTTCTTCCTCTGAACGTTACTCAGATCTTACAGATGATTCCTCTGTGCTGGTTCAAGCTATGGAGTTGTCAGGTCCAAGATGACAAGAGAAGTAATGGATTTGTGTTTGTCATAAACATATATAAGTTGGTATTTAATAATGTATCTGACGATCTTGTAAAGGTGTGTTGGTGTCATAAACAAATGAAAATGACTAGAAAATGAGTTGAGAAATGATAACATGACAACATTGGAATTGGCTGAAAGAATGAGTTGAATTGGAGAAATGACTAAGAAAACTTAGTGTTCGTTTAATATCTAACTTTTTTCCAAAACTTGTTTTATTCCTCTAAAAAAAAACGTGTGTAATTACCATTATTAAAAAAAGTGTTCAGATATTACCATTGTCAAAGCTGCATTTTGTGTAAACAATGTTTTTTTTGTGTGAATAAAATTTAACATTTATTTCGAAAAAAAAAAAACAAGAACTCCATAAGTAAATATCGTTCCTTTTTAAATTGAACCAAACAACAGTTGAAAATTTAATAGATTTGGAAAGACAAAATTTGAATTTTTAATCGTTTTAGTTAACCTAGTTAATTTTCATAAATCTACATTCATCTGAACCTAAGTAAAGGTTTTGAGCGACTGAAGACGCGCCGATTTCCAAGATGTTAAATGCATTTGTGTATGTTGTTTTTGTTTATAACTTTGTGTTTATAGATTCAGCAATAAAAGTCGGTTGTTTTCACTTACTTTTATAGGCAATTTTCAATAAACATAAGCGTGTAACCAAAATATATTACTTATCATGCATAAACATATCAATGTCAACCCTATGGTATATTTGGCGAGCTCGCAATGATAAGGTTTTCAGAGGTATAGATGTGGATTCCCACATTGTGGCCCGCAATGCAGCGGTAGAAGCTCAGGCTTGGGAAAAAGCTTTCTTGGAGGAACATCCATTGAATACTATGGATATGGGACTCACCATGGAACCCAAACAGTTCGCAGGGTTAAAATGTTACACGGATGGATCGTGGAAGAATACTGATTTTGCATATGGTATTGTTTGATTTGCGTTTTATAGCAATGATAAGGTGGATCTAATGGGAGCTCGCAACACTAGACGCAGTTTATCTCCTCTGCATTCGGAAGTGGAAGCACTTACATGGGCTATGCAGTGTATGCTCCATAATCAAAAGACGGAGGTAGTTTTTGCAAAAGACTGTTCTGATTTGGTGAAGATGGTGTCTACACCAATAGAGTGGCCGGTGTTTGCGATAGAGTTAGAAGAAATTCAGAAGCTGAAGACGAGGTTTCACTACTTCACGTTATCCCTTATCCCGCACACACATAATTCACGGGCAGATAAGCTAGGGAATTGTGCACGTATGATTGATCATAATGTTTCTTTTGTAAGCTCTCAACCACCAGCTTGGGTAACTGGATGGTGGTAAAAGAGTTTTATGCTGTTGACAAAAAAAAAAAAAAAACATATCAATGTCAAAACCAAAAAAATATTTTAAAATATAAAATACCAATAACTGACATTGAAAATAGTTACTTCATAATAATTTGATTGAATGTATTTATATTAAGTTCTTTATCTATTTTCATAATCTAAAAGTGGCTAGAATCATATATATATATGGCTAAAACAAAACGACATAACACAACTAGATATTAAAGAAGAATTTAATTAGTTATAGAATACTACCAAAGAATATGCCCATGACAACTTATAATCACCCAATTAAGGATGGACATATCTTTATTAGCTAAACGAATTATGAGATAGCATATGGCTCTGAACTATTATAATGTATGTTTTTTTTTTTTTTTTTGAAACTTATTATAATGTATGTTTAACCAACAAAAATGTAATACATGGTGACAGAAATAAATTATATGATATTACATAGTTACATATCTAAACCAAATTAATATATTTTTAGTCCCAAACTAATGTGTAATACATGGTAATGCCATCGAGTGGCGAATACTCATATAAAACTTTAAATTTTAATTGTGAACTCAAGTAATTTTGATACTTTGGATTTTAAATAAAAATATACGTTTATTTTACAATATTCTCAAAAGGATACGAAGATGAAACAATTATAAATATTACAACTTGATTACAAAACTACGACAAAGAGCGGCTAATACTCAAAAGTTAAAAGTTTTAAGCTTCACTAACAAAGTGTATTACGGATAGATGCATTGGGGCCAATAGAAGTATGGTTTGCGTTTGTGGGCATTCACGTCCTCTTATTCTTGCTCCCAAAAATCAATGAGAAGTAAAACAATATCCTAAAGAAGAAGCCCCAAGCTATCGTAATCCACAAGCAATCCCACTTGCTCAATTGAGTTATACCTTGCTGCATAAGTAAGTCAGGCCCTGTTCTCAAGCATGTGGACTCGGTTATTTTCATTCCTAAAGAGTCACTCAGTGTCTCGAGGAGATTAACCTTAATCCCATAGGGCACTCCAGCCAAAAGCGTACCATCGAATACTTGGACTCCCTTAACAAAACATCGAGACGGGTCATCAAACTCGTTGATTAAAACAGCTTCGTAAGGATATTTCAGCAGTGAAATGTAATGAAACCATATCCAATAGAATGGTATCCGATCTCGGTTAATGTAGAATCCTCCCAACAATAGACAGTAGGAAAGATAAGCAATGGTGACCGTGTAACTTAACATAACATTCGGCATTAGGCCAGATATGAAAGTTACAACAGAGGGTCCAGACCAAAAGGATGCGTAGATTATGAGGCAGTAGTAGAAGAAACTCTCTAACCCGCCGTTCAAACCAACTGTCCAGAACGTGGTTACAGCAAATGCAACTGAGAGAGTGGGTAGCTGAGGAAGAGCCACAAGAGAGTGAGATATGACATATGAAGATGTTCTGTACGCGTTGTGCGTTGTCTCTCTCAAGAAAATGTATCGTTCTTGGATAAAAACCGGGATGTTGTCTGTACAAGAGTAGAACATTGTAGACATGCACTACAAGAATAAAACAACATAGCTACAATTTATTTTGTAGCTATACTCATATATTTGTAGCAAATTTACTGTTTGCGACAAATTGCTACAATATTTCAGTTCTGAGTATACGTTGGTCGGTATTTGGATTTTGTAGCTCATAGTAGCAAATTAGCTACAAAATGCAACAAAAAAATAGTGTAGCAAAGTGAATCAAATAGCAACTATTGACTTTCTGTAGCAAATTTGTTACAAAAATAGTCACAAATAATTTGTAATAATATGAGACAAATTTGTTACAATATAAATAGTAGCAATTTGATATGACTATCCACAAAATATTTGTAGTAATTAGCTACATAGACCTACAAAAAAAAACATGGTTTGCCACATATCTGTTGTAGTTTTTTTTTTTTGTCATCTGTTGGATTAGAATCCCAGAAGGGAGAGTTTAAAATACAACAAGGGTTGGAAAACAAACCCTACATTTTAGCCAAACTTTCTCCTAAAACAGGTTCCCTTATAACTACAAAATGGGAACCCATGCCTCCAAAAAAAAAAAACCTGTCATTTAAACATCAAACCACAGGGGAAGAAACTTTCTCATTATCAAAAATGTAACTCAGCCACGATGGATGACTCCGGGCCACATATGACTGCCCCAAATTACCATGAGTAACACTTTGAGCGATGAGAAAAGCTCCTCTATTCGATGCTCTGTTCGTAATTTCAAATCTCCATGAGTCTAAGTTTTGCAAACTTCTCCTGCATTCCCCATACTGATACAGGAAAGATGGCCACGCCTGAGGCCGAATCATCACTCCAACTAAGGCATGAGATTCACATGCAAAGATAACATTGTTGATCCCATGACTAACAATACTTTCCAAAGCCCATACCACACTGATCAACTCTGCTTCACTTTTCGATCCAATATTAGCCAAACATCTCCTGCTATGAAGAATGACAATACCTTCATGATCTCGTAAAACCCATGCCACTCCAACTTCCCTGGAATTTCTATTCCAAGACATCCCAATGTTACATTTAAACCACATAGGGGAAGGCCGTTTCCATGATTTTCTTTCATTAGGCTCACTTCTTTCCAGGCCCGGTCCTGTAATAACACCAAAAACACCTACGCGTCGGGCCCCACAAATTTTCAGATTTTTAAGGGTAATTTTTTTTTATACACTTTATATTTTTTTGCTAGTTTTTTCCTAAAAAGTAACATAGTGGAAAAGAAAATTAATTGTGATGGAACCCATATTATTAATATGTAACTAAATAAGTAAAATGTTAAAAATCAACTTAATAAATAGATTTTAATGGTTTATAGGACTTTAGAATTTTTTTTTCATAATAACAAGAATTTTTGTATTTTTTAAAAAAAAATTGTGGTTTTTTATCTTCAAAAATTATGCTTTACATTTTTTAAGAACATGATTTTTATTTTTATTTCGTGTTGGGCCTTATAAATCTCAGGACTGGGCTTGCTTCTTTCACTACCCAAGATAGGGGATTCTGATGCAACATGAGCCAGGAACCAATTCAGACACTCTTCCTCAATCTTGGTCACCGTATCTGAAGCCAAAAAACTCTTGCCTTCAATAATAAAAGCATTTCTGTTTTTCCATAAGTACCACAAGATCCATGGGAAACTTCTCCTTACTTCCAACTCTATATCTCTGTTCTTTGCATTTATCATCAGAGTATAGAGGTTAGCATAAACTGAATTCTCATTGAACCCACCTTGAGGCAAGGGATACCTCGTTAATGCCCATACTTGCCTGGCTGGAGTACAAGTGAAAAGTACATGGTTACTAGCTTCCCCTTCCAAACCACAGATTTGACATCTAGAGTCACTCTTCATTCTTCTTGCTATAATCAAATCTGCTACCGGTAAGATCCCACTGATAATTCTCCACAGAAAAGTTTGAATCTTGTGGGGAGCTTGGACTAACCAAGCCATACTCTTCAAACAGTTTAGAGATGGTAAAGCCACCGCCTCCCTAATCAACACCTCCTTTGAACTTTGCATCGTTACCCAATAAGCTGATCTAACACTAAAATCTCCGGACTTATTGAATTCCCAAGTCCAAAAATCATCTCTTCCAAGGACCGGTTGCTTCTCCAAAATAATATTTACATCAACCTGGAAGAAATAATGATTTAGCTTCTCCACATCTCATCTCCTGCTTCTCACATCAATTAAATCTTTTACTCTAAGATCTAAGTCCACTGAGAAATGCTTGCTTAGCGGTTCTCTTCTTACCTTATCGTTTATCCATTTATCTGTCCAAACCTGAGCAGAGGCACCATTCTCCACATTCCAAGTAAGACCTTTGACCAAAAGATCTCTTCCGTGCAGTAAGCTTTTCCAGCCATAAGAAGATTTAACGACATCAATCGCTTCCAAGAAGGATCCATCTTCAAAATATCTACTTTTCAAGATTTTAGCCAATAAACAAGAAGGATTTTGCAAGATCCTCCACCCTTGCTTTGCTAATAATGATTGGTTGAAACTCTGAATATCCTTGAATCCTAGTCCTCCTTGGCCTTTAGTTAAACACAGCTTCTCCCAAGACATCCAATGCGTTTTCCTTTTATGCTCTACCGAGTTCCACCAAAAGGAGGCCATTGCCTTAGTAAGACTGTCACAAGTTCCTTTTGGTAACTTAAAACATGACATGGCATAAACTGACATAGCCATAACCACTGCTTTAAGTAAGATCTCTTTACCCCCAAGTGATAAAGTTCTTGCAAACCAGCCTGTCAATCTTGCTTTTAACTTCTCATGAATATAATCCAGAAGAGCAATTTTAGAGCCACTAAAATACTCAGGAAGTCCTAAGTATGTACCTGCTCCACCTTCAGAATATATCCCCGTAAGTCTCTTTATATTCTCTCTACTAGTGATCTCCACTTTCTCCCCAAAAGATATAAAGGACTTACTGATATTTACTGCCTGACCAATAGCAAGTCCATAAGTATGAAGGATCTGCATTAAGCAAGAACATTGATCCACCGAAGCCTTACACATGAATAAGCTGTCGTCTGCGAACAACAAATGATGAATAGACGGTCCAGTAATGGAGAAACTGATACCATTGATTAGACCTGCTCGTTCAGCCCTATTTAGAAGATGTGAAAGACCCTCAGTGCATAAGATAAACAAGAATGGTGAAAGGGGATCACCTTGCCTTAAACCTCTCTCTGGATTAATTAAACCATGTTCTTGATTGTTGATAAGAACAGAAAAAGTGACCGATGTTACACATGCCATGATCCACTTAATCCAAATCTCATTAAATCCCAAAGCATGTAACAAGGCTTCAATGTACTTCCATTCAATCCTATCAAAAGCCTTAGACATGCCTGACTTGATTGCCATGAATTCTGGTGAGATCAACGGATGAGCTTTCAAATTATGCACCATTTCATGAGCAATGAGTATGTTGTCCGAAATTAGCCTATCAAACACAAAGGCAGATTGAGTAGGACTAACTAACCCTTCAAGCAAAGGCTGTAACCTAGAGACCAGAATCTTGGAAATGATCTTGTACTGGACAGAGCAAAGACTTATGGGTCTAAGATCAGACATCTTGACCGACTTTGTTATCTTTGGAAGAAGACAGAGCTGCGTGTAATTCCATTCAATTGGCATCTCCCCTGTTTAAAAAAACCGTTTGATCTCCTTAATCACCTGTTCACCAATAACTTCCCAATACTTCTGATAAAAAAACCCATTCATCCCATCGGCACCAGGAGCACTAGAAGGCTTATTAGAAAATACTGCCTGCTTAATTTCCTCACTAGAAACCCCAACCACTAGTCTTGAATTCATCTGCTCTGAAACTTTGGCTTGGAAACCATCAAAGATTTCCTCAAAAGAGATTGGGTTGGTAGAGGTAAAAAGGTCTTTAAAATATGCTAAAGCTACTTCACCTTTCGCCGCTTCAGACCTTTGAGGGTTCCCGTTCTTATCTTCCAAGATATTAATCCTTTTATTAGCTCTATCACCTTGAACAGAAGCATGGAAAAATTTAGTGTTAAGATCCCCTTCAACATGCCATTTTTCTCTACTTCTTTGCTGCCAAAAAACCTCTTCTTCTCTGTATTCACTCATGAGGCTTTTTTTCAACCATCTCAGATGCTCTGTTGATGGATTCCGAATGAACTGTTCCTGTTCTAAATCAAACTCCAACTGATGAATCTTTGTCTTAGCATTCAAATTGTTCCTCTTTTTCCACTTACTAAGAGCTTTTCTACACCGTCTCAACCTTTCTGACAGTAGAATCCCATTTCTTGTCGTCCCCTGGTTCCATGCCTTAATGATTTCCTCTTTAACTTGCGGCTTGTTGAACAATCTCTGATCAAATCTAAAGAAACCTCTATATGATTCAGATGATGCCATCAATCTCACTAACACTGGCCTGTGATCTGATCCTCTCTTATCAAGAAAAACCTGGTTAGCCACAGGAAAGGTTATAAGCCATTCCTTGTTTGCAAAACATCTGTCAAGTCTGCACTGTATATCCAACATACTCCTTTTGCCTCCCCAAGTCATTTCATTACCAGAGCTCGGTAGTTCCTGCATGTGACAAGCCTTTAGCATATTATTAAAGGGTTCAAACTCCTTCAGACTTCTTCTTGGCCCTCCTATCTTTTCTTCATTACTTTGAATGTCATTAAAATCCCCAAGCATGCACCAACCTCCCTGCCTTTGAGTCCCAATCCGAGAGATTCTTTCCCAAAGCAGAGGCCTATTCTCCTTGTTTGGTTCACCATACACACAAGATACAAAAAACTGAACGCTACCATACTGTACATTCATATCCAAAAGGTTCTTATCCGCATACAAAAGATCAATAGATATACTATCCTTCCATAATAAGGCTAAACCACCACTCAACCCTCTAGGTTCCACAGTGTATAACTTGTCATAACCTAACCAAGCTTGAAGATCAACTAAACTATTTCTACCGTTTTTGGTTTCCATTAAAAACAAAATATCAGGGAAGAATTCTTTTTTCAAATCCTTGAGTCTGGGAATTGTCAGTTCTTGAGGCCGCCCCAGTCCCTGACAATTCCAAGCTAGTAGCCGCATTAGATCTTGGACAATCCCTCATTTGGGACCATCTTTGATTTGAGACGTCTCACATCTCCCTGCTCTTCCTTGAACTCCTCACTAGCTTGTCTTTTTATCCCCATTCCTACTTCTGCCCCTTGTTTGATGTCAGTTATAGATGATACCAAGTTATAATCTCTTCCTTTAAGTCTTCTTTTACTCTTTGGTGGTCTTTTTCTTGACTTGATTCCTTTCCCTTTGATTCCGGAAGAGCTTGCTATCGAATGGTTTACTCTTTTAACCGTTGAACCAAGGGAAAAGGAAGATGAATCATTGAGATCCAAAAAACCATCACTAACAGCAAATCTTGAATCAGGTTGCCATTTCATCGCCAAACCTTCTTTTATTGCATCTTTTAAAATTTTGGACGATGCAGAAGACCTCTCCAAATTCTGAGAATAAGATGAACCCACTGAATCGTACTCGAAAACAGGGCTCTTTCCTATATTCACGTCACGACCAAATACAGGAGCAGGTTCCAATCTTAGAATGGTTTTTTGTTTCATAGGATCTTTGTCAACCTCAGAGATAGAGTCCTTAACTCTTTCCTCTCTAATCTCTTTAGGATCACCATTCTCTACCATAAGATAATGTCTAATCTCTTTCAGCACATCTTCAGCAATTCTTGGCCTTCCTGTTAAGGGATCAACACCAACTTGATTATCCCTAAGAACCCCAAACAAAGGATCGGATTCATTAATGGTCGTAAGGGGTTCCAGTAACTTTTGAACTGCTCCTCTACCTTTCCTGTCAGCAAGATCCAATTGCTTCTTCTTTAAAAATAAGGGACACACCTCTCTTTCACGCGTAAGTCTTTGACACTCATAGCAACGCTTTTGAATCCTCTCATAGTCGTACGTTACGGTCACTGCTTCACCTGAGGCCAGAGTGATAACCTTTGACCGCCTTAGTGGTTTTGACACATCAAACTTAATCCTAACCCTTACATAATCCTGGCTCTGTACTTTTGAAGAATCATAAGCAACAAACGTTACTTGACCAGCAAACTCACCCAGCCACGCAATAGCCGCATTCGTTTTATGATTCATGGGAATGTTTCTTATTCTTACCCACAACGGAATGAACTGAAGATAATCCGGTGGAGGAACCTCGACCCATCTCTCTATAGCCAAGGTCCATTCATTGTATGTATGAACACCCTTTTCCAGAATTTCTTCAAGATCATGAGCAAATTTGAAAAAGAACTGAAAACGATCTTTAGATAACGCTACTCCTTTAACCCTATCGAATTTCTGCCACTTTCTTGGCATATCCATAATTAAACTAGACATTTTAACACCAGATGGGTTGAGCACACGACCTATGAGACTGTTTACGTTCCGAGGAAAACTCTGGCAAATCCGGCATCCTGCTTGGCTCTTCCACTTCATCCTCCAGATTCAAGTTGGCTAAATCATGATCCATTTCATTCGCCATCACACCTAGCTTCTCCAGAACCCACGAGAGATTGAAGGGTTAAAAAGAATAACCTGGTTAAAAAGAATTCCCGAAGCTTCCCACTCCCACACAAAATTGCTCACTTACAATTAATCGCAACTGAGATCAATTGGACTCTCGCTCTTTAAATTTTCTGAGAAATAAGAACTCTCAAGAACAGAAAAAGATGAACGAAAACCTAAAGCCCCAATTTGATTTTCACCAAATATCGTTAAAAACCAAAAAAACCGGTCTGATTCTTTACCCAAAGCTCCTTAAACATATAAGAGTAAACACTCTAAATGAGAAGGAGAGTCCTAAGCCTTAAAAAAGGAAGCATGCAATTGATTTTACCAGTAATCTGTTGTAGTTAACTTGTGGCTTTTTCCAAAAATATAATAAAAAAAATATAAAATTATTGATATTTATATTGATATTTTGTGATATATAATTAAATTATCAAAACTTTAAAACGTCAACATACTCAAACCCAACGCACTTTACGTAAGCAAACAACAGATACTGGACTCAAAACTATCTCTCCATCGCCTCCTCTCTATTGGACTAGGATCTCACAAAGGCTATACCGAGTTCTTCTGAAGAGCAACTCTAGAAACCAACGACCAATTCTCTTCTGAATCCTGAAACGATTACAAAAACCAAGATAAGCATTTCATTTACAACATTACATGATTCAAAAGACAAAAAAAGAGTTCTAAACAAAATAAACATAAGACAGTCAATATCCAGTGATGCTAAAAAAACTCAGTGTCTCATTATGCATTCTCAATCCAAGAAAAAGTCATTCAGACGTAGCCACACCTATTTCTCCTCAGTTCATTAGATGTAGACACTACAAGAAAATATGAACATATAATTGATTTGCAAAAATAGATGCAAATGTAGAAGAGGATTCAGCTACTTTCTTTGTGACTGACAATGAGTTCTCTCACTTGGTTTAAAGAAAGAGCTCCTTGTTCTTCTTTGTTTGTTACCAAAGTGTCTGTAATATACCACCCACACACATAAGTTAAACTCATAAGACAACAATGGCTATTGATGAGTATATGGATTCAGACCTTATCAAAGAGGGAGCCTTTTGTTTCTCGGACAAGTTCTTCCACTCTTCTCCAGTCTTCTTTGCAACCTATAACCATCATTCATCCGAAACAGCATAAGAGTCACAATTCCGTAATTCCTCTATGATCAGTACTACCTTTGAAATTAGATTTACAAAGGGTTATCTATGTCATATCAACTAGATTTTCAAAATGAGTCTGAGAAAATACAGTCATGTAACGGTGAAAGCATTGACTTTTGTTCTAAAACCAATAACTACAGGTCTACTCATCTTACATGAGAATATAGATGCAAGTGTAGTTGATTTCAAGTCTCAATTGAAAGTGAAATTTCAGAAACAGAAGTTAGGGTTTCGGAAGCCAAGCAAGTTTCTATCTTACCTGGGTTTCGCCGTGAACTGAAGGAGCCGTCGGAGTGGTGACAGAAGAAGGTTCGGATTCGAGTCATCTCTGAGAGAAATCGAATGGAAAGGAAGAAATGACCTGAGCTCGGGGCGTTGCTGGGCTTGAAGATCGGAGAAGGTTCGAGAGAGAGAGAGAGAGAGAGAGATTTGTCGATAAAACCAAAGGGTAAATTGCTTTGGTCTGGAGATGGTTGTTGAGGTTGAGGATCGATGACGTGGAGAGATAAGTCCAATCTTAACCGTCGGATTTTAATGTCTAGGATTGATGACTTGGAGGAATAGAAGGTTTTGATTGATTTTGATGTGTTTTGGTTTATGGAAAATTCGAAGTCAAAAACGTAAACAATCCAATTATACACTATATAACCCTTTAATGAAATATTTGCATTTTTTTCGTTTTCCTGAAATAAATTTAACAACAGTATAATACAAAGATAATAAGTGTATGTTTTCTATATGAAATAATTGTTTATAATTTCTTCTATTGTTAATGAGAAATAAAATATAAACGTATCAAAGTTTATAAACGTATATTGTAAAATCATAAACCTTTAATCAAACACTCATTTATCTACCAAAACCAAAACTATATATCAAGGGTTAGTATATGAACTAAAAAATCATAACCCCAAACTCTAGATCAAACAATACTCATTTATCCATAAACATCTAAATCTGATATCAATGAATGTAATATAATACCCTGCACCCTAAATCAAATACAAATTTATCCACTAAAAGCTCAAACATTCTATATCTAGATTAAACAATACTCATTTATCCATAGAAATCGAAATTTTCTATATGTATGTACTATAACCCTAAACCCTAAATCAAACACAAACTTATCCATAAAAAACCAAAACCTAATATAAAAACTATCTATATATTGTGATACTCTAAACCTAAATCAAAGATTCCTTACTTCTTCTTTTAATTTGTATTTTAAGAAATGTTTTTTCTATCTTTATGGTTTTTTAAACTCATTTTTTAATATCTATTACAATTTATTAATTATAAGTCATAAATCACTTTGTAAATATGTTAACATTAATCAGTAGATATTTTCTTATGCATATTGGTCTAAGTCATAATTATTGCTACTCCATTTGTTACCATTCAGTTTTATAGCTATTGTCACTACTATTATGTCGCCATTGTAACAAAATAGCTATAAATAAAAATTTTGTAACTATTACGTAACTATTGCGACAACTTTAGTAGTAGCCATTTGTCAATAGTTGAAAATTTACCCTATATATTTTTTGAATTTAATAACATAATTACCCACAACAATTTTGAAGCAAACTGTAGCTATTGTTACATATATATTCAAATGTGTTTGTAGCAAAATTTGTCACTACTCATTCGTTAGTATTTGAAGCAAATTAGCTACAATATTATTTTCGTAATAATTACGTAGCAAATTACCCACAAATAGTTACGAATTTGCTACATTTTATTAATTTATTAAATTAATAGCAAAATTGTATCAAATTGTGGGAAATTTTTGCTACAAATAATTTTTGTAACAAATTTTGTGGCTATGTTGACTTATTCTTGTAGCGATGCCAAATGCAAAGAAGGCCATTCTTTCTTGTGCACCTCTTGGAGTGTTGTCAAGTCTCCAATATATAGTAGCTAAGAGAAGACCAGTCACCATGACACTGGCGATCCGCGTTCCTATGAGCTCGGGCATCCGAATCCAGTTTTTTTGTGTACCTTTTAGCTAAGATAAGTGTCTCGATCAATGGCGTGTTTGCGTATGAAGAACCGGTTAAGCCTGAGACCATTTTGCCTCTTGCATCGATGGCATCTTTTAGAGATAAGGCTTGGTGAGGTGTGGTTCGAACAGCTTGGTTCTGTCCCCATTTTTCGTTGAACTCTACTAACTCTCTGGTTCCTTGGCTAGATTCTTCGAGTTGTCGAATTAGGTCAAGTGTGAACTCTGTGATGTTCTCCTTCTCCGGGATGGGACAACCAAAACCAGACAAGAATCGAGGAAGACTAGCCGGAGATCCATTGAACACACTTTTCCCGCGAGATAAAATGATAAGACGATCAAGCAAATCTACGATTCGAGCACTAGGTTGATGGACCGACATGATTACAACGCTACCGCTCTGAGCGATTTGTTTAAGAACTTGCACCACCATAAACGCGTTTGTAGAATCCAATCCGGATGTTGGTTCGTCGAGGAACAAGACGATCGGATCATGAATAATTTCGATTCCTATAGAAACTCGCCGTCGCTCTCCACCGGATACTCCACGGTGTCCTTCGTCTCCGATTACCGTGCCCACCACGTTTCTGAGACCTAATTGGTCGATTAAGGCTTGAACACGCTCCATCTTCTTGGATTTGGACAAGCTTCTAGGGAGACGAAACTCAGAAGCAAACATTAATGTTTCTTTGACTGTAAGCATCGGAAATAAAAGATCGTCTTGCATTACATAAGCCGATATTACTTTCAACAATCGAGATTGCAAAACATCAACCCTGTTTAGAGTTACAGTGCCTCTCAAGCTAGCTACTCGTCCCGCTAATGCGTCGATCAACGTAGATTTACCTGCTCCGCTTGCACCGAGATCTCGCCGTTCCAAGCTTCGCCGGAGACATCATCAAGTAAAGTCTTCACCTTTCGTCGTGTGACATTGTATTTGAGATTTTCAAAGGTTAAAACAAACGGCACATGTCGTGTTTCAATGGAAGAGAGTTCCAAAATGTGATGTGTCGGAACATCTTCGCCGGTATATTTTTTCCAGTCACCGTCGTCGAAATATCTTGGGATTCCTCCGTGCGTCGGTGACTCGTTGCCGGCATCGAGAGAAATATCTTGGGATTCCTCTAAAACATGTGGCATCTTTTAAGATAAATTGTTCACACGGTGAAAATCAACGGTGTGTATGCTTGAAGATAAAGCTAACCAATGAAGTAATAACATTTGTAATCCTGAGAAAACCATAAATATTTATCTTTTAAACCTGAGAATACATGCTAAATAATGAAGTCACTATTCTTAAGAAAAATACAAATTAACTAGGATTTTACCCGCGCCTTGCGCGGGCGTTATATGTTTTAATATTATTATTATCAATGTAAATGTAGTGTATTATAAAATAATAAATATACTTGGAATGTGTTATATAAAATTATAATTATGCAAACGAAATTCTTACACCTTTAAACACATTATATGTATATTTATTTATTGATATGAATTTTTATGGTTTCATTCAGTCTATGTGTTTAAACTGATTGTTTGTATGGATACTAAACTTTAGTACGGAAGCCTAAATCTTGATCGACGAATATAATTATTTGTAATATTTAATATACCCTATGTGATTATATCGATATATTTGGATGGACACTATTGCTACTAAGAATTCTTGAACTTGATATATGAATTTACAGCTTGGCGTGATGTAAAATCTAATTTTCATTTTTCAAAAAGCGTGAAAGATTTTCATGTATTAGGTAACTATTTGTACTTGAATTGACATACAAAACATTTTAGATGACGATATTTGAATTAACCTTTGTAGTAAAATAGAAAAATAGTGTTATTTTCATATAGTGAATTAAAAATAAGAAGAAATTTAATGTATTCGGAACCTTTAATTTAGTGACATATTATTTTAATCATATATCAATATATAAACAAAAATGAAGGCAAACTATAAATTAAAATAATCATAATAATTATTGATCCGAGAGATTCCAAATGTGATAGTAAACAAACCAAAAAACTAAATTAATATCAAATAATGTTCCTCGTAGACAACATTCAAAGTCTTACTCTGTGGCTTCCCATCATTATCAGTGATCAATATTTTCAAGCCGGATCTCGATGTAACCCTTGAAACGGCAACATACAATTGACCATGGGTAAAAACAGGTTTTGGTAAATACCAACCAACTTTTTCCAATGTTTGACCTTGACTTTTATTGATAGTCATTGCGAAAGCCACCACCATAGGAAACTGTTTACGTCTCATACAAAAAGGAAATTTTCCTTCCGCTGGTGAAACATACATCCTGGGTATTAATACCTTTTGACCAACATTATCACCGGTTATAACTCTACCACATATGACATGATCAGCCATTTGAGTGATTAGAATCCTCGTTCCATTGCATAAACCTTCTTTAGGATCAACATTTCTCAATAACATGACAGGAGAACCGATTTTCAAAGAAAGTTTGTGGTTAGGCAAACCAGACAACTTGATTGTATTCAAAAACTCTTCGGTGTATATCATATCATCATTCTTACTCGTATCAGACGTCTCAATACTATCACAACTGGTATAGATCCTCTCATCACCTAGAACATAACTTGAATTTGTATTTGTGGATATACTAATTTGCCCTAAAAACACCACAATTTAAAAACTCAAATCAAATGAGATTTAAGAATTTATTGCTGAAATAAATCTAAATTAACGAAAACCACTAAAAATAGTACTGACCTTCACAGTGGATGATACATGCCATTCTAATCAAAATCACGACAACATCACTTGGCTTGAGAAACACATATTCATTCACCTGTTTAGCAAGTTCTCCCCAAAGTGTACATGGCAAAAGACAGACCACTTATGCACGAAGCATAAAAATTATTAAAAACTAATATCATTTAAAAAAAAATAAGAATAATAATTACACCGACAACTAACCTTAAATCTATGAGATCCATAGTTAGTTTATTAGTAGACTTCCCTTCGATCACAATAGTTTCAAAGTACTTTACTTTAAAAATCATACCAATCACATCTGCATGAAACGAAATTGTGAATAATAATAATAATAATAATAAAGAAACATACCTATCAAGTAAGAGCTCTTCAGATCAGCAGATGTAATATCAGCAAAACTTTTTATATATTTTTCAGGAAAATCATCACAATGACGAATATACGTCTTATCCATGAATATAATCTGGTAAGGAAGTTCACCTACTCTATAATTACTTTTGTAAACAACAACCTTAAAAGAATGAAGGATTATTGTTTGGCCATTAATCAAAACATCATTAAATTGTTCAATTTTTTTTTTTTCAAACGATGCGTGCATCCTCGTACCCTACAATAAATAAGATTAAACTTCAAACTTTTATAACAACATATTCAATTTTAAAATAATATTTTGTATATATGATAAAACATCTAACCTCATCATCTACCACAACCATCTCAACGATTTTGCGTGAATTGGTATAAGATGTTTCCCTTTGATGAAAAACTAAGATTTTAACTTTACACATACGTGTAAGAGGTGTGAGATTTCTCAAACGCAAAACCGGTATAGGGTTGGTTTCTGAAACATGACCCATGACTTGAAGTTAATAGAAAGACTCAATTGATCTTAAATATATAGGTATAAATATGAAAAATTCACGGTAGAATCGTATTTGATTAAATCACAAAATTAAAAATAACAAAATTATTTAAAAAATAATAATATTAAGATTTTATAAATATACTGGATAAACATACAACCATATATATTCACACTTCTGGATATATATATTTATCTTATAACATAATTAATTTTTTTTTTTGAGAAAACAATTTTAAATTAGTGAAACATATATGAATATATATCAAAATATTTTATAAATATGCGCAATATATTGATATATTATATTATTAAATTAAAAATACAATTATTAATTATTGAAGAATTAAATTATAATAGGTATTAGTGTCTTTTTTATAACTATCATATTATTAGAGAGGTAATATATCTTCTAGTCACTAATTTAGATCATTATAAAATTCCGGTACACAATTATACACATCATTTTTAAAACCCAATTAATAAGGTAACGATAATTTTTATGAGGATATGTGTGATAATTATTTCTTGCAATAAAAACAGAGTGACATTCTTAATGTATCTAAACAAAAAAATAATATAATTAATGGTGGAAAATATACATAACAAAACGAAAACAAATAACCAAATTAAATTATGGAGAAAAAGAAGCAAAAGGAAAAAAAAAATAAAAAAAAAATAAAACCAAAACACATATCGGGTCAATCAACATGGGAACCATCTTGTTTACAATCACCACCTGTACAGGTTTGTATAAAATATGACCATAAAAGATTTACACAGTAGAGACGTCACAATACCTTAGATCCATATTATATTCATATATATAATATTTTGTTATCTATTTAGATATTTTCAAGTATATTCATATTATATTAATAAATATTATATCCACAATAATAAACACCAAATAGATTTAAAAAATAGATAAACACCATTATAAAAAAAACTCACCAAAAAAAAAGGAATTGTGAATAATCTATTAATAAATATTAATAACTATAGTAATAAACACCAAAAAGATTAAAAAAAAATAGATAAACACTATTAAAAGCTAAACCGACTACGAAAAAAAAAACAAACTTAAAACATGAAATATAAAAGTATTTCCCAGAATTCCGACGCTTCTTTGTGACAACGGGAGAAACCACACCATGTGGAATCTGACGCTTCTCTGCGATACCGGAAGAGACCATATTTTCAGAATGCCGTTGATTCTTGGCGGCACCGGAAGAAACCACATCTCCCTCTACAACATTGGTAGAAATCACAACATAATTCATAGGCTTCTCTGCTACATCGGAAGATTTCAGATCAGCATCACCATCATCATCAGGCTGATCATCATCATCATCAACATCACTCTAAGGAACAATCTCAACAGTAGGTGCCTAAAACAAAAAAACCATAATCAGAATCAAAATATATAAATTAGTTGTAGGAAAAACAAATACATATAATTCAGGTTATTATACCACTGTAAAAGTTTGTGCAATGAAATCTTCAATGTGATCTTCATCACATGTAAACCTCTCGACAGTATATGACTTCTTTAGTCCGGAAATGTGATCGTTCGTAACAGATACCTTAAACAGCATCTCTTTTCTCTTCAGATTTTCTAATGATTCAGGCAGCACAGTAGGATCCTAAATTTAACACAATTAATCAACTCAAAAAATCGATTAAAAAAAAACCTGAGAAAGTAATACATGGAGTGAAACACAAAACACATTATACCTCGGCAACCTCCGCAATCAAATCATCTGCGGTTTTTTTAATGAGCAGCTGAGCCAGTCCATCAAAGAACAAAAAAACAGCAGAACTCCCAGACGAATCATAAACTTTCAATGAGAGGAGATAACTAAAAAGAAGGTTATGCAAAAAAAAAATTACTTATTTTGAAAACAAAAAACAAAAAATTAAAACAAATACACATGAAATTTAATATTATATACTAACCGAGCAACGACGTTAGAAACAACATCATTGCAGCTAGGACAACGATACATTAGAGGATCATCATTATCACCAAAATCTTCAGGCAAAGGAAGTACGGTATGGTTACAAACCGCACAGACAGTATAGTACCAATTTGTATTTGTCACAACGGACTCAATAGTAGCCAAAGCAACAAAACTCCCAACCTATTCATAACAAATTAAACCAATGAATGTAATATATTTAATATAAACTTATAATAAAAAACACAACAAATATATATGTATATAAAAACCTTATTAGAACTAAGAATGCCCTCGATAGTCTTTCTATGATTCTTAACAAAAAAATCATTGTAAACGGAAACCGATGGAACACTGGCTGTAGTGTTATTATCATTAGGCGTGAGGTCGATTTCACGTGTCGACATCCTAAACACATAGAATTTTAAACAAAAAAACAAATTAGTAAATCCATTACCAATGAAAAATGTATATTAAACATTCAATAAGTTGAAAATATATATTTAAAAAAAAACACAAAACAGATAAAGTACCGTTCTCGAAACTCTCGAATGAGAGGTAATTTCGTATCAAACGAAATACTTGTCGAATTATAAGAATTTTGTACACTGAAATCACCTATAAATAATTATAACAATTAGCAATAAAACTAAGATGAAATTTAGATCTAAATACACAGAAATAATACTTACCTCGCCACTCTTTGATACATGCCATCCTAATCAAACAAACAACAGTGTCGTTTGTATTGCGAGATGCATAAGTAGCCACATCTATGGCATGATTTCCCCATAAAGTACACGACAAAGTAACATTACTGGAAAAACATCACAACAATAATTAAAATTAATATAGAATTAAATAACGTAAAATATAACAACCACAAACTTTATATGGACTCACTCTGTGTCTATAAGATCAATAGTTAGCCTCTTATTCGGTTTCCCTTGTGTTACACAATCTTCAAGACGATTGACATTATATATCTGACCAACGACATCTGTATAAAATTGAAATAAACAAAAGTTTAGAATTTTAAAAATATTAACATCTGATATTTAAAATACTAACATAAAGATAAAAACTAACCAAAGAGGTGTTTCCTGTCTATATCTCCAGACCGAATGTCTTTGAAGCTTCTCAAATAATTCTCAGGAACATCAACAGGAAAATCATCACACTCACGAATTTTAGTCGTATCCAGAAACCCAATCTTATAACGAAGGTCATTTGTTCGATATTCACTTTTGTAAATATTAACCTTAAAAGGGTTAAGAATTACGGTCTGGCCTTTTCTCAACTTACCCTTAAATTCTTCAACCAAAGCTTTATCGATGGATGCATGCATCCTCGTACCCTAAAATTGATAATGATAAAACAATTATAACTTTTTTGAACAATATACAAGAAAACGAATAAATTGAAAACATGGCATGTAATAATATAGATATAACCTCAGTATCAACTAAAACCATCTCAATTGTGTTTCCCCACTTGACATAACCGGATTCCCAAAGATTCAACACCAACACCTTCACTTTACAACAGACCAAAAGAGGTGTAAGTTGCCTCAGAAACATGAGAGGTGCAGACTTCCTCCTCACAACAGAACCCATAACAATGCAATAAAACAATAAATAAAATTGATAGAACGTAAAAGGCAAAAGTATATGGGATTGTGGATCTTAGGGTAGACCATACACATATATATATATATATATAGTACAATACTAATATTAAAAATATATATTTATAAGGAAGGATATATACGAAACAATTGATTGACTATTTAAAGTACATATCGTTAATAAACTTCATACATATAAACATAAATTTTTACATACGATAAACTTTTAAAAATATGCACAATAAATAGATTAGGGTTTATATATATCCTTACATTTAATTTAAAAGAGATAAAATATATTACATATTAAAAAAATATATCACCACATAAAAACACGCCATACCCTAATACCACATAAATAGATTAGGGTTTATTGTGAATCATAAATATTGTGGGAAGATTGATATATTTCTAGTATTTAGTGGTTTGTGAAGGAGACGAACCCACGGATTCCAAACCCTTGCTAATATATTTGAAAAGATATTTTATTGATTTATACCAATAAATAAGGATATATACCAAACAAAAAAAACAATTTCTTTTACCGTATAAATAGCATATTTTAAAATTTTACTAATATTATCGGTTAGATTTAGTTGCATCTTTAAAAGATCAATTTAAAAAAAAACATAATAAAAATCCCGAATCATATCATATATTATCAATAATAATACAATTTATTTAAAAACAGTTAAAAGCAAATATGGAATATATCTCCTAAAATAAAACTCATATAAATTTATTTAAAGACAACTAAAATCAAATATCGGATATATCCGCTAAAATAAAACTCACATAAAGAAATATGGAATATATCTCCTAAAATAAAACTCATTTAAATTTATTTAAAGACAACTAAAATCAAATATCGGATATATCCGCTAAAATAAAACTCACATAAAGACAACAAAAAAATAGATGTAGTAAAAAACTCAACTTTCATTCTGGTGCATAGTTACCTCTCTAATAATATAATAGATTTGCTTGGACTTTCTTAAGTAACTAAAGAAATGGAGATTTTCAAAAATACCATTATTTTTCCAAAAATTCTAAAAATACTACTTTTTGTTTAAAGTTTCAAATGTACGACAAAATTAAAATCAATTTTTAACATTCAAAACTAGCCCCTAAATCCTAAATCCCAAATCCAAACCCTACCTCCTACAACTAATTCTAGTTTTTGAATAGTTAATCCAATACCAAAGATTTTAACTACAAACTATTGTAAAACAATTTTTGTGTGTGGTATTTATGGAATTTGGAAAAATGGTACTTTTGGAACTTTTTAAAATTTGATGATATTATAAGGAATTAAAACAGCGAGACAAGATTGACTTCGTTTTAAGTATAAAGAGCATAAATCATAAAAAGCACACAAGTGGTATATTTAGCAAACTTATGAAAATGATGAACTTACTTGTTAATCTTCTCACCGGGAGTCACACTAAAAAAAGTAGTTCAGATGGTTTTTTTTTTCTTTGGTATGAGTACAATATTACAGCCCTCTCTCATTTTTCCAATTTATAAGGAAAAAAAATCATTTATTATTTTAATTTGGATTTGAAAATAATAAATAAATGAAATGAAGAAGATTTACAAGTGGTATATTTAGCGAACAATACTTGGGTTCACCCCTAGGGTGAACCTTCTCATTCACCCCCTCTTTATTAACCAATCAAAATTGAGTTGTGGGAACCACTAATTTAATTAAATTATTTACTAAATCAAACAAATTAAAATAATTAATATTATATTATCTAACTAAATAAATTACATAGTTCTTAAACCCCAAACTCAAACCCTAAACCTCAAAACTATACCCTAATTTGAGAATAGTTAACCCAAAATAAATTCTAAAACCCCAAACTCAAACCCTAAACCCCCAAAACTATACCCTAATTTGGGAATAGTTAACCCAAAATAAATTTTAAACCCTCAACTCAAACCCTAAACCCCAAAACTATACCCTAATTTGGGAATAGTTAACCCAAACCTAAATTTTTTAACTACAAATCCATTGAAAATCAATTTTTGTAGTTTAAACTTTTGGGTTTGGATTAACTAATCCCAAATTAGGGTATAGTTTTAGGGGTTAGGGTTTGGATTTGGGGTTTAGGGTTTGAGTTTGGGGTTTAAAATTTATTTTGGGTTAACTATTCCCAAATTAGGGTATAGCTTTAGAGTTTAGGGTTTGAGTTTGAGGTTTAGGATCTATCTAATTTGTTTAAATAGATAATATAATATTAATTTTTTTAATTTATTTGATTTAGTAAATGATTTAATTAAATTAGTGGTCCACACAACTCAATTTTGATTGGTTAATAAAGAGGGGGTGAATGAGAAGGTTCACCTCTAGGGGTGAACCCAAGAATTGTTCATATCACTACAAGAAAACAGGGCCTGTTCCGACGGCCAAAACCGTCTGTAAGCTGTCGGAAAAGGACGTATTCCGACGGTTTCCGACGGGAACAGGCCGTCGTATCTATCACGTCGGAAAAACAAAAACCGTCGGAAATCCGTCGCAAACAAGCGACGGATTCCCGACGGATTTATGTCGGAGACCCAAAGGAGACGGAATTCCGACGGGTATTGTTTTTCCGGCGATGAAAGACGGAATTCCGACGGTGGTTGGTTTTCCGGCGATGAAAGACGGAATTCCGACGGATTCCGTTTTCCGGCGATGAAAGACGGAATTCCGACGGTTTCCGTTTTCCGGCCATAACAGACAGAATTCCGACGGGTTCCGTTTTCTGGCTATAACAGACGGAATTCCGACGGTTTAATTTATTTTTTTTTAAAAAATAAAAATTATTTAATTTAATAATATAATATATTAATATTTTTAATAATGAAAAATAAAAACTAGTAAAAATAAAATATATTAAAATTTAAAATTACAAACTAATAAAATTAAAATGAATTTTAAAGTTTTACAATCAAATTTAAAACTCTAAAAGGCCTATTCCGGCCTCCCGGTTCTGAAGAAGTTGGTCATCTTCTCTTCCATCGCTTTGAATTTTGCATCGGCCTCCTCCTTATCTCTCGCTCTCGCTTCCTCCACTGCCCTAAGCCGGTCGTGCAGCTCTCGGTTTTCCGCCTCCAACCTCCTATGACGATCATATCGAACCGACGAAACAGACGAGCTACTCTCCTCAGGGAGGCCGTAAACACGGCCTCTGGTCCTGGGTGTCGCCTACAAATTTTTTTTTTTTCAAATGTCATAACTTGTATTAAAAGTAATGTTTAAATTCCATTAAATGTGAGACGGTTACTAACCTCGAAGGTGAACTGGTTGGTCATCTCGACTGGAACTTCGGTTGGTACCGGAGTTCCTTCCACGATCGGTTGCGATTGGAGGAACTCCTCCTCCCGCCTCTGCACAGCTTCCACGATTTCACGAGCAATCGGGTCTTCAATTTCACCGGTCTTCTTGTTGGTGTGCGAAAACTTGATCATATCGAGGTTGGAAGGATAGACACCGGTCTCCTCCATCTGTTACCATATACAATTACGTTACAGAATTCAAAAATTTTATGAAATATTTAATTACTTACTATTTTCAGAGCAGCTGAAGCCTTGCTAATTGCACCGAGGTTGTGAGTCGCTTTTCCCTTCCCTTTCCGGTTGCTGTTGCGGTTAGTCGAGTGTTTCTCGGAGTCCGTCTTGGTTGCCTCTAACTCCCAGTGTCGAAGAAGTCCAGTTCACATCTCAGCGGGTTTATATTTGAAAACCTTTGCCACCTTCCCCTCTTTGTACCACTTGTCTTTCCACTCGTTCATCTTCAACGAGAACTTCCTCTTTGCCTTTTTGTCGAACTCCTTTCGGACCCTGGATGTGAGGACTGGGTCCCACGTAAAATCTTGCTGCAAAAAAAAAAAACATTCCCGCATTAGTAATTAAATTAAGCGTCATATAGGAAATACAATTGAAACAAATAAAATAAACTCTTACCGCAAATTGTCGGAACCAAGTGTCCTGGTCCTCTGGAGGCATGTCGTTGTATGTGGGGTAAGGTTTATTGAGCATGGAGTTCATCATTTCGTTGATGGAACTCGTAATATCGTTTTGTGAGAATTGAAACCTATTAAATTGTTTATTAAATATTTATGTAAAATTATTAAATCCGCAACATATTAAAATAAGACTTACCACGTCGTCTTAGGTGGCAAGTCTGGATCCAGACGCGTCAACCTATCACGCCCAGGTTGCGCCACAACCTGGTCGATGGTCAACGAGCTGGGGGCTGAGTGGGCTGTAGGCATGGGCTGAGACGGGAATGGGGTCTCCTCGGGGAACTCGGTCTGACTCGGAGACCGACCTCCCCTACTAGAACTCGCACCACGTCTAGAGTTATGAAAATCCCCATAATTTGCCCTACGATTTCCATATTTTGAAGATTTAGATTTTTTGGGATTTATGAAAATTGGAATGTATAAGATTTTGTGAGTTGCAGATTTTGGAATTTAGTTAATTGAAAATTTTAGATTATGGTTTTTAAGGATATTGCAGATTAGGGTTTTATGTAATTTATTGGTTTTATGTCATTGAATTAAGTTGGGGTTTTTTTAAAATATTGTTTATTAAGAAATCGAAGTTTATGGAATTAGGTTTTGTTGGGAAATTGATATGTATAAATTTAAATTTGTAAAAGTTTAAATTGTTTTATTAATGTTATTTAAAATTGTAAGGATTTTAATAGATTTTCATAAAATTTTGTATATATATATGATATATATAAATTTAGAGGATTTAACATTTTAAATTAATAGAAAAATTGTGCGACGTTATACATTTTAAATTTATCAAATTTTAAATTTGGAGGATTTAAAGTTTTAAATTTACTTATTTTTATATAATGTTAAAATTATTAAGGTTTAAAGTCTTTTATTAATGTGATAAAATTTTAAATTATACGGATTTAAATAGATTACCTTCAAATTTTCTATATAAGATATTTAGAAAATTACAATTTATATATTAATTACATATTAAATCATAAAAAATCCCTAAAACTCACATAACACAAATGAAAATCTCATTCTTAAAATTAGTAAACTCCAAACATTATCAAATTTCAAAAATTTTGCAAATTTATTTGAAACCTAATCTAATAAATTTATAACATCCTCATAAACCCTAAAATTTTTATTTACTTAATTTGTTAATTCATAATTCGTTTAAAAAAATTATTAACAATATTTTTATAAAATTTTAAAAATAATCTACAATTCCTAATGAAAAATTTCTTAACCATTCTCATGAACAATTTTTAACGAACAATTTCATAACTAATCCACTAACAAATTTCGGATCCGATTAACTAATCCACGAACAAATTCATAACTAATCCACGAACAAATTTCGGATCCGAATAAAATCATGAAGAACACTTTTTGAAAATTTCTAATAAAGTATGGAAAACTTACATAGATTTGGTTTTGGTGAAAGATGCAGATGCTTAACGACGGAGGAGAAGATTCGGCGAGCAATCGGAGAAGCAACGGCGGAGACTCGGCGGTTTGAAGAAAACTTTTCGTTTTCAGATCAGAGATCGGGGAAGACGAAGACTATGGATATAAAAGGGGGTCCGACGGAAATCAGACGGCTGTCCGACGGTAATAAAAAATTCCGACGGTACCTCCGACGGTTTTCCCGCTTTGACGAAGATTACGAAGTCTTTTGGCGGCTGGGCAAATTAGGGTTACCGTCGGATTTCCGTCTTACAATTAAGACGGAATTCCGACGGTTATTCTTTTAAAATATTTAGTTGTAAATTTTTTTATATATTTTCCCTTAGAAAAACATTTTTTCTATCAAACATTATTTGAGTTTTTTATTTCACGAGTTTTGGAAAATGGAATTTAAAGGAATATGGGATTTTAAAATTATGTGATTATGGTGATTAACTTTACAACTTATAATGAACTTTAAAACTTTAAAATCAACTTTAAAACTAAAATTATGTGATTATAACTTTAAAATTATAACTTTAAAACTTATAATGAACTTTAAAATTACAAATAATGTGATTATAAACCTTATAATGAACTTTTAAACTTTAAAATCAAAAACATCCCAAAACCGTCGGATTTCCGTCTTAATTGTAAGACGGAATTCCGACGGTGTTGGGAATTTTTTTTTGAATTTAAAGTATATGATTAAGGTGTAAAGTTTATTACAAGGTTTTTATAATTAATTATATAGATTTTTATAAAGAATTATATATACTTTAAATATATAAAATTTAAAATAAATTTAATTTTTAAAAACCTTATAATCAACTTTCAAACCATATGATATACTTTTAAATCAAACAACTTTAAAATTTTTAAAACTTTATAATCAACTTTAAATATGTAGATAATATTTAAAAGGATTAAGGAAAGAAACCGTCGGAATTCCGTCTTTCATATAAGACGGAATTCCGACGGTTTGGGGTTTTTATGATTTTAAATTTGGGGAAAAAATTTACAAATATTATAACCCCAAACCGTCGGAATTCCGTCTTCTAATTAAGACGGGATTCCGACGGTTTCTTTCCTTAATCCTTTTAAATATTATCTACAAATTTAAAGTTGATTATAAAGTTTATAAAAATATAAAGTTGTTTGATTTAAAAGTATATCATATGGTTTGAAAGTTGATTATAAGGTTTTTAAAAATTAAATTTAAGCTTTGTCAAAATTATATGTCGCTAAAATGTTAATTTGACCCTCGCAGTCAAGAAACATAAATATTTTAGTACGGCTTCGAAACGTATTACACATATTTAACACCTCTATTTCTCATTCCATAATAGGAAATAAAAAACATGACAACATTATAAAATCGTACAATAAATACTAGGACATTATTTATTATTACTGCAACATAAAGCTTTAGAGGTTTAAATTATTTATTCTTCATCGGAGTCTGGCACTGTTTCATATTCGTAACCAGTAGTTTCTTCATCTTCCTCCTCCATGGTGCATATTTCCGTTGGGTGGTATTCAGCAATCATCGAATTAGCACCGATTATCTGATTCGTAACTGAATATAGTTAAAACCATTCCCAAAAATCATTATAAACGTATGTTGTAACTACCTTAACAATGTTCCGCTCTGTGATATTTAGGTACTTTGGGGTCCTATCAAATCGGCAAACGGTAACATTCTTCAAGATGAATACCGCACCTACACCAGTCATGAGTCTGTACTCGTCATTTTTTAAGATGTTATGGTGCATGGTTCCCTCGATTTTTCCCGAAGGATCTTTTAAGGTTACAAGCAGATCTCCCTGGTCATTGGGGGAGAAAGAAGAGAGCATAGCAACAATCTGAAAATTAAATAAAATATAAATACTAGCTTCTCAGATAAAATGTGTCTATAAATTAATGTTAATAAAATTGGACGGAAACCTAAACCTTTTTTATTTTCACAAATTGTGAACGCGGGGATTGAATTTCTGCAACCTGGGTCCAGAATGGTGTGGTCCTATTATGATAAGAACCTACATTTATGAATGATAGATTTTGTATTAGTCACCTACGTACATTAATTCATTTTTGAAAAAGTAAAAATGATAATTAAATATATATATATATATATATATATATATATACCTTCCCGGATTATGTAATCGATAGTAGAAGTCCACCGCGGACTACTAAAATCATGGTCGGCTTGTGGTGCCTCGTTAATCACCTCAGAAATAAAATCTTGTGTTGGGCGTGTTTGAGAACTTTCACCTTGCAGCACCTTTGCATCATGAGCCCTCTTGCGAAACAATCCTTGCCGTACGACTTGGCCAGGTCCCGGTATTACGGGCGTTTGGTTCTGCGATTGTTGAGTTGGATGGAGTGAAATTGTCGGTTCACCATCAATAACAATTAAGTTATCGTAAGGAGGGCTTGATGGAACACGAGGTGTGTTGCGAGTGTTTTGACCAGGGGCTCGGTTTTGCATATAGTAATTCCATAGATCATTATTAGCCATTACGCAATAGAATATTTTATGTTATGAGTATGGGTTCCAATTTGTTATGAATGAATGCAGAGCCGGGATGCTTATATAAAACTTACTTATGTCCGTCGGTAATCCGTCGGAATTCCGTGAAAATATCCGACATATCACCCCACCCATCACCCCACCCATCCCATCGGGCACTGCGCGCGACCGGTTAGATAACCACTTAAACTTTGCCGACATCTGATTCCGTTTGAATACCGTCGGAAATTCTTTATTACTACTGACAGATGTAGTGCATCGGAAATCCGTCCATACCCACTGACCAATCAAACTTTGCCGACATCTGATTCCGTATGAATACCGTCGGAAATTCGTCATTACTTACGACAGATTTAATGCGTCGGAAATCCGTCCATACCCACTGACCAATCATACTTTGCCGACATCTGATTCCGTATAAATACCGTCGGAAATTCATCATTACTTACGACAGATTAAATGCGTCGGAAATCCGTCCATACCCACTGACCAATCATACGTTGCCGACATCGTGCTGTCTGAATTTCGTCGGTATTCCGGCGGTAACGGCCACTGTATACGGACGGAATATCGACAGTTTAGACATATAACGTCTTCTATAAATACTCCCTATCGAGTTTTTTATGTTGTACAGCTTCAAATTAAAAAAAAAATGTCTTCCAACTCTCCTAATGAAGACTCAAACACAAAAGGCGTGGCTAATTTTTTCATTGTTCCAAAATACTCGTGGGAATCCGAATCCCTATGCGACAAATTCACTCAGCAAATTCCCACTTACTCATGGGAATTTGATACGTGCTCACCAATCGATGAAGAAGATTCCACAGCAACAGTAGTGCCTGACAGCCAGTTCGCGCCAAACATCCACAACATTTACGATAGGCAGCCACAATGTCTTCATCAAGAGCGGGATACCGAAGGTGAACCACCATGTGACTTGGTGGAAAAGTCAGATACTTACTGTGCAAGTACTTCAAACGTAGGTAAGGATCAGTCGTATGACTTTGAATTCGCGCAAAGCCCGGAACAACCAAACTTAAATTTAGATGTTGATGCAATCAAAAGAGATTTGTGCGACGGTTTTTTAGAATCTCTAACAACGGATCATTACTATGACTTCCAATTCGCCCAAAGCCCAGAAAAGCCAAACATAAATCTAGACGTTGATGCAATAAAAAGCGAATTGTGCGACGGATTTGTAGATTCTCCAAGAAAGAAAAAAAAGGGAAAGAACATCATGAAATGGTTTTAACAAATGGTAAGTTCGGAGTGGAAACAGACATCTGATAGTCCTTTGGGGAGGTTATTGTGGACTTGTACCATAATTGTTAGGTGTTAAAAATTTGCAATTCCTTAATGTACTTGTTTAAGATTGTGTTAAAAAATTATGTTTCATTAAATGTAATGTTTTATTGGAGTTGCAATACTCAGATTTTCGTCCACAATCGGTTTTGTTTATGAAATGTAAAATGTTATAAGGAACACATGCACAAATGTGAGAGACTAACATGAATAAGCACAACTAATAATTATTCTGAATCTCCGGTGGAACCGTCACTGGGAATTGAATCTAAATCGTCGTCAAATTCTCCCCGTGTTTCCTCTTCGTCCGAATGCACTAGATCATCCCCGACATAAGTGACATCAACGACAAGGTCAATGTTATTCATCTCCTCAATAGGTGACATTTGTACACTTCTCGATGGTTGTAGAGCATCTTGTTCTGGAACGCCATAGATTTTGCCTCTGGGGTTTATTGGAGTTACTGTGACCCACAGATCTGTACGGTAGGCAACTCGAGGATATGGAATGTAGCAAACCTATTAATAATTAGTGGATATTGTTATTATACATGAACAAAAAACCTTAAGTATGAGTACATAGGTAAACATATTAGTGTAAATATTGATACCTGGTCTGCTTGAGACGCAAGGATAAATGGATCATAATACTGCAATCTGCGGCTTGAATTTATCGAAATAACACCAAGCTGGTCGACTCGAACCCCTCGACCATTGGATGGATCATACCAATCGCACATAAACACAATGCACCTCAAGTTCACCATTCCAGGATAGCGGATTTCCAAGATTTCTTTTAAAATCCCATAGTACATGGTATCACCGGATTGCGCCGAAATACCATAGTCCGAAGTTGATCTTTGACGTCCTTCCTCATGGATCCTGAACGAATATCCCCTAGTGCAAAACTTGGGATATGAAATCGCCGTGCTGCGTAAACCATAAGAAACCTCCACTAACCATGTCGGGACTGATTGATCAGTTGATCTACTATCGGAAACCTAAAAATGATATTCGTAATATCTAATAAGTAAAAAATGAACGTGCAAACATATATGCAAAAGTAAGCGTAATTAATTATATTAACTTACATAACATTTCAACCAGTCCGCAAATTCTTCATCTTTCAATACAGCAAGTTCGGCATCTGTCTTACCATAATGGTAAGCACGTGCGAGAGACATGTATATCCTGTAACATAACAGTCGTTAGTTGATGAAGGCAAATAATTCCAGACATTTAGTTTAATAACTGAGATACCTTTCGTACTCCAACATTTCGTCACAGTTTCTGAGGATATACGTATGCAGATGTGTGACCTCCTGTGCAGATAGTGTGCGTTTCTTTCGTTTTCCACTTGCTCGACCAACTTGGGCAAACAACTCAGGAACAACCACGTCATAGACTGCTTTCTCACCTCCATCATCATGTCGGGCAGGGCGTCTTGCCTTAGTACTAACTTCCCGTGGAAAATAACATTCGGCAAATTGTGAGACTTCCTCGTTTAGGCTTTGTGCGACAATAGATCCCTCAACTTTGCTCAAATTTTTGACCTTTTTCTTGAGGTGGAACATGTAACGCTCGAACGGATACATCTATCGGTATTGAACAGGGCCTCCTAAGGCTGCTTCTCGTGGGAGGTGAATTGGGAGATGTTCCATAACGTCAAAAAAAGATGGTGGAAATATCTTCTCAAGATTACAAAGGAGTACTGGGATATTGGCCTCCAAGTTACGTATCCCGTGGACGGTAAGCGTTCGTGAACATAAATCTCGGAAGAATGCACCAACTCCTACAAAATAAAATTAAACAAGTTAGTACATATATAGTAATATAATGATAGACATAGACTAATGGGAGTAACAAATATACCTCCTATTGCTTGGTGGATAGGTTCTGGAAGAAGATATGCAAATACAAATGGAAGAAGACGCTGCATCACGACATGACAATCATGACTCTTCATTCCTATAAACTTCTCTTCCGTCGAATCCACGCAGTTACCTAGGTTAGATGCATAGCCGTCTGGAAATTTTACAAAATTTTTGAACCATTCAAAAAATACTTCTTTCTTCCTAGCGTCTAACCGGTACGCAGGCATAGGCAATCTACCGTTCAAAACATGAAGAGATGGCCTCGTACAAATCGATGGCAAGTCGATTCTAGACTTCCAATTGTCTTTGGTCTTTCCTGGGACGTTTAATACGGTGTTCATGATGTTGTCAAAGAAATTTTTTTCCACATGCATGACATCTATATTATGCCGCAGTAGATGGTCTTTCCAGTACGGTAAATCCTAAAAAATACTCTTCTTGTGCCAATTGTGATATTCCCCACAACCGTCGACTGGGTAATGACCATTACCCCCACATTCAGGAGTTCGCTCTGCACCAAAATCTCGTAATTGTTCCAATATGCTATGACCATCTATCTCAGGAGGTGGACCATGAAACACTCGTACATCCATCTTGAAATGTCGTTTAGACTTACGATATGGATGATTGGGCGGCAAAAAACACCTATGGCAATCAAACCATGAAGTCTTCCTGCCGTGCTGCAATTGGAAAGCTGCAGTATTGTCTTGGCAATAAGGACATGCCAATCGTCCATGCGTTGACCATCCAGATAACATACCGTATGCCGGAAAATCGCTTATGGTCCACATAAGAACCGCACGCATGGTGAAATTCTGCTTCACTGAAACATCATAAGCCAGAACACCATGCTCCCATAACATCTGCAACTCACAGATCAATGGTTGGAGGAATATATCGAGCGACCGTCTTGGATGCTCTGGCCCGGGAACTAGAATTGAGAGAAACAGGAACTCGCGCCGCATGCACAAAGATGGAGGCAAATTGTAAGGTGTCACGATGACCGGCCACAATGAATATTTCCTTCCATGCTTGCCAAACGGGTTGAAACCATCAGTGGATAAGCCTATGTATACATTCTGTCGTTCACCGGCAAAATCTGGATACATTGATTGAAAGTTTTTCCACGCTTCCGCGTCAGAAGGATGCGTGATATCTCCATCTTGACTATGCTCTGCATGCCATCTCATAGCCGATGCTGTGCGGTTTGATTCGTACAGCCTCTTCAACCTCTCCGTTAAGGGTAAATACCACATCCGTTTGAATGGAATCTTCACCCTGCCACTTGTATCCTGAAAACGGGGTTTGCGGCAAAATTTACATTTATTTCGGTTCTCGTCTTCTCTCCAGTATATCATACAGTTGTCGATGCAGACATCTATAACCTGGTAGGGCAAACCAAGACCGGCAACAAGTTTTTGTATCTCGTAGTATGATCCGGGGGCCAGATTATCTTCTGGCAAAATATCTTTCACGAACTCGGCGACAGCATCCACACATTCTTCGGACAAATTGTAATCAGTCTTTATGTTCATCATCCTAGTAGCAGACGATAACGGTGAATGGCCATCCCTACAACCGCTGTATAGTGGTTGCTTTGATGCGTCTAACAACTCGAAAAACCTTCGAGATTCTAAATTAGGCTCTTCACCCCTATCACCCTCATACCCACCCGACTGCATATTATTCTCTCTATACGCATCATTAACCATCGCAACCGTACTTACCCCAACATCTACTTCCGTTGTAGGTTCCCCTACGCTATCAGGAAAATAAAGTTGATTGCTACTAGTACTACCATATTCATAATTCCTTTCTCCATGTAAATACCAAACCTTATATCCCGGTCTAAAACCATATCTATATAAGTGATTCCAAACATTATGAACGGCAACACTAATTCTATTACAGCAATTAGAACAAGGACATTTAATATCCTGACCTTTTTTTGCTGCTTCTACATTACTGGGTAAATTCATGAACTCCTATAATCCTTGAGCGTACTCGTCCCTTAATAAGTCCGAGCCCTCTTTCGTCATTGGCTCGTCCATCCATGCCCGAAAATATGAACTCATCTTTATATTTTTTTTTTGTCGAAATTTTGTTCTGATGGAATTGAATGAACCGTTCTGCAAAATTATGTATAATAGATTTCCGTCAAGCCACCGTCGGAATTCCGTCAATATGTCCGACATATGACCCCGCCACATCCCATCGGCCACCGCAGACGATATCTCAACCACTCAAACTTTGCCGACATCGTAAACCGTCGGAATACCGTCCTAGTTTCCGACAGATATAAGCCGTCGAAAATAAGTCCGATCACTCAGACGTCGCCGACATCGGAAATTTTTACTTCCGTCCGATTTCCGTCGATGTGGCGTTGCGATTTTGCGACAGAAAACAAATCCGTCTCTATTCCGTTGGTTTGTCCCGACAACTTTTTCGTCCGTCGGGAAAAACCGACGGAATAGAGACGGATTTGGTTTTTCTCGAGAACCCGTCGGGACTCCGTCGGGAAAAACCAGACGGAATTCCGACGGAAAAAAATTGTCCCTCGGAATTCTGCCTGTTTTCTTGTAGTGTATTTAGCCACGAGAATTATAGGTAAATGAAATGAAGAAGATCTTTTATAGGTAAAATGACGAAGATTTTTTATGTCGAAGTCTCCCGTGGCATACCACTCATAGGTAAATTAGTTTTTTAAAGAAAATAAATATCATAGATTTTACATTGACCGTATTAGTAACTACTAAGTTTAGAATTAATGAGATAACCGGAAAGATATGGTAATATGAATCTGGACATTCACTTCTACTATTTGGATTGTAGGAAAAGCTGAAAACTGGTTTTATTGAAGAAGATGATTATTGTTTCATTCTTACTTAAAGACTTACAATGACAACACATATGCTTTTATACAAAGGTTTAGGCTAGGTTTTGGAGGTGTCTCTGACACCTGTCACAATCTTAGTGTCGACTATCTCTTGGGATCCTAAAGGATCAAATCTGTTGAATACCTTGATTGTTGACTCCGTACCGTGAGCTGGAACCGGAGCTGCTTTCCGTTGTGAAGCTTGCTCTGTGTTCAATTTGTTCTTGTCGTTTTCCAAAGGTAAAGTAGATGACCGTTGTGGCTGAATCTTCTTGGACCAAACAAGATTTGATTTGGGCTTTGGCATAACGCAATCCATCTTGTTTGATTTGCTTGTTCCTTTGAGAGTCTTGATCTCAGACAGAGTCTTTGGTTTAACACTCCCCCTCAAACTTGGTGTGGGTGGAGTTTGGACACCAAGTTTGTACCGCAGAGACACAAACACATCAAAAGCCAGTGGTTTGGTGAATATATCTGCAATTTGTTGATAGGAGGGAATGTGCTTGATCTCCAAAGCTCCAAGTGCCACCCTTTCTCTGGCATAATGATAGTGAACCTCAAAGTGCTTGGTTCTTTTGTGAAAGGCAGGATTTGCAGCAAGATAGATAGAGGAGAGATTATCACCATACAGTTTAGGTGTCTTGAGAAGGGGAATCCCCAACTCT
The DNA here is from genome assembly GCA_963576765.1 of Draba incana. Taxonomy (NCBI): domain Eukaryota; kingdom Viridiplantae; phylum Streptophyta; class Magnoliopsida; order Brassicales; family Brassicaceae; genus Draba; species Draba incana. The sequence continues at coordinate 2,402,556 of OY755217.1, read as the reverse complement.
TTTAGCACAATACACAACCATGTCATCTCAGTAGCAGTGTCAGACAAAGCCCTATACTCTGCTTCTGTAGAGCTCCTTGCTACACTATCTTGTTTCTGAGAAGACCAGGATATAAGATTATTCCCCAGAAAAGTGCAATAACCACCAGTAGATCTTCTAGTTTCTTTGCATCCAGCATAATCACTGTCACTGTATGCTCTCAAAGTGAAGTCTGTTTCGTTGTTGAAAGAAATTCCCATAGTCAGAGTCCCTTTGACATACCTTATAATCCGTTTGAGCAAGGTAAAATCTGGCACTGTAGGTTGGTGCATTTTTTGACACACAAAGTTGACAGCAAACTGCAGATCAGGTTTTGTAAGAGTAAGGTATTGGAGTTTACCAGCAAGGCTTCTGAAATAGGTAGGATTTTCAAAGAGCTTATCTTGATCAGGGACACGATCTGGTTGTGTTGGGAGATGAGTAGGCATAGGAGTATAGTCAACCATATTTGCCACTCTTAGTATATCCTCTGCATATTGCTGTTGTGAGAGGAACATACCACCAACATGAAATTGAGCTTGAATTCCCAAATAGTGTAAGGGACCCAGATCTTTCATTCGAAAATGTTTACTGAGGTCTTCTAGCAGCTTGAGAAGTGCAGATGAGCTGTTTCCTGTGATCAACATGTCATCTACATAGAGAAGAAGAAGCATGATGACATCTGATTTGCATGTATAGATGAAGAGAGATGGGTCCTTGATGCTCAGACAAACCCAAATTCCAACAAGTATGTACTGAATTTATCATACCAAGCTCTTGGTGCTTGTTTTAGTCCATAAAGAGCTTTGTGTAGCAGACACACATAATCTGGATGAGTTGTATCTACAAAACCAGCTGGTTCAGTCATATAAACAGTTTCATTCAAGTCACCATGTAAGAAGGCATTTTTGACATCCATTTGCTTGACTTCCCAACCCATTACTGTGGCAATATGAAGAACAGTTCTCACAGTAGCTGATCTCACAATAGGACTGAAAAGTTTCAAGATAGTTTATACCCTCTTCTTGGTCAAAACCTTTTGCAACTATTCTAGCTCTTAGTCTTTCTAAAGATCCATCTGCATTCAACTTAGGTCTAAAACCCCATTTATTCCCTAGTATATGCATCCTTGGAGTTCTAGGAACCAATGACCAAGATTTAGTTTCTGCACAGTTATCCATTTCTTCATTCATTGCCCCTGTCCAACCAGGGTCCTTGAGAGCCATTGTGATGGTTTTTGGTTCAGGATATGTTAACTTTTGGGTGAGGAGAGCATATCTACAATTTGGTTTGAAGGTTCCAGTCTTGGATCGGGTTGTCATTTGATGAGCAGAGACACCTTCTGGTTGAGAATTCTCTGAACTGTTTTCTTGAACTTGAGCAGTCTCAGGACAAGCTTCTAGAGAAGAGATAGAGCTGCTTGGTGAAGAAGGACAGCTAATGCCAATAGAAACTGGATCAAAGCCAGCCGTACACACAGTCTCCCCCTCAACATTAGCAGGTGTCTCCTCTGAAGTTGATGTTGTTGAGTCTGAACTACTTGCAGTGATGAGTCTTGTTCTGAGGAGTCTTGACTTTCATATACAGGGACCAGAGAGACTTCAGTGTGAGTGGTTTTTGAAGGCTCAGTGTGCAGAGGAGTAGCAAAGCTTTGAATCCAGGCTGACATGAGAGGAGTTGCTCTGGGTGGTTTGAGATGTTTATACCCGTAGCTGAAGGGAAAATTATCTTCATCAAAGACGACATGTCGGCTGAGAAAGACCCTTCCAGTGGTGGGAAGCAAACATCGGTAGCCTTTGTATTGATCATTATAGCCTAGGAAAACACACTGAAGACACCTTGGATCAAACTTTGTCTTGGCATAATCTCTGAGAGTGGGATAGCAGGCACTTCCAAACACCCTTAGAGCAGAGTAATCTGGTAATTTCCCAAGTAGTTTTTCATAGGGGCTGACATTATCTTGCAGTGTTGAAGTAGGCAAAAAATTAATGAGAAAATTCGCTGTGAAGAATGCTTCAACCCAGTATCTGTGTGGAACATGACTTTGATACATCATGGATAAACCCAGCTCAATGAGATGTTTGTGTTTTCTTTCAGCAAGCCCATTTTGCTGGGGAGTGTGTGGACATGAGATAAAATGCTGAATCCCTGCAGATTCCAAATGTGAGGTGAGAGTACGATTTGTGAATTCTCCCCCTCCATCCCTTTAGAAGAATCCAATCTTATGGTGCAACTGATTTTCCACCAGAGACTGAAATTTGATGAAGATATTGCAAAAATCTGATTTATTCTTCAGAGGATAAAACCAAGCAAATCTTGAAAAATTGTCAACAAACACTGCATAGTATCTAAAACCCTGAACTGAAGTTATTGGAGAAGGCCCCCTTAAATCACAATGGATCCTTTCCAGAGGTCTAGAAGCAATAAAACTAGAAGAGAAAAATGGTTGTTTTGAACTCTTTCCAAGCTGACAAGCTTCACACATCTTCAGAGTGTGTTTATTGATGGAGATAGCTTTCTTAGATAGAAGTTGCTGGAGGATAGTTGAATTTTGGTGTCCAAGTCTTCTATGCCAAATTTCATCACTGGAACAACTTTTTCTTGAGGCATAAAAGGCTTATAATTGATTATCCTCCAAGCAGTAGAGACCTTTATGAGTGTTTCCTAGCGTGAGGAGCTTCTTTGTTTCCTTATCATAGACATGAACATCATCACAATCAAACTCAAATTTGCAGGGATAATCCTTTGTGATTTTGGACACAAATAACAAAGATTTTGTGATATCTGGGCAGACTAAAACTTCATTTAGAGGAAGAGTACCTGAAGAAGAAGTTATACTGGCATATCCTGTATGAGTGATAGGCAGAAAATTACCATCTCCAATCATTACTGAGTCAGATCCCTTATAAGGCTGAGACTGATGGAGATGACCTGTTGAGCTTGTCACATGAGCAGATGCTCTAGTGTCTGGGTACCATTCATGACCAGCAGAGTTTGTGACATCAGTCATATGCATTGCAGCTAGAGCACTTGGCATGTCAGGCGTGTCATCATCTTGCTAAGCTTTATTGAATCTGTACCAACATTTCAAAGCTTGGTGCCCTTGTCTTCCACATATCCGACAGATAGGTCTTGAACCATCACCATAGGAGCTTGATTTAAAGGAGCTCTGGCTAATTTTTTGATGGAATCCTCTTCCCTTTATTGTGTAGGAACCATTTCCTCTACCAGAACCTCCTTTTCCTCTGCCCCTGTTGTAACTGACATAGTAAGCTTGAGGAGTTTCAGACTTGTCAGCATAGAAGGCCATTTGTGGAGTGATTGCAGATCCTTCAGTGTAACTCATAAGACGTTGATCAAAGGCAGTAAGCCTTGGAACCACATCAGCATACATAGGCTCAGGTACAGTGTCCATTGACCCTTCTATACTAGTCTTAATAGGTTCATATTCCTGTCCTAACCCATTTAGAGCAGCAAATACCTCCCTAAGATATTCCTCCATAGTCTTGTTACTCTTAGAGACAGTTTGTAAACACCTTTGAAGCTCAAACAACCTAGACGAAGATACTCTATTGAAATGCTTAGCAAGAGTAAGCCATACCTCTTTAGATGTATTAGCACCAACAACCACACTCAGAATATCCTCAGACAGAGATCCCAAAAGCCAAGCTTTTACAACTTGGTCTGACCTGATCCAAGCTGGATAGTCTGGATTCGGCGTATCTCTGTGTACACCATCAGAGCCTGCAATAGAGATGAAGTGAGCTGGCGCCGGAGTAGCTCCATTAACAAACCCTAGCAGATCTTGTCCTGAAAAAAAAGATTCAAACTGAGATTTCCACAAGATGTAATTTTGCTCAGTGAGACGAACAGTAACACAATTTTTGATACTAAGAGCAGGACATGAATAAGGATCCATGGTGTCTCTGATACCATGTAGGAAAAGCTGAAAACTGGTTTTATTGAAGAAGATGATTATTGTTTCATTCTTACTTAAAGACTTACAATGACAACACATATGCTTTTATACAAAGGTTTAGGCTAGGTTTTGGAGGTGTCTCTGACACCTGTCACAATCTTAGTGTCGTCTATCTCTTGGGATCCTAAAGGATCAAATCTGTTGAATACCTCGATTGTTGACTCCGTACCGTGAGCTGGAACCGGAGCTGCTTTCCGTTGTGAAGCTTGCTCTGTGTTCAATTTGTTCTTGTCGTTTTCCAAAGGTAAAGTAGATGACCGTTGTGGCTGAATCTTCTTGGACCAAACAAGATTTGATTTGGGCTTTGGCATAACGCAGCCCATCTTGTTTGATTTGCTTGTTCCTTTGAGAGTCTTGATCTCAGACAGAGTCTTTGGTTTAACATGGATCTAGGTCCGAGAAATCCACATATTCGTAAAACAGTCAAATATCCTCTTACGATTATGTACTATATATTTTTTTAAAACCTTCTTCCAAATTCATGTAAAATTTACTGTAAAGGAGATTTGATTGAATGATACTTCTACAATAAAAAGAACACGGGTAACAAATCACGAGAATTATAGGTAAAATCATATGAACCACGGGAGATTTCGACATAATAAAAAGATCAATTAAAGGTGAATTAATCGTAAGTTTCGTGGCTCGCAGGACTCTGCAATTAAAATATCATACACAGTGGCTTTGGTTTAGAATTCATTGATTAATTTTGGATTAAAAAAAAAAAACAGTATACGAAGAAATAACAATTGCATGAAATATTTTCTACTCCTAGTATACTTGCTTATTTTAAATGGATCCAAGCTTAATTTTCCTCTTGTTATTTTAATTTGTCGCTCAAGGGATTAACTGATCTAAGAGTATCAAACTCGCGAAGCACGTGCGTGGTAATATTAAGTGATAACGCTTGGTTGGCAAAAATTAGCCCTGGGCACGAAGCAAATATCCGGAAAAAATCCAGTATCCGCGATCCGCTCCGTGTTTTACGGATAGTTGTTTTTCCGATCCGATCCGATCCGGTAAATTTCGAATATCCGAAAATTCGGATATCCGATTTTTTTTAGGATATCCGTGAATATCCGATCCGATCCGTTATAAAGTGGATATCCGAATTTTTTTAAGATATTTGCGGATATCCGATCCGATCCGTGAAAATTTTAATTATTATTTATTTATTTTATTATTTATTCATAATAAAAATGAAATATTTAACAAAAAATGAATGAGTTGAGCATAATTTTTCACGCTTGTACATCTATAATAACAAAAAAAAAAAAAACTAATCATATACATTAGACATATATTTTATATTATAATATATTTAACGGATCGGATCGGATATTCGGTTTTTCTAAAATGATATTTGCGATTTGCTTTGTTTTTTACGGATCGCCCAATTTAATATTTGCTTTGCTTCGAAACTTTACGGATATTCGATTTTTTCGGTTCGGATCGAAACGAATCGCGGATCGAATCGGATTTAACGGATTTTTTGCCCAGCCCTAGCGAAAATGCAATTTGGTTTGAGCATTTAAATCTGACCAACACCATGCTACGTTACATTATCAACTAAATTTTGTTGATGTGATGCTTCAATAAATGATAATCTCCTTTAAATCTTGTTTTCGATTGACAAGCTTTTCATTCGGAGTTAGAGCACTTTTGTTTTCTTCGGAGATCTTTAGAGATTTTCAGTTTGTTTTTTTATCCTTCGAAAATATCCTTGCCGACGTCCTTGTAAAAGGTGCACGAGTACTTGATCCCATGTACGTCAAATAGATTGGGAATGATTTGCTCCAAGGGGTAGTCATCATACGGCTTCAATTGATTTAATATATGGACACTACAAAAAAAAAGGTGGATTGTATGATACTGCTTCAATTGATCTAATATATGAACATCGTGGTTGGCCGATTATTAAAGAGATGCTCATTTTGTATTGTAATTAAATTTTCCTTCTACAATTCTCTAAATGTATTTTATGCAAATTTTAGTGAAATTCACACCACATTACACATGTTTTCTCCTTTTCCAGAAAAATCATGAGAGTTAAATATTTATCTTTTAATCCAAATAAATAAAAACAGGCCCAAAATTTTTAAACAATAATCTTTTGAAAATGGAAAAAATACATTGTCATCTATAATTTTGATAAATGTACAATTATATCTATGTAAATTAAACTCGCGTTAATTTTTGTTGTTTTTATCTTCTACAGCTTACATACCCATATTTCCAAATGTGAACCCATTTTATAAGGCAACATGTGTACTAAATTACTAATACAAGTTAATTAGGCTACAAACCTTAGTCAAAACTCGCTATAAGTAAAAAAACGATAATGATAATTCGCAAAGTTAATTCCAATCAAAACTCCTTTATTTTTTCTTAAATGCACGTCGTTTTACTTTGCTTAATGAATAAACCACGCGTTACGAATACATAGAGTCTTTGCCCTTTATTTGCTCAAAACATACCAAAACCATGATCAAACAAAAATGAATTAAACGTAAAATATTAAGTAGTCATAGAGAATCAAAGACTCTGTTGCGTTCATATTTAAATTTAGCAATCTACATTATCCCTTGTATTCCCAAAATAGATGAAGAACAAACTCAATAGACTTCTTTAGAGAAAAATGATCAAAGCAAGATGGAAACGGAGAATATTAAGTAGTCAAAGACATTATTGCATTCATATTTAAATTTAGAGATGCAGAGACAGCACACTACACTATCCCCTAAATATTCCACAAACAGATAGAAGAACAAACTCAATAGGCTTATTTAATTTCAAAGAAAAATGACCCAAGCAAATTGGATTAACGGAAAATATTAAGTAGCCATAGAGAATCAAAGACTCTGTTGCGTTCATATTTAAATTTAGAGAGAAAGCCAGCAAGTTACATTATCCCTTCTTGTATTCCCAAAATAGATAAAGAGCAAAGAACAAACTCCATGTGTTTAAACTATAACATGAGCTTCCTCTATTATATACAAGAGAATTTTTTCTCACTTTAGCGATGTGGGACAAAATTATATACATCCATTTTAATTACTCCAACTAGAGGCTTTTCCTCTTTAGCCCAAAGGCTAGTAAACATTTCTCTTCACATTTCAACATATTTTAATAAAGCCTAAAGGCCTTTTAAAAATTGTTCCAAGATATCGAAAGCAATAGAATCCACGACAAGTTTCCCTTCTAGTTGACATCTCTACAACATCTACAAGTTCTTATCCTGCGCTTCAATTCATTCCACGGATCGATACCCCAAATGCATATCTGTCCAAGTACATGCACGATAAAGAAGGCTTTACCTACCGTTCACTGATTTTGATGAACAAATGTGTAAAGTTGGAGTTGGAAAAGATCACAAGAATCTACACAACGATTAATTTATTAGGAAACAAACTATAAAGAGAGACTTCTTATTTTTGCTTATGTTTTGCTTATGTTTTGATTTTATTTTGCATATGTTTTTCGTTGTAAAAATATAAGCAAACTTTAATCGCTTATGATGCAAGGATTTAACATCTTTGACCTTTGTCATTGGGTGTGATGTTTTCCACGCTTTCTTAGTTTGTTTCTGTTTTTGTTTGGTTATTCAAACTATGTTCCTTTGATTCTTATATATTTCAGATGGTTAAAAAAAAAATGTACAAACATATCTATATATGTGTGGAACTAAACAAACTTATATCTTTACCATGTTTTTATTATTTTGCATATTAATAGTCACGTAGACTATTAGCTCCATCTTATATAATGATAACCGAGATTATTAAGAATAAGATGAATATGTAAAATATATACATTACAAAAATTAATAACTAAAATAAAAGAAATTTTTAGAATTTTAATGAATTTTTTATTTGTTTTAATAACATATTTTTTTCAAAAAATAATGGATTATAAATATCTGTATAAATACTAATTTATCGATTAATTAATAACTATTTAAATTACTAGATATTCATAGTCCTAACATTATCAATTTATAGAGTTTTTACCGTATTAAAATTTCTTTATAAACAAAAGTTTATGTCTACAAATAAACTTCACAAATTGACTATAATTTAGCGTATTTAGAATTCATTTCCAAAAAAAAGTTAAATATGAAAACTATTTACTTGGTCAGTATCGATAGTGTTCCTTGTGTGATTCAAGTGGTCCAGAGACTATATTTGCTGTCTTGGTACATGAGATATTATTAAGTACCTTTTTGTTTTCTAAATTTGAAACTTTTTTTGGTTTTTCAACTTGATGATTCAGACAAGTTAAGTGGTTTCCTTCTTTTACGTAGGATACTTCTTGTGACAAGCAACATTCTCTCTATGAATTATCAAATGCAAAAGGAATTATCCCAAAAAAATATACAAAGCATTTCTTTAGGCCAAAAAGGGAAAATGGAAACCAAATTCTTTAGGTTCTTGAAGATTGTTATAGTTGAATACAAAGCCAGAGCTGAGGAGGAACTTTAATCTTTCGGTGTAGATTTAGGATTTGCTTAATCGAGATTAGTCAAGCATGTAAATTCGGGAGGCAATGTCTTGAACCAACCAATCAAATCCTTCAAACAAACCTTCACCCGTATACGCGCTGCAACCGACAATATTCCAATGCCGGCTTTTATCCATGGACTCCAAATTAAGCACCTGCACAAGCAACACGATATTACTCAACAATGTGTCACACAAACCATTTCGATTTCCAAAATCGTTGCAAAACCCTTACTTTGCACCTTGAATATCTTGCTTATTTGTTAGTATCAACAAAGATGAACCGGCAAGCCTCTGCCATTAAAACCAAAAACACAAAACTCGTTTCACCATTTGTATATTGATCATACGAACCAAATACATATTATACGTACTAATCCAAAACTTCAAAACCCAAAAATCGATTCATAAATCAAATCCAGCCCAAACAAAATCGAGAGAGAGTGTGGTTAGATCCGGTTTGTTAGCTTCGGTTTACATTAGGCTGTAGATTCGGCTTAATGTAATTCTGGTTATCTCCGGTTAAGCACCTCTTGAGGTGTTTTGATTTAAAGGTTTAGGCTTTCTCACTGTCTTGGTGGAGACGACAGTTAAACACATCGTAAGAAGAAGAATATCGCTCTTCTTCCTTCTTCATCGATTCTACTTCAAGGTTCGTCCTTTTTACAATTCCTTATAAACCCTTGAATTTTTTCTGGATCGCTTCTCTTGAAAGTTGGAGACTTTTCCTCTTTTTGGCTGCTTAAATTCGCAATTGAAATTTGGAATTGTTCTGGGTTTATCTCGGATTTGAGTTTGAAATCTCCGTTTAAATGTAAGAAACTTGAATTTTGGCTACATCAGTATGATTCTAATGGAAAAAGATTCGTTTTTTTATGCTAAAAGGAACAAAATCTATGATTTAGCTTAAGATCTGTAATCAGAGTATCCAAAGCTTTCTTCTTTGAATAGAAGATCTGTGTTTGTGTTTGTGTTTGCATCTCCTAGCTCCATTTAGGTGTCTAAGTACTATAAATCCGTCTTTACATGTGTGTGTGGCCTCGTGCTTATAGCTAATGACATCTTTCGATATTAACATTGCAGAGATTTCGGTAATGGAAGACGTACTAACCGAGAATCCACCGCCTTCAAGATTCTTCCAAGAAGATCTTAACAACTTCGTTCCGCCACCCGAATCCTTACCATCTCCTTTCATCGTCTTCTCGAACCCGAAACCCGAGCTACCTCTGCGACCATCGTTGCTCGTTGTAGCCGTATCTTCGCCTTCTCTCTACGTTTTCCACAACTTACCGTCAAAGACTCTCCTTGGAAGTCTTGTAATGCCTGAAGTACCGTTTTCTGGAAACACCGTTGAACCGTCTTTAGAAGACAAATCATGCAACATATATTCATTGAGTAGCAGCACTGATGGTGATCAAAACTCGATCCTACTCGTCTCTGTTCAGTTTCCGGTATCTCCTGAACGGTCTCACATAGTCTCGAGGTTACTAATCGGTCAAGAGATTATCCCGGAGCGAGTTGTAATCTTGGATTCCATTCAGAGCCGTAACTTCAGAGGTAAACTTTCGCCTGACGAAACATTGGCTGCTAAACTCGAAACATCATCCGAGAAAAAAGCAACAACGACTCGCGTGAATCTCGATTACTTCCCGTCAGGAAGTGTCATCGACGGTCTAAGTGCTTCTCTTTTGAGCCGGTGTCAGCTCAAGAACATAAGAGGAACATTGGTGGTCTCATGGCCTGAGTTTGGTCCTTCCGTGGTAAGATTTATCGGTTCTCTGCTGAAGAACATTGTCCCGAGTTTGGATATCGCGAGTGTGAACAAAGCTCTGGAGAAATATCCTTCAAGAACTGGTCTTAAAAAGGATACTTGGCTTGACTCTGATCTCTATACATGATTCAGAGACCATTGAGTAGCTCATTCTCAAAATTGTTTCTTTGTTTTCTAGAACCTTAAGTTTGTTTCTTGGATAATTTGTTTCTTGAATTGAAGTTAATTAATTGTTTCTTGAATATTAAACAATTTTTCCAATGGGTTAATTTGCTTAATAACAAAGAAAAAAAGTAAAACTCAAAAATTAACTAAAAGTGGCATATGTGGCAATATTATGGCCATTAGATTTAGGTTTTTTGGTTAGATTATCAATTATATATTTTTTTTTGGTGTTATTGAGCAAATAAACCTTTTTCCAATTAATTAAATGTTGAACAACAAAAGCGGGGGAAAAAAAAAACTTCTCTATCAATTTTTTTTTTATTATTAAAACCATCTTACATAGAAACAACATAAAACAAGTAATATGCTAAATTCTTTTAACCGTCTAAACAATGACATTGTGAATTCTTACAAACAAATTTTCCCATAACGCAAGTGAGTTTATCCTCACAATCACTTGCTGTCTGGCACGATAATGGTGTCTCGGTTGGTTTTAGGTTTAAGGTTTTCCTGTTTAAGAGAGGTGGATCCGATGGACATATACAGTGATCATGGTCTACACATATGGCTGGTTGGAGCACACAATGATAATCATGACAATCTTTTGTTGATTTACAAGGATGATAATAGAAGCGCTCGGCTGATGTCATACCTAATATCGAAACATCAATTTTGTTAATCACGTAAAACCAAATTGACTTAAAAAGATGAATTGAGAGATGAGAAAGACTTACATGTCAGAATCAATGAGATGAGTAGGAGATAAATCGCTTTAGAGGCCATTTTTTATTTTGCTGATAGCTCTAAGAGGGTACAAAGTATGATTTATATAATAAGAGCATAGCATATTAGTTTACAAATATATGTCGTTTACCAACATTATATGGGAAAATTGGATTTTTGGGCCAAACAATTTTGGATTTGGTGATGTGCACCTTTATTTTTTTAGATTGGTGACATATACTGTAGTTGGAAATTAGATACCTATAATACCCTTAAATTCATTAATCGTATGATTTGTTTCAAAAATATAAGATTTTTTTCCTTAATTGTAGGATTTGAAAATTGATTTCAGATTTTATTCTATAATTAAATTTTTGATTTATTTTAATTTTGTTCAAAAAATTCATTTATTTGTTAAAAACACTAATTGAAACTTTTTAGATCTATATGAAAAGAAAAAATATATAATTTATTTAGTATTTCCTTAATATCTACAAATTTTAAAATTTTTTAATTTTCTAAAAATCAATTGAATAATTTATTATGCAGAATGTTATCTAACTGAATATTTGATTTCCTCAACCGAAAGGTTTGATTTCCTAAATTTTCAGTATTTTAAAATTAATTTTAGAATTGGTATTCTCAATTTACCAGAACATAGAACAAACTGAAGAATACATATTCTACATTTTGTAGAACGTAGAGCAAAGTAAAGATTATGTATTATGAAATTTGATTCTAAAACTTTTAGAATATTAATGTTCTCTAAATTTCTTAGAACATAGACCAATTTGCAGATGAGGAATTTTGATATTTTTTCCTAAATCGTTTGGAATGTGCGTGTGCTCTAAATTTTTAGAACAAAGAGCAAAGTTAAAAACACGAATTCTAAAAGCTGCAGAACATGTATAGACAACATAATGTACATTGTGTACAAAATAGATTAAATTTAGAAATCCAAATTTTAATCTAATGGTTACAAACTAAAATTTTTACCTTTGATAAAAAGTCTTATTATTTCATTTGCTACATGTTTGAAAAAAAAAGTTTGAAAAAACTAATTATTTATATGAAAAGGGTAGTTGTAAAAAAATTTGGCGATGTCAAAAAAAATTGTAGATAGACAAATTTAAATTTAGAAGACTTTTGATCCAATTTTCCCTATATCTTATGAACTTTGACTGGTTTTCTTTCTTTCTTTTTTGTCACAACTTTCACTTGTTTCTAAACCGGCGCTTTTCCACATCGAAACCATCAATAAAATAGCAGCATTTCATTTGTTTTCCTTACTTTTCGGTTTGATTTCGTGTTAATTGACGAAAGCTTAAGCCTAACACTAATTAGGTGATCCGGAGCCAGCAATTACACTAGAAAGTAGAAACCCCTGTGACCTAAAGGGTACAAGTCTTAGGTTCGAGGATAGAAGTCTTAGATTTCAACTCGTTTTTAGGCTTTTAGCCTTGGCTCGAGCGATAATGGACCGAACTAAAATCGAACCAAAGTAAACCTAACCGAACCATACTTATTTCGGTTTGAGTTCGGTTTGTGATAACCTAAAACCAAACAAACTGAACCGAACCGAACCCGAAAAAGAAAAAGAAAAAACGAAATGAGTGATTAGAATCAAAACATACTTGAGAACATGTTTATTTGGCTCCATTAAAGTCAAAAGATGCAACAGAAACAAAGCTAAGAGAGAGAAATTTATTCATCATCCTTGTAAGGATACTCTTCGGCGATTTGCTTCAAGAGTTTAACCTGCAACTCATAAGCATCGTCTCCTCGAAGAACATCACGCGTCCACGTCACTTCGGTCTTCATTGAGACCTGATCATGGTTCAAACAAACAAAAACACTTGAGACCAAACAAGTTCTACTATTGGTAATAAGTAAGATGAAAAAGGAGACTGACCATTTCCAAAGCACCTCTAATGACTCCACTTAAGACATTGCAGTAGTAAAGACCTTGACAAGTATCGGGAAGCTCAACGAAATCAACGAGCGGATTGTCTTCCAAGACTATACTGCAGCAAGTACCGCCAGCGTCCCAGCTTGTAACTGATGCAGTGACACCTAAGAACATCTTGAAACCCACCTGCGTAATAAAAGAGACCGTTATTTGCTGATAATCGTGACACTAAGCAAGTTTTGAGATACCGCAAAAAACCTTGGCAATCATTTCAGCAGTTTCCTTGAAGTCAACACATCTGGAAACACCGGATTTTGCTAGAAACTCATCGATAAGTCGGATTCCAATGTTGTATCCCCTGCGTGTATGTTCCAAAAAACTCAACATTTGAAAGAGGAAGATAAGTCGAGAGAAAGCGTAGAAGAAGAAGAAGAATACATTTGATCAAGCTGTTTGTTGACTTCCTCGACCTCTTCAAGATCAGTAAGCAATTGACGCACAATTGCTCCATACGTCAATGTAAACAACTCCGCATTCTACAAGATTGAATCAATGATTCAGATTATACGGATACTAAAAATGTAAAGTTTTACATATTTTACTTTACAATGAAGCACATCAATTCCAAACAAATTCCGGACTTACCACACGATCGATGCTTGAGAAGATCGCATCACCGGATCGAGGACCAACAGGAGCCATCTACACAAGATTCATCCAAAAAATCGAAACCTTTTCCAAAAATTCGGATCATATTATATACTCTGATTAACCAAAATAAAGTTTCTTTCATTATACAGGACCACACAGAGATACAAATCCTGAAAAATTCTAACTTTAACTAGAAACAAGCTGACAAAAAAAAAAAAAACACAAATTTCCAAATCTGAAGTGTAGATTCAAACGAGATGAGTATCAAATGGAGCCAGATGTATAAGAATCGAAGCGAGAGGCGACCCAGAAGAAAAAAGAGAGTACCTTTACAGTAGAATCGATGAAGAAACAAAGAAGAGCGATTGTTTCTTGCGATGCAGATTTCCAGAAGCTAAACCACAAGGGCTTGACTCTAATATTAACTGGAATTATACTTTTATTTTCTTGCATATATATTTATTTTCTTATTCAAATATTATTACAAATTATTTGAGATATATTTTTTTAAAAAATTGAATAATATTTAATACATAGTTATGAAATTTTTGGAATAACTTCTTGAAATATTCGGTGATTACATAACTTTGATAACTTTTAAATAATAATTACCCAACTACGGATAATTTTGGTCCTTTTGGATAATAGTGTAGCACAAAATTTATGTCAAATCACATCATTTGTCAAATACAATACTGTTATAAACCCATTAGTGGATGCCCATTATAGACCCGTATTCTAAAAGGTTCTAGACCTACTTGTTCCCTAAGTATTGTAATCTTATATATACTCTATATTCTCATGGAATAATACACAGCACAATTCTCTCTATCTCTCTTTATTCTAACAGCACGAAACCCTAGCCACTGAGTAAAAAAAAAAAAAAAAACTCTAACCTATGCCGACTCTGTTCTCTATTGATGGTGTCTCTGATTTTTCCATTATGGTTATCGATCGAGATTTTTGCCGAAATTTTTGTCTACAAGATATCTCTATTACTTTGTCTAGAAATATATCGAGATAAGTCAAATTAACGTTCTGATTAGTTTTTCTTTTATTTGTACGGTCATCATCATCGAGATGTTTTGAATTGTTTTGTCATAATTCTATTGATTCTTATTGTTTTTATGGCTCCGTAATGATGACAGATTGACACATATAATAGATAAACATGTAATTATAATTATGAACGGCCTTACTCTCCGTAACTCTACTGCTTATTGTTTTATTTGAGTTCTGACTTTAATATGATTGCTTATATATTTTAATACTGTAATATACCAGATCGAGCATTTGATCTACTTATCGATTGCTGTTTTCTATTTATTTATCGAGGTTTCTTCTATGTGGAGTAGGAACCGGTTTAGCACTGCTGAAAAATTCAGTGAAAGATTGTTGAGATTAATTGGCCAAATTCTCTCTCGCAACATCTCTGGATTCTTATCCAAATAAGTTACTAAATCTTCTAATTAAAGATATTTAAAAGAGGAAAAAAAACGAATTTAACAATTAGAAGAAATTGATTATTATTCTGTTGAAATAGTAACGTGACTTTGAAAGAATTTTGGTTTGGTAAATTTTATAATGAGTTATATATATGGTTTTAAGTAATTAATGATTAATCGATCTTTCAATATATTGATTAGCTTAATTATGTATACATGTAATTATATAACTTACTGGATTATACAAACAGTGTAAATATGGTATGCATATATATATATATATATGTTAATCTTTAAATTGCCTAAAGCTCTTCTATATTAGTATTTTCTAGACTTAAAGTCTACCAGTTGTCATTATATAGTAAATTGATTCATTAGCGTATATATGCTAGAGAAAAATATACTTACATTTGATGCAAATATTATGTCTGCATAATATTATACTGAAAGAGATTCAAGAAAATATTATGAACTCTTTCCGGTTCAACAAAATAATGAATCATGACCAACAAGTTATTTTCCTGAAGAAAAGTGGCATTACATATTGAGAAAGAAAAAGATTATATTCATAACACTAGCCAAGAAAATGGCTATAAAAGTGATTATGATTGTGGATGTAATACGAATATGGTTAAGGTTGAGGTCATAGAGTTTTCTTGATAAACTTATATTCTCATCAAAAGTGAGAAAAGAAATATAGCAAGAAAATAAAATATTTTTCTCTCGTATGAGAATGAATAAATTTAGTGTGTACAAGATCAAGTGTATAAAGCTCCTTAAATTCTCCCGAAGAGAATATATATTTTTATATGTGAGAACGCATTTTGAGATCATTGACGACTTATGTTCCTCCAAGTCTCAAAGAAAACAAGATAATAATATATATGACCCAAGTTGGTTATGTTTTTGATTATAGAGTAAAATTTAATTCGAGATGAATGAACTTGACGTTTCACCATCTCGAGGAGGAGAATGAAAGAATCTCACATAAATAGTAAGTGATATATCCTGAAGATTATATTCACTAGTTGATAATTAAAGTTTACTACAAGTAACTTATCCTGAATAATATGTTCACTCTTTAGACATAAATGATCCAAGAGTTTTTTGGAACAATCTTAAAAGCAAAATGATATCATTTAGAGTGTGAATCTCCACATTTAAGATTAGAAGACTTAAGAGTCTATAATTAAATGTCTTATCGGTTATACTCCATTCCCTGAAGTGAATGTGACATCATACTTTAAGAAAGAAAAGGACCACACAGATAATATTTGTCGAAAGCATAAGTGAAAGAAGATATGAATGTGCTCAAGATCGCGATTGAAGAGTTTCTATCGAGAATTCATATTTTCACCGAAAGTGAATAAATAGAAAAAAATAAAAGAAACTTCTGAGAATACAATACAGAGTAGCAAAAATGCTCCAGAAGAGCATATTGATATCATTTTCTATGAGAATGTAATTGAAATATACATTCTATTTTCCCAAATCTCAAAAAGGAAGGTTTTATGATAAAATACGTGATCCGAGTAGGATATGTTATTAATTCTGAAATTGGGATTCATTTCAAGATTGATAAACCTACAGTGTTATCATCTCGAGGGGGAGAATTAAAGAATCTCATATATTATAAGTGAAACATCCAGAAGATTATGTTTACACTAAAATAAAACTGATCAATCCTTCATAGAATAAATTCATGGGATTTTGGGACAAATCATATTGAGATGAGAAAAAAATAAATTCATGGGATTTTTGTTCTAGATTGTACTATAAAAAGATTGTAGAATGAAGGAAAATAAATATGGTAAACCTGAAGTTTACTGAGAATAAAAAGTAAACTAGAAGTTTACTAAGAATGAAAAGTAAATTAGAAGTTTACTAATAATTTAAATATTTGGCTTAACCGGATTGGTCATCCTGGTTAAATAAATGATGCGAAAATTTATAAAAGTGTGTGGATATTTGGGTAAAGAACCAGAAGATTCTTTCCAATTATTTATCATATGTTGATTGCTCAGAAAGCAATATGATAATGTGGCATTCACCAGTAAAAAAATTAACTGGAATCTGCTTATTTCCAGAAGTATATACAAGGAGATATTTATGGGCTGATCACCCCACTATGTGAATTTTAGATACTAGATGCATCGATTCAATGGACGCATTGACTCGATGAACACATCAACTAAGTATTCACATTTATCCTTGTCATGAAAGTGCAACTTGAAGTTTGCAAGGGTATTTGATAACGATGGTGAATTTATGTTTGAATACCCATTGAAATAAAGTGTTGAACATCCAGAAGCTTATGTTTATACACAAAATGGTTTAATACCATTGTTTCGCATCAAACCAATGAATAACTAATAGGTCTCCCCATTATTATTGGTTTAGGATCAGAAACCAAATAATTCCCATCAGAAAGATGTTTGAATGTTAAAAGTGCTCCACCACATCATTTTAAGATGGGACCTCAGAAAGAGGATAAATATATATGTTGGATATGAATAATTGTCTAGAGCTATCCCAGAAGGATTTTTATTGCTCGAGTCTCATATTAACATTTTCATGAATTAGTTTTTCCAACATCAGGGGGAGAAAATAAACAGCTGGAAAAAGATATAAGTTTTTATGAATTATCAATGATCCTCGGACTAGAGAATGTACATTAGAAGTCCAAAGAGATAATTCATAAGAAAAACTTGGCGTATTATTTGCCACACGCTTTGCTGATCCTAATAGAGTGGTGAAATCACTTATACCAGTTGTATATGCTCTAATCAAAATTAATGTCCTAAAAGGACTATATCAAACTGCTAGTGTGTCTAAAGATCGTCTGAAGCGTGATAGACCTATTTGGTTCCAAATATAAGAATCCTCAAAAAGAAAAGTGAGCATAAATTGAGAATGACCAGATTGAGGAAATATTAAAAGATCTCCAGAAGAGACATCAACATGACAAATGAAAAAGTTCAAGTACTTGACAATGAAAAGAACTAGCTAGCTAGCTATGTCATGTTTGAAATAAATAGAACCGAAAAGCAAATCGACGTCGTAATATTTTTGCATGCTATGAGCAGTTGATATTATGAAAAGAGGATCATGAACGAAAGTCTATTGAAATGTGTACACAAAGTAATGATTGGCCAAAGTGGAAAGAAAAAATAGACTTGTAATTATAATCTCTTGCAGAGAAACATATGGACCAATAGTCCATGCACCTGAAGTGTAAATCCAGTGAAAGATATTCAGTTTTGTGTAAAACGATAGTGAAAATAGTGAAATTTTCACAAAGACAAGGATTGTTTTCTGAAGAGATATATTTATATTCTCTTGTGGTGGAGCAATACTTTAAGATATCTTATAAGGTTGGCAATAAGAGATAGAACACTGGATAATGACATTTATATGGAATCCTTGAAGGATATAATCCCTAAATGATTAGTGATATAGAGTTATAATCCCTGAAGGATTAAAAATATCAAAATTATGTTCCTGAGAACTCTACTCTATGGAATGAAAATAAAATATATAGCATGGGGTATAATCATGTAGATTTATACATGTTTATCTGAAGATAGTGATCAAAGGGATTGTTAATTTAAACATCATCGAAACTCCATCAGAGGTATTGTATGTACTACGATGATAATAATACACGATAGAAATTCATTGTATAATGATATTTATATAGTCCAGAAAGATTTAAACTGCAAGATATAGTCCCAGAAGGATTTAAACTACAAGAATCTTTTCAGCGATTATTTGCTAAGAAAATCTATCAGAATGATCCTATTAGCATATACATATTTATAAAAAGATTCGTTAGGATTGCAGTGTATGTTGATTATTTGAACATCATTTGAACTCCTGGAGAGATTTATACAGTATAATATATGAAAAAGGATTGAGAAAATTCTTTGAAAAGATAAGATTATCTTGATATGTCCGAAATTTAACATCTAACGAAATTGATGTTATATTGAGAGTGTCTTGCATGATTTATTGATCTCTTTCATGATTGAAAGAAGAGATTTTGTATGATAAGAAGAAAAATATGTTATGGACCAGAAGTCCAATGATTTGAGATATCATATGACAATCATACAAGTTTGTTTATTAAGGTTATGTTTATGATCATCCGAAAAGATAGCATATATGATCGGAAGTCATCTCCAGAAGAAGAAGTTTCAGAGGGGGAGAAATATAATGATGAGCGTGGATGTACTCTTTTTCCCTTATCATAGTTTTTATCCCACGGGGTTTTTCTATGAAAGGTTTTTACCGAGACATCAAAGAACACGCAAATGATGGACACTTAAAAATGAATGTTATCATTACAATGATGTATAAAAGTCTATCAATCTCCCAAAGGAATATCATACATTAAGGATATGAAGAGAAACAAAGAGAATAATCAAAATGGATCATCTTAAAGAAGTATGAGTTGCAGAAGAATGGCGATTTACATGTTCTACAGATTCATTCAAGTATAACTTTGGCGACTTATTTTGCAATAACACTTCCAGCTGCTACTTTCAAGAATCAAGTTCGCATTGTCACAAAAATATCAAAGTTATGCACTCATCAGAGGGAGTAGAAGCGCGTTGCACTCTTTTTCCCTTAACCATGGTTTTGTCCAAATTGGGTTTTCCTGGTAAGGTTTTTAACGAGACAACTTCTTATGCGCATTAAGATTATTTTACTATAATGCCATCCAAGGAGGAGTGTTATAAACCCATTAGTGGATGCCCATTATAGACTCGTATTCTAGAAGGTTCTAGACCTACTTGTTCCCCAAGTATTGTAATCTTATATATATATATTCTATATTCTCATGGAATAATACACCGCACAATTCTCTCTATCTCTCTTTATTCTAGCAAATACAAACATTTGTAATCAAAAAGTTGTTTAATTGGTTTAGCAGTAAAAATAATTATCGTTGTTTACCAAAATATGCAATGACATTTTTACGGATACAAGGAATTGTGTTATTGCAACGACTCAAAACCAGAATTGAAGTCCATAAATTAAAACTGTAGAAGGAAAACAAAAAAAGTGAAGCAGTTTCATGAGCAACTGTCTAATCAAAATCTTGAATTTGCTCAAACTAGAAAAATGAATAAAAGAAACTAGAAAAACCGATCCATTTAAAACGATTTGATCCGGTTGCGATACTCTGAAAAATGAACCAATTGATAAGAATTTAGCAAATGAATCCTGCTTGATATTGAAAACTCTTTGTTCTCAACACTCTGTTTTGGTTCAACATTCATGAGAAAACAGAGCGCGAAAAACAAATTCCCAAACCCGCGATCAATCCTCGTGTTCATCGTCGCTTTCAGAATCTGCAAAAGACATGAACTTTTATAATCTCTGCTTTGATAAATCCAACAAAATATGGATTTTTATTGTTCTAAATAGATTTTGACTGCATACCGGATCTAAGATCTTCGCTAAGCTTGCCTCGGTCCTGTACTTGTTTCACAAGCATCCGGTAAATCAAAACCCACCAGAAAATATGAAGAACAAGCAAGCAAAACAAAAGAGTGTTGAACATGTAGTAATATATCGGTCCTTCGATCGGATGCTTTTCCTTGTTTACTGTTATAATAATTTGATAGCTACAAAACCAAAAACCACATCAAAAAAATGCATAAAAAAACATTCAAGAAAACGAGTACCGTATGAAAACAAACCTCGTGCTCCAAAGGATCCAGAACGGATAGTAAATGAGACGTAGAACGACCCAAGACAACGCGAAAAGAACAAACGAAACGGCTGCAATACTTTCAGCTCCGCTGTATTTCGACATTTTCCCAACTTCGAGAAACACGTCGCTCGCATCATGTAGCGCAAGAATAACAGAACCAGCACGAGCGAATCTAACAACATCGAAAAACAAAGTAAAAAAATGGATCCTTTTTCCTACGCAACAAAGTTATCGATATGTATACGTTACCTGCAGACGTAAGAGAGGACAATGAGAATAACAGTAGTGATATGATGACCCATCGAAACACCGAAATCAGACCGTCTAGTTTCCCAAAACACCAACGCGAATATCGAGTACGTGTAGAATCCAGCTGCATACATATATAAAAACTTCAACTTTATCCTGCACATATCAAGAAGAAACACAAAGATCATATATAAGATCATTACTAATCACTTAAAAAACCGTAAAATTATCGAAACAAGACGGTCTTACTTCATTTGTTGGTCAGGCCAAATCTGATCACCAGGACCAATCCAAAAGTAGAGTGTATTTGTAAACCAAGGTTCATTATATGTCACAGACAAAGCAAGTAACTCAGCTGATAGATAGTAAATACACTTCCAAGCTGATTCTTTAAATTTTCGGGTTTTTCGACTATTCTTCTTCCTCTCTTTTGTCTCATCACTCTTACTTGAACCCTTTCTTCCATTAATCAAAAGCCTTCCCAATTTCTACAATAAACAAATTCATCTAAATTAAACCAAATCTAAAAAAAAAAGTCAACTTTCAACAACAAGATTCATCTACATTGCATTACAATGATGATGAGCAAAACTAATGATTGGTTGTTACTAAAAGTAGAAATTTTTGTTTTTGTTTTTGTTTTTATAACGAAACGAAATAAATGCGAGTACTTTTAGTAACAATAAATCCAAAGGTACTGCAACTAATTTACCTCAAAGACGAATCTATCGAGTAGGAATCGTACGGAAGGGAAGAACACTGCAAAAAGAGGTAAAAACCCAAAATCTTGATAAGTAGGGAACGATTCGTGTTCCCAATTGATTGACTTCACAGTTTCTAAGAAACCCATCTCAGAGATTTCACAAAACAATCAGTTTTTTTTTTTGTAATCACATAGGAATCTGGTCGAGTTTTGTGTGAGTTGACCAGAAGCAAAAGCAAGTAGATTTGATGATTGATTGAGATCTATTACAAAACAATGGGTTTCTTGACCGGATCAAATTACTCTGCAAAATTTATGTTTTTTTAAGATGCTCTATGGAATCTATAGAGATAAGGCCTCTTTAGGGTTGGTATTCCTTCATTGGGCTCTTTATCTCTCTAGCCTCTAAAGGAAAAAACCCATCTATATCTAAACCGATAGTATATATATATATTTTTTTTAAAGGGTATGGATCATAAAAATTGATTAATATTTTTGATATAGAAATTCTAGATTTGTGGAGATAAAAGTAATATATTGTTATGAATATATGTGGATAGAGTATTTATAAGAATTAAAATGTATAGGCACGTTTGTATGTAATCCTAAGGGAAAACCCCTTAAAAATATCCAATTATTTTACGTTTGGCAGAAAAATACATGAATTTTTAAGACTCCTTCAAAAATACACGACCTATTAAAAAGTATTATATTAATACACGACCTATTAAAAAGTGTTATATTAATACATATACATTGAAAATCGAAACGGAAATAGTGAAACGCCGTTTAGTTTTTCAAATCCGAAAATCAAACATGTCGGAATCAAATAAAACCTACTGGGCTTATTAATGTTGGTTCCATAAGTTCATATATGGTTTCGATTTTTCAAAATACACTTAATAATTCAGAGAATTTTAATTTTAAAATTTGAAAACCGAAACTTCATTGACAAATTCAGTTAGTTTTAGTTAGAATTAGGCATTGACATTCGGTTTCCCGTTCGGATTTCGAGTCGGGTTTTCGGTTTGATGAATATGAAACCCATTCGGATTTTTAAAATTATCGGTTCGGTTTCGGTTCGGGTACACTCGGTTTCGGTTCGGTTTTCGTGTTGGAGGTCAAAACCCATAAAAACCCGCGGGATATTTGGGTTCGGTTTATGGTTATCGGGTTACAAGTATTTTCGGGTTTTTAAACCGAAAAACCAGAAATACCCGAAAAACTGTAAATTTTTGGGTTCGGGTTCGGATAAACCCGCGTTACCCGCGGTTACCCGAATTTTTTTTTTTTTTTTTTTGAAAATGCATGTTTATGTAAAAAAAAAGATTTTTGTGTGAATAAAATTTAACATTCATTTTAAACATGCATTTTTGTTTTAAAAAACATGATTCGGGAAATCTATATTTTTTTTAAAAATGCATTTTTTACATAAACACAAAATTCAAAATAAAATAAAGTAACAAAATCAAATCGACCATAAATTATGGAAATCAAAATCAAATTTACAAACAAAATCAAAATGGAGCAAATTAGAAACAAAAGCAAGATCGAGTCAAAATCCAATTCCAAATTAACCACAAATTATCTCCAAAACAAACCGAAAGGGAAGCATAGACCCGAACCCGCAGTTACCCGAATTACCCGAAATCTTTTTTTTTTTGAAAATGCATAGTTATGTAAAAAAATGGTTTTTTGTGTGAATAAAATTTAACATTCGTTTTAAACATGCATTTTTGTTTTAAAAACTTGATTCGGGAAATCTTTTTTTTGTAAAAACATGCATTTTTTACATAAACATGCATTTCATAAAAAAAAAATCGGGTAATTCGGGTACCCGCGGGTAACGCGGGTTTACCCGAACCCGATTTTTTTGGTTTGGTTTCGGGTTCGGTTTTCGGGTTCGTATAATATGCCCAGGCCTAGTTTGAATCATGTGGTGAGCTCGGAACCATTCGATTCTAAATCTTAAGAGTTTTTCAAAGAACTATAGATCGCCACATATAGTACTTGTAATCAAAATCCGCCATTGATCAACTTGAAAGCTCGAAAAAATTAGGTGTAAAATTGTTTGATTTTCAATGTATATGTATTAATATAACACTTTTTAATAGGTCATGTATTAATATAACATTTTTTTAATATGTCGTGTATTTTTCAGGGATTCTTAAAAGTTCATGTATTTTTCTGCCAAATGTAAAATAGTTAGGGTATTTTTAAGGGTTTTTTCCTAATCCTAAAACATCAGATATCCAAGAATTCAGAATCGATTATCAAAAATATCAAAATCGAATAAGATATTTGATATTTATCTATTTGTGATTACAAAAAATAAGTTAATAATTTTGAATAATTATTATTCATTCATGATTGAAGTGATAAAGATGTAATATATATATCAGGTATAAATTAAATGTATCGAAATTAACGGTTTCGTTCATATCTTTAGGGATTATCTTGTCTTGTTTTAAGTGTTGTGGATTATTCATTCATTCATGATTGTCTTGTTTTAAATTTTAGGTGTTTGTGGATTATCTTGTCTTGTTTTAAATTTTGAGTGAGTATCTGTATTAGAGCATTTGCCCTCTTGGTGTATCACGGATCAACCACAATCCGAATTGTCTTCAACCATTATTCCACCAAAAACCTTCAAACTTTCGATCTAAATCTATATAGTTTGGGACGCAAACACGTTTCAAATTCCATCTATCTGCTATACGAAACAAAAACATATTGCCTTACATACCCATACAAATATGGTCCTTTGCTTTCAATCCATTTGCATATTCGGAGAAATTTTTGTATCGTAAACTATATTTTTCTAGGGATTAATTACCTCTTTATAAGTAGGGAATTTACCCTGAGTTGTGAAAAATATAAAAAGAATTATACGGCTTAGCTGAAAGAAAAAAAATGCATATAGTTGTATGCTTGTATCCCTGAGTAGAAGCAGAGGAAGCATGGGCTTCCGGCCCTAAATACTTTATGTATTTTCGTATATAACTATTGGCCCTAATTTTTATTTTTTTACGTATCAATGGCCCCAAACTTTTTTTTTTGCTTATGATCTTCACATTTTTAAGATTTTTCAGGACCGGCACTGCTTGTATATGATTAATAAACATGTATATAGTACATGATCACATTATAATTTCTCATTCCGCAAATTATAAGAAAGCTATTGGAACGTTAGACATGTAAATGCACTTTTAGTTTTTTTTTCTTTTAATTTCTTAGTAGTCTCGAAAACGTTCTAATTTGTTGGCAGGCACTACAGTCTCCTCCATTCTTTGTCTTCTTGTGTTTCCTTTTGTAAATTTCTCTTTTTCATTTCAAACTTAGCATCAACCATATTTAAAAAAAATATAATCATGAATAATAAATAATATTCAGCGATTCCAAAATCTAATTGAATAAATATTTGAATTAGACAACGTAATGGGTCAAAACTTGATCAAAGTTCTTTTATAACAAATAAAAAGTCATTGGGGTTACGGACACATAGAATATTGTTTGTTCTACAATACAATTTGTGCATGATAAAAAAATAAAAATAAAAATAAATTTGTGCATGATAAAAAATCTTTGGAAACGTTTTTAAAAATGACCGACGTTTTGAATAGAAGGATCAAGGTGTCTACTGTGTCTAGGTCCAAAACCGATTCGTACGTACTATTTCATATTTTATTATAATTTCCTGTAGATAATTCGACCAAATCTTAAGTTGTGATTCCGAGGATGATATCCTTGTATGTGGTTTAGATTGATTGGTCAGTAATAGCATTAAGAGAATAAATTGTGTAGCTTGTGGTTGAAAATAGACGCAGTTTATAATCTATTTGTTTAATTAGGTCAAAAGTTAATGTAAAAGAATAGAATTAAAAGTTAATGGATTTAGTGCTCAAATTTTACATAGTAGTAATGCGCCAGGTGAAATTCAAGAAAACATTCTCGGTGGGTTTGTCACACTCGGAGTGATGCTTTAAATGGATTAAAAGAATTTGGGGTCCAAAGAATTTAGAGAGAAAAGTAGATGAAAGCTATAAGAAAAAATAAAAAAATCTAATGATTAATCATTTGATAAGAAAAAAAAAGACCACTATTTTTAGCAATCTTTTGGTTTCGTTCTTGTTAGCCATGAATGTTATAATGATGTCCAATGCCAGTGTATTTATGCGGCGAACATAACTCTCAAATTATGTCATAATAATCAATCTACATTTTATTCTCTTTCTTTATCTTTTTATTGTGGTCTATAATTCTCACACACGTATTTACGGATTTGAATATATAACATGACATATTGGTAATATTAACAACTGATCATGGATACAATTTTAACTATATGATGAATTTATAAATGTGTGGTGAATTTAGAATTTTTTGGAGGGTTTTCTGAGAAGATTAATTTCCACAGTTCGTTTAGGGAGATGGGTTATTGGTAGACGTCTCTATTTTCTTTTTAAAAGACTAACTTTTTGTCTTGTTTCCACCTTTTTAAATTTTAAGGCCAATTATGACAATACTAATATAAACTAGTAGATTATAAGTTTGTGTCACTACTTTAATTAGTCTTTCAATATGCGTTTCTTTAGAAATCTCTTACGTGTTCAAAGAACTAATGTGAGAATATATACTTCAAACATTATTTTATGGGAAAGATTAATGAGTTATAATAGGTTTTCTAAGTAAGATTATCTTAGATTCTAATTTGGTTAAGGAGACATATTATAATAGTGAATTTGAAGGAGAAAAAAAATGTATATAACAGTAAAGTGAAAGAATTAAAAGTTGAAATTTCGATTTAACATAAAAATCAAATAACAACGTAAATCTTTGATTATGAATGCCGCAATTTCATGTTTAGTTCTTTTGGTCCAAAGGCCGGCTCCATATACATGTTACCAATCAAATATGTAAATTATGTAATGTATTAATATATTTACTGTTATGTCTATGATCATAATTGTTTATATAATTTAAAAATTAGAAAATTGGAGAAAAT
Source organism: Draba incana (assembly GCA_963576765.1). NCBI lineage: Eukaryota > Viridiplantae > Streptophyta > Magnoliopsida > Brassicales > Brassicaceae > Draba > Draba incana. The sequence continues at coordinate 2,375,717 of OY755217.1, read as the reverse complement.
GAATATGCTCAAGAACTAAGTTAGATTATTTAACTTCATTATATATATACTTTGATCATACAATATAATATGTGATCGTTACCAAATTTGTATTCCAGAACCAACGAAAATCTCTGCCCCTCCTTATCATTTTGAAGATATACTAAATATCTCTTAGAAAATTGTTGTTCTTGCTAGTTTTCAGTTCACATACAAGCTTTCGGAGATCAGAAGCTTCTTCTTTGAGTTTAGAGTTCTCCTTTAATACGCTATCTTGAGTTTCCGATACGCTGTTTAGCTTATCAATAAGACAATTGTTTTCATTACGAAGCCTTATCACTTGAGACCATAGCTCGTCTAGATGTCTCTGTTTCCTCATCCTCGATCTCCTCGCCGATTCTCTGTTCGAAAGCATCCTTCTCTGTTTCCTCTCGTCAAGTATTATGATGCTTTGTTGATTATGATCTTCATCGGAGGTCGAGTTGTTGCTCATCATGAAGTCTTGACCGTTGGATGATGAAGAATAGTTGTTGGGGTTGATGAGATCGTTTAGGTAGTTTAAGGAAGACGAAGAAGTTGGAGATGAAGGCATATTTACTATGTTGAATTCGGCTGGGATTGTTGTTAAGTTTTCTGGCGATAAATATTGGAAATATCCGGTGATTTCGGCCGGAATCATGGCTTTGTATTTGGTTTAAAAAGATGAAGTATCAAAGATTTTGTATAATTGTGTTTGTGTGAAGTTGGTTTGAAGTAAGAGGAAGAAGTAGGAGAAGGGTTTTATAATGTTGGAGAGTTAAGTGAATCATGTAAAAGTGGGTCCTATGGAATAAATTATGTATTCAGATTTTAAAGTGGGTCCTATGGAATAAATTATGTATTATAAGAAAAAAAAGGTACTTATAATTCGTCAGTTTATATTGGTGGAAGAGTGAAAAGATCATTAATCACAGATCATTTGAATTTATCGGCAGACTTAGCGGATTTCTACAATTTATAGACATAATTTTAAAACATCCAATATTTACTTGACAAGAAAAACACACACACGAAATTTAGAATTTGTTAGCATCCATTTTTTTAAAAAATTGAGAAAAAGTCAGATAAATAAAATATGGTTTAGCCACATAACTAAAATTTGTTAGGTTGATATAATTTGCTAATGGGAACTGGGAGCAGAAATTGCGATGAGCTATTCCTAAAAATTATGTTCTTTCCTAGCTTAAATCCAAAACCTTACTTTTGTTGTTGTTGATAAACATTACATAGGTAACTTCGGTGACGTTAATCAGAAATTCTAGTGTTATCGTATTGTGTTGTGACGAAATGCACTTTAAGTTGCAAAAGTTAATTAGACGACTATTATTGAGATAATATACCATAATTTATAGAGATAATTAAAGATGTATAGAAATATTTAGACGATTAATTTCTAGGAGGTTAAATTTTTCCATGATTAAGTATACGTAAGTCAATACAAAACAAGTTTTATCAAAACATTTCATGGTATTTCTAGTAATCCAACCAAATCATTGAGTTAACACATTTTATCCTGCCATCCCTTCCGATCCATGCAATAGGTTAGACGTTGTTCTACATTCCATATAGGAGAACCCTTGTCATGAGAGAGACTTTTTTAATCATCTGGAATTATTATTTAGAGATTACAATCATCATTAGACTAATTTGATCAATTTGACCTAATCTTATTTTGATGATACTCTTCTGCATGACAGAGTCATTGGTTTTGGATTCTTAGGATATTTTATTTTGTTAGAAGTCTTCTTATTAATTTATTTAACTATCTATAGAAATAAGCGTTGGCTTGTTACAAGAATTTTAGAAAGTTGTATCTGACCATCAAAAACACAATTAGATTCTAATGGAATGTGTGTGATTCAACATATGTCAAATCTAATATTCTTTGTCAAAAATTGTAACAATTATTTAGCGAATCAAAGGAAAGTATTCCGGTAGACGGTAGGGTTTGTGGAAGGAATTTAACCTCTTATGTAATTAGATAGAAACACGACATAATTTGATAATTGTCCCAAGAAAGTTAAAAATATTGAGTAGAAACATAATATAATTAGACAACTTGTAACATCCCAAAACCAAGTTTGAGCAATTTGGTTAGTGTGTCGATCGACACCCAGGGTGAGTGTCGATCGACACCGATTACTGCAGAATCGGGATTTTAGATTTTTAATCGCGGTTTGGCTCGGTTTAGTAGAATAAACCTAGGGTTCGTCTTTATAAGTCTTATGCAGACTTGTGGCTGCAGGGAGGCAGAGAAAAACGCAGAAAATCCTTAGTGTTGAGAGAGAACTCGAGAATCGTTGATCCTCGGTTGATTGTTGCAAAGAAATCAATCCGAGAACTTCTCTCTTCGAGTGTTAGGGTTTGTTCGTGGCGTGTTCGTGGGAATCCTTAGTCGTTTCAGGGACGTCCCAGCCTAGTAAAGCCGCGTTCGTCGTGTTCTTAGCCGTTCTGTGATCAATTCCCATTCAAATCGCGAGGTGAGTGCGTGATCGCGGCGATATGTAGATTCGAATAGGTTTCGTTGATTGATTGTTGTTCGTTGATGCATATGAGTTGGTCACTGTTTTTACCGTGTTCATGTTTGCTTTCGTGTCTTGTCGTGATGATTGTGGTTTCGGTTGAATCAGAGACGAGCCGTGTGAGGATAGGCTCGAGCTCTGGTTTCAGGAACAGAGTGTCGATCGACGCCTAGAAGCTGTGTCGATTGACATCCCATGATTAGAAATGATGTTCGTTCTGACCGAGTGTTGATTGACACCGTTGTGGTGTGTCGATCGACACCCTGTTTTAATTGTCAAATTTTGGTTATTAATGTTAATTTGAAATTGGACTAAAAATGTTGAATCAAATGTTGTTCGTTTGTTATTCGTGTTTATTTATTGCCTATTAGCGGGATGACCGCTCCACTGAGTATTTATGATAATACTCACGCAACTTCCGGTTTCTTTTTGAGTTGTAGGTAAAGGAAAAATGTGATCATGGAATCGAGGCCGAGAGAAGAGGATCATAGGGTCTATTGTTTTTGTTGCTTTGTCTAGCGAACCAGTTTGTTAGGTTGCTAGTTTATTTATTTGAGCAATCTGAATTCTGGTATTTGAATTATTTGGTTTAAGAAATTATTTAATAAATGAGATTAATGGATTATTTTATAGGTTTAAATGTTTATTTTCCGCAGTAGAAATGTTAGTTTAAAAAAAAAAACTTGATTGTTTCACAACTGAGTCGTGAATATTTTTGCAATTTGTGGGTCCAAACATTTTCTAGTGATTCCTCGCGGCCGACGACAAAAAAAAAAAAAAAATTCCTCGTGGCCAATGCACCAAACACCTTTTTGATTTATAGTTAATACTTCGAATGGTGACAGTGCAGTGCGGGGCGGAACAGGTACGGTGCGGGACAAATAGTAATAAAAATATATATGTACATATGTATAAATATATATTTTTGTTAGATACACATATATAAGTATAGATTTTTGGAACTGTTTAGTGCGGGGCGTGGATATTTTTCAGTTTAGAAATATCTTCTCTTTCAAAATAGAAATCGAACTAAAGATCCCATAAATCTCAACTTTTAGAACTTTTTTTTTTTGAATAAATATAGGAATATTATTTAGATAAAAACGTTTTTACAATAAATGTGACACCAATTTGGATGAGTTTCGACAATAAGATTGATCAACTGCCATATTTTAGTTTTAAAACGTTATTAGGACTTAGGAGATACCACTTTGGTATCAAATACCAATTCACCGAGACTAATCTTAACGATTTGTTTACTTCTATGTTCGTTAATCATTCCAAAGAGAGTTTTCTTTAGGATATACTAAAACTAGAAAGCCGATTTTGTTACACGAACATATCTTATATTACTGGCAAAAATTCACGTAAGAATGTATGATTTTCGTTTGTACCGCACAATGAGTGAGAAGAGAAGATGTGAGTTGTTTAAGCAATTCTATCAAGTTTGTGTTATTGCATCATCACAATTACATGATTAGCACTAATGATGTATCAACGTTTCTTACATCTTATTAGGATTAAGATGTCGTAAAACTGTTTGTCGTTAATTATTGTGACTCGTCTATGAAATAGTTTGTCGCGTTTCTAGTTGCTGCCGAGAATCAACTAAATCTAATTCTCGTGAAGGATAATTTTCTTTTATGGTAACAATATATATTTTTTTTAAAAATCACACGATAGAGGATTAAAAAAAAAAATGCTAAAATATTAGCGCGAAACGCCGCAGGCGCGAAGCGTGGCAGGCCTGCGCCGGGTGATTCCGGAAGACTTTAAGGGAGATTCCGGTAATTAAAAAAACATTTCATGTGTTTGTTTTCTGTATAGTATCACGACATATACTGTATTAATCTACTTACTCAATTGGCAACACATTAGACAACGACAACGACAACGACAAGAAATTAATTGATATTATATAATATTTTATCTCTTGTAGATTATATGTTCAAATCATTTTAAATCTTTGATTCCATAAGTTACAAAAAAATATTACTGATATGATGTAAAAACACAATCGAATATATATATATATATATATATATGAGAATATATTCTTATAAACTTTACTGATGAAAATAATCGATAAAAGACAAATTGTAGTTGATTTCCTAAGATTCGAACTCTTATGTATTATAAAATCGCATTAAGGAGGCCTCGTGGAGCATACTAGCTTAACTGGATAATTCCTATCGTAAGAGAAAAATAAATTCCAATTGCACTACGAATTAAAGTGGGATGCTTCACCTATTTAAAGCTTCAACTATATGATCATTTGAAGAGCTTAAAGAAGAATTGTGTATGAAACAATGTTGATATTTTGATGCATTATGACCCAAATGCCTCCACTTTCTCGACTTTTTAAAACACTCCCACATATTTACTTATAGACATGTTTTAATTTTTCCTTCATGATCTTTATTTGTTATTTTATATTCAAGGTTTGTAATCATCCTATATATATATATTAATTGAGAAGACACTAAAAGTTCAAAATCCTAGGTGTCATTCAAAAAAACTTTTAGAAGATATTAAAACTTCAAAATCTTAGGTGTCATCCAAGGAGAGTTTTAGGGGATAATTATCATCCTATTAAAATTTTTAAAAAAACACATTTCTAAACTTATAAACTTCCCTTAAATTTCGTGTAGACTTTCCTACAACATTATGAAATATATAGTTTATAAACTATAAACATTTACAACAGAAATGTCTATAGAAGGTAATGAATATTGTGTTAATTAATTAAACAAAATATTTACTTTCCTATTAATTCTAAAAACATGAGAATTTATTTTTTTATTTGTCCATCAAAGAAAAATAGATAATAATAGGATTTAAAGTTATTTCATAAAATTATTTTCTTAATTTATATGTTGGTTATATGTATTTTATACTAATCAAAATATATAAATTAATAAACTAAAATTTATAATCTCGCGTTTGACGCGGGTCCAAATGTAGTACTTTTTATATTCATTATATGATTAGTAAGAAAAAGATAGAGAAGGAAAAAAACTGTTAATGATAATTATATATCGATCGTGACAATACTATCACTTAAGTATTTATTTAACAAATGCTTGTATGCAATAGATCGATTCCAAAAACATTATCACAGGAAAAGATAGTTTTGTTACTATACTATTAACTTATTATCAAGCAACTTGTAGTGATCCACTCACACTTTCTCTTCCGACACTAATTAATTAATTACTAGTTAAACCTATCTTGTTAGATTACGTAAGCCATTTTCTAATATTAACTGTATGAATGTGGACACGTATCGACTCGACCGAACAAAGTTTAAAATATGGGAATATTTTCTGAATCTTGGTTGGCTGACTGATGGATTAGATCATATAATTGCAGGATTATATCATAATTAATGTGAAAGGTGCGGATAAGATTAAGAGCAAATGTTTCCTAATCCTAGTATATCTCGAGTTGCTTTCTCCTAGTTTGTAACCACAAGAGTTGCAATAATCTTATACGTCTCTATCCGTCCGTATTCATAAAATAAAGTTAAAGGCCTCGTACTTCTGCTTTTTTTTGCATATATGATAGGCCAAGACATTGTAATATAATAATTTCCGCAGTTACTCTAATGTAAGAAGTTATAATTTGATGATTAAATTAAGAAAACATGAAAGGTTTAGCATTAAATTATCTATACGATTAAGGAGAGCCACATGAACCCTCAATAACATAAAGAAAAGGTTAAATGTTATATTTAAATAATCAAAGAAATATATCATTGGCACTTTTGAACCTAACTGCTGCGAAATGGCGTCAGCAAATGTCAACTTCAGAATGTAGGAATCCCCATTTTCGGATTTGAGGCTGTAATTGATGCCAATCAATATAATTTTTTTTATATTTTTGTTGAAGGGTTTGCTTATGCCACTCGATTGTTAAAAAATATACACACCAAAACATTTTTTTAATTGTCTTTTTCAGATATACACACCAACTCCTCTGGTCGAGATTTGTATTTTTTTTTATAAAAAAAAACATAAATCATCTGTTGATTGTTGAATATGTAATTTTATTTTTCAATTTAATCATAAATATCAATTGAGCATTTGTTTCCTTCCACATTCTTCTTTTTTCACTAGGCAAATCAATTTCCACTTGGTAGATACGAAAAGAAACGATATTTGAAAAAATTATGCCTAAGGTCAATTATGCCTCCCCATTTTTAGATGAGCACGAACATATTCAGTCATATTATTATGTGCATATTGATATATACAAAAACTTGAATCCATCTATTTACAGAAATAACTTTTTAATGTTCCTTTTCCAGCCAAACAAACAAAACACACTTTATAATGTTCTTCAAACATGTGATCTAATTCTAGACAAATCTCTTGTTTAATCAATCGAAGACGTGGCTGGTCCTTTCTAATTATGTGGTCCTAAATTTCCTTAGGCCGGTAAGAATCCATCTTGGCCACTAAAAGGAAATTGGATATATGCCTATTTTATTGGGTAAAAGTATATGCCTACTTTTTTTAACGCATAGTGTCATATTTTGCGTTTAAAAGTGAACTTAATCCGGTTCTCATAGTAACAGTCATGATGCTAAAGAATTATGTATCTAGTTTAAAGGATGTACACTGCGATGATTTTTATCCTTCAGTGACATGTAAAACAAAAAACATTTTGTGAGTTATATGTTAGGCTGATCATTTTACTCGATCATTTTACTCGTTTAGCAAGAATCAGGTCTACGTGTATTAAATTAAAAATATGTTCAAAATAGTTTTATATCGAGATTAATTACAAAGTAATCAATTAGTTACTATTGGCCTTAATTATAAGATGTTATTTGTTTATTTGAAGTCATTTTACTAGATTAATGCTAAATACCACATGTTTAACCATTATTGGTTAAAATTTGGATATTTATATCTATAAATAAGTTAATTTGATAATCATTTATTTTAATTTATGTTAATTAATTTTATCCCTACTAAAAGATATTCATAGATTTTACATGAGAAAACTGATTTTTCTGGTATTCTCTTCATTTCTCACTTTAATTATAGAACATAGAGTTGTTTTAATTTAATTGGTTATAAATATGTGGAAGGAATTTTATTTCAATTCTCTCTATGTACATGTTATTTATATCAAACATATTGATTTTTGAAAGTATTATATATGTTATTTATATCAAACAGATTTTGATTAGCATATGTTTCTTTATTATTGGCTAATGTTTTTTTGGAATTTCACCTTATAACTTTTGAAATGTTATTTTATTTAACTCAAAGAGATTCTAATTTATAATGTTTCATTATTATTGGTTAAAATAATTGGAAGAAAATCTTGTTTTAATATAGACTTGGTCTTGATGAACCTTTTTTTCTTGACAAAGATCACTGATAAACTTACCAAGCCAAACTTATTAGATCCCTATAAATACTACAAATAATAAACACAATAAATAAACTTGGTCTCATTATTTATTTTTACCCTCATTTGTATTTTCCTAAACCTTGACACTACAAGAAAACAAGGCATTTTCCGACGGAAAAACAATGCCGTCGGAAAATCCGTCGGACATTTGCGTCGGATTTCGGACGGAATTCCGACGGAATGCGTTTTTAAAAATTTAAAACAAAAAAAAACAAATTCCGTCATAATTCCGTCACAATTTCCGACGGAATTATGACGGAAGTAATAAAAATTAATTAAAAGTATGGCAAAACATTTCTTGCAGGGTTATTTTCTTGGTCCTCACTCTTGTTATTGCACTTTGTAAGTGTAAACCTTTAAAAAGATTGCAACACTGTGTGTGTTAACTGCAAATGAGCCTAATTAATTAAAACATATTATATATATACTTACATTTTGTTCAATACAGATGTCTCTATGTCTGATGCAAGAGAGGTGAAGATGCTAGAGACAAAATACGAGTGTGGTAAAGATGCAAATTGTGCTTTCAAAGGTGATATTAACCAGTTTGGAAGGTGCAAGTCAGATGCTGATTGCGAAAAGAAATGTTTTCCGTCGTGCCAATTCAGAAGATGCTCGATCAGGCACACATGTGAGTGCACTTTATGTTAAGATTAAACATATTGTAGAAGCTATGTATAATTTTTAAAAAGATGTTGAAGATTTATATTTTGTGGTTACAGTTTCTAATAAGTTTGACATAATTTAGATAGATATATGATTTTTGTCATCTATGCGAGCTAAATAATATTTAGGACAAGATGATTATATTCCTCTGGCAGTATTCACCGACTTGTTAACCCAAAAACTATTCTGCTTATAACATTTTCAAATAGATTATAAAGATATTGGAAAAATCCTCTTGCTTCTCATCAGAATATCTAAATTTTTGGAGCTGATCAAAACGAATATGGGATAGTAATTTTACTTCAACAAATGAAATTTTCACCTCTAGTTGAAATAATATAGATATAAATAAAATTATCTAAAAATTTTACAGTGAGAATAAAAAAAAATGTTTAGAAATATGCATTGAAAGTACAAAATTAGAATTATAATATAAAGCCATAATGATGGATAATTATTTTTTAAAATAAGGTTTTTACTAACAAAAGATTTGAGGATAAATTAGGCATCAAAAACTCCTTAGTAGTAAAATTAAAATAAGTGCTAATCTAATTATTAAACAATGAATTAGTGCCAAACTAACTTTTCCTCCTAAAATTATTCAATGTTTATCTTTCCATTATTCCAAGCATAAAAAAAAATATTGTATCTGAATACATGTAATTGTTATCATTGAGAAAATCTTCCTTAGACAGTAAAAACAAGAAATATACATAAATGGGTGCAATTACACTAGCCATCAAAAAAAAAAAAAGGAAAAGAGCGCGTGAAACATGTAACACTCATATAAGAATCACAATCCCCAGTCAAAGTGCATTCATGACCATGATTTACTATCTTTAGGTTTGTCGAGTTTTGCTTGATGATTCGGACACTTGCATTGTCTGTTTAAACATAAAGCTGGCCGGCCGCTCGAGCAGCTAAGGTATTCACAATCTTTTGTTGTCTTGCAAGGTAAAAAAATCTGAGCTTCCGTTGTCGGAACACTCGCCATCATTGCACCTAATGAAGCACATCAGTCCCAAAAAACATACGTTATATGTTCAATTTTAAAATACAATAAGGAAAAGTGTTTTTAAAGAGATTTACAAGCGATAACAATAGCAATGAGAAAGATGGATGTGACTTTTGTTGCCATTTCTTGATTATGTTTAACTGTATTATCAGAGGTGCCCATAAGCTATGGACATTTGCTCATTTATTTATAGTCTCTTTGAAATTTGGGAATTTAATTGCAATCTTTTTTATTCATTGACCCAAGATTTTAGTGACTTTTGGCTCTGAATAGAAAATCTCGTATTTAAAACATAACGTAGTCAAAATGTAAGTACTTTTGGTTAGTTTAGTCAAAACTTGGATGATATTTTTTTCTTCTGTTATATTTATATTTGATTCCATATCAATGTGCCATATACTGTATACATTACTTAGAAAATATTTCCGTTAAAGCTAAGAATAACTGGAAATACAATGTACAATACTATGATTTCTCAAATTAACAATTTTTATGTTTTAGGAGGAACTGATTTTCAGAAAACACAAAAATCAATTACACAATAGAGAAAAATGGATCAGATGGTTGTATTTAAACGTAAGCAAAATCGTATAATTATTTATAAAGTAATAAGCAACTCAATATAATTACAACTATATAGCATTAATACCTTACCGTATAATTTTTTTTCTTACTTGACCTTGCAGATTCTAGTAATGCCTTATAACACAATCCATTACCATAATATCTAATTTTACTTAAGATTTTTTTTTTTGCGTTGTGATTGTCGAAATACTAAGAGATTGTAGGGGTCGGATTTCACCCCTAAAAGATCGATGCAACGACAAGAACAATTCTGCAGGAAGGCTTGAGAAATCATAAACGGGTCTATAGAAGTTTGTTTTAAATTAGGCCCATAATGTTATTAAATTCATAATTAAAATGAGCTTAATAACATTATGGGCCAAAGTTCATTTTATTGCTTAATGAGCCAAGCCCAAATGTATTATTAGCCCTAGTCTAAAAAGCTATAAATAGCTCATTGTATTGACCCAGAAAGGGGATCAGAATTTTCGCATCAAAAGGAATAAAGCTTTCTTAACAGCAAACGCAAGTATCTACATTTTTCTGCATTGTGATTTACTCAGGAGTCTCGCATTTCCTCTGCAACCCTACAAATTCAATTGTACGAGTCTTGACTCCTACAATTTGGCGCCGACTAAGGGGCCCAACAAGACATTCTTACACAAGAAGATCACAGTGCAAACTACGCAAACAAAGATGCCCGGAGACGACAGTCAACAACTTACTGCCGAGGAGCAACGCATCGCAGAAGAGCAACACATCGCTGAAGAGCAACGCATCGCCAGTCAACATAATCGCCACAACACCAGCGACGGATCGAGAGACGACAACACTGGAACTGGGGAAACGACAAACAACACACTGATTGTTCCTGACACTCCAACAACAGCGGCCACGACAGTGACGTCTGAGTTCCTCACTGGTATGAAGACGATGCTAGAGACACTACTCAAGAAGACAGAGGAGCAAGAAAAGACCAATCAAGAACTACGCGTTCTCGCAACAGCAAATCGGGTCGGCAACAGAAGTGCAGGTATGTTCAGACAACCCGCAGCACGCATAATTCTGACGTCTCTGGATTTTGCAACTCCAATCAGGCCACCAAGAGGGCAACGTCAGCTTCTTCCTCCGCCAACCCCGCAACGCGAGCAAGGCGCGACTGCCCAAACTGAAACTGAGCGGCCGAATGACACAGCAACTGCGACAACTAATTTGGAGAATCTGAGAACTGAACGTAACACAAGGAACATCGCTACTGGAAGAGCGACGACAAACGCTGAGTGAAGCAACGCCAACGCAGAGCAAGAGCAAGGCTTCAATGACAAAGAAGACGACATAACCTGGTCAGAGCAGTCCGAGTTCGAAGAGGGACAACATGCAATTTTCCAAGCTCAGAAGGCTGAGCTGGATGAGATGCGACGTAGCATAGAACGAGCGGCTTCCGAAATGAGGGACGTTCGGTCCGAGTTGCACAAGGCAGTCAGCAAAGCACCTGAACTTGATCGAGTACTCGCGGAGGTCCAGAACACCCCATTCACAAATCGTATCAGGCAAATCAAGTTCTCCGATCCAGGACGACTCAAAGTGCCTTTCTACGAAGGCAAAACGGATCCATTGGAACACTTGACGGCATTCGCAATTGCCCTAGGACGAGCTAACTTCAGGGAAGACGAAGAAAATGCTGGGCGCTGTCTTCTCTTCGTGGAGCACCTTAAAGGAGCAGCACTTCAATGGTTTTCAAAGCTGGAAAGGAACTCCATTGATAACTTCAAGCAGTTGTCTGCAGCATTCTTGAAGCACTACGCCAGCTTCATTGAACCTGAAACGTCGGACGCAGATCTCTGGAATCTGCAACAAGGACAGAATAAAACATTAAGGAGCTTCATGGAGCGCTTCAAGATGGTGCTATCTAAAGTAGAAGGCATAAGTAACAAGAATGCGCTTGAGGCGCTCAAGAAGTCACTACGGCACGACTCTGAATTTTGGAAAGAGATGATCTTGAACAAACCCTTGACAATTCAAGACGCTTTGCATCGATCAACTGACTTTGCAACAGTCGAGGACGAGAAGAGCATTTTCGCCCAAGCTCAAGGGAAAACAAAGCCTACGCCTCACCCTCCACCTACCCAGAGTCAGCCACAAGCTAAGAAGAGTAACCAAGGATCTGGATTCGTGCATCACGAATCCAAGGGCGCCCACAATTACCAAGTGGAAGCCCAAGGTTACAGGGGAGGAAGAGGCCGAGGTCGCGGCCGTGGTCGAGGCCGCGATAGCTGGTCAAATACGTGGACGCGAGAGCAGAGCAGCTTCGACGAAGAGGCATACTGTGAGCACCATAAATCCTTTGGTCATTCGACGGAAAAGTTTTGCGTCCTTGGTTTAAAACTTGCTGCTGCGCTAGCCGCTGGGAAGCTCAAAGGCAACATCGAAAGCAAGGACTTCGAGATGGAATCCAATGAGCAGCAACCTGCGCAAGGTGAGCAACCTGCACCGAGAAGGAGAAATGACGAGCCAACAGGAGGCGGAGCTCGTCGAGATGTACAAATGATCATGGAAGGATCTCGCTATTGCTCGGATACTGTAGCTTCTATCAAAGCCAACCAGCAAAGAGCTGAAGTCAGCAAGAATCTATCTGAGCCGTCTAAGTTACCAAACGATGAAATCTCTTTCGAAGAAGCAGAGACAACAGGTATTGACCGCCCACATAATGACCCCCTGGTACTCAAGCTCGTCGTAAACGACTGCAACATGTCGCGCATCCTCATCGATACAGGAAGCTCATTGGACATCGTTTTTCGCGAAACTCTCCTGAGGATGGATGTCGACCTCTCTACTCTAGAAGGAGGACCGAGGCCTGTTACCGGTTTCTCTGAAATGACTTTAACAATGGGGACCATAAAAATTCTCATCGAAGCCGGTGGAATTACAAAAATTGTAGAATTTTCAGTTGCCGATCACCCTGCTATCTACAACGCAATCTTAGGCACTCCCTGGATCAACTCAATGCGCGCTGTACCATCTACCTATCACCTGTGTCTCAAGTTCGCAACCCCAAGCGGGGTGAAGACTATTTGGGGCTGTCAAAGAGAGTCTCGGAATTGTTTCCTCGTCGAACACAAGCTCCGTAATCCGGTCACAGAACCTAATGCTAAGACACATCGTAAGAAGATGAAGACGGATCGGGAGCCAGTTAAAGAACTCTCCAAACTTTTATAGCAACTACAGCTCAACGAGGATCGCCTAGAAGAAAACCAACCCACCTGCGATCCCGTTATCTCAGTCTGCGTAGAAATTGGTGCTTAACTTGACGAAAAGATCAAGGATGACCTTGTCTCATTTCTGAAGAAGAACATTAACACTTTTGCATGGGCAGCAGAAGATATGCCAGGAATCGATATCAACGTGACCACCCATGAGTTGAATGTCGACCCAATTTTCAAGCCCGTTAAGCAGAAGAGACGCAAACTCGGGTTGGAGAGAGCAAAGGCAGTAAATGACGAGGTAGAGAGGCTCCTACGAGTCGGATCAATCACCGAGGTAAAGTATCCCGACTGGCTAGCTAATCCCGTTGTTGTAAAGAAGAAGAATGGGAAGTGGAGAGTATGCGTAGACTTTACAGACCTCAACAAAGCTTGTCCGAAAGATAGCTTTCCACTCCTCCACATAGACCGGTTGGTGGAAGCTACAACAGGTAACAAGCTGCTGACATTTATGGACGCTTTCTCCGGGTATAATCAGATCATGATGCACCCAGAGGACCGAGAGAAAACGGCATTCATCACAGATCGCGGGATCTACTGCTAAAAAGTAATGCCTTTCGGCCTCAAAAACGCTGGAGCGACGTACCAAAGACTTGTAAACAAGATGTTCGCAGAACAACTCGGGAACACCATGGAAGTTTACATTGACGACATGCTTGTCAAGTCGCTAGAAGAAAAGGATCATGTAGCACATCTGGAAGAATGTTTCAAGCAACTGAATTTGCACAGCATGAAGCTAAATCCGACAAAGTGCAGATTTGCAGTCACATCCGGTGAATTCCTAGGCTACTTAGTGACTCACCGAGGTATTGAAGCAAACCCCAAACAGATCGACGCCCTGATCCAGATGACGTCACTAAAAACGCAAAGGGATGTGTAGCGGCACACTAGATGAGTAGCTGCATTAAATCGGTTCATTTCGCGGTCCACAGATAAGTGCCTACCCTTCTACAACACTCTTCGCGGGAACAAAAAGTTTGAATGGACAAAGAAGTATCAAGAGGCATTCCAACAGCTAAAAGCTTACTTAGCAAGTCCGCCAGTGCTCGCAAAGCCAATAGAAGGAGAACCTTTGTTTCTCTACACCGTAGTTTCAGATACCGCAGTGAGTGGAGTGCTAATTCGCGAAGAGAGAGGCGAGCAGAAGCCGATCTTTTATGTCAGCAAATCTCTAACTGACGCCGAGACAAGATATCCACAAATGGAGAAGTTGGCCTTATCAGTCATCATGTCTGCAAGAAAACTGAGACCATACTTTCAGTCACATTCAATCGGGGTCCACAGCACCTTACCTCTCCGCTCTGTCTTGCACAACCCTAGTCAGTCTGGACGATTGGCTAAGTGGGCGATCGAATTAAGTGAGTATGACATCGAATACCGCGGGCGAACATGCGCAAAATCACAAGTTCTAGCTGACTTTCTAATCGAGCTTCTGGAAGAGGCAGTCGCTAAAGAGAGTCTGAACCTGGTCTGGCAACTTCATGTCGATGGGTCATCATCTAAAACTGGTTCGGGAGTCGGGATTCGCTTAACATCACCTGCCGGCGAAATACTGGAACAGTCATTCCGCCTAGGCTTCCGAGCATCTAACAACGAAGCAGAGTATGAAGCCCTTATAACCGGCATGAGACTTGCGCACGCACTTAAGCTTGACCACGTTCACACATTTTGTGATTCCCAGCTGGTTGCAAACCAGTTCAGCGGAGAATACGCTACAAAGGATGAATGCATGGAAGCATACCTTAAAGTTGTCCAGGAGTTGGCCGCGCTGTTCACAGAATTCACACTTACTCGGATTCCTAAAGGCGATAACACCTTTGCTGATGCCCTCGCAGTCCTCGCTTCAACCTCCGACCCTGAATTAATGTGAATCATCCCAGTGGAGTTTATAGAGCATCCAAGTATCCATATTACAGAAGTGGTTAACATCTTGACTCGATCTCAAGCCGCCAAGAAAGCCAAGGAGAAAACCACTGCAACGGCTTCTGAAAAAACTGTCGCTAACACAGAAGTCCAGGAAGAAACAGATGGTACTCTAATAAGCGAAGTCGAAGAAAGCGAGCCTCCACTTGACGGGTGACAAGAGCCGGATTATGAGGTGGTCATAGAAAATGACTCAATCGACCCTAGTGAAGTTTGACCCAACAGTCCTTTAACTGCGCCTCAAATCGACCAGGAGGTGATTGCCATGAATGAAGATTCCCACTCCCCTCCAGACAAAGTCGATGCCAACGTTAACCCCTCCGAGGCAAATGAAGCAATTGCAATGAAAGAAGATTCACCTGAATCAGAATATGGTTGCGATACACGTTGGCTTGAGAATATTCGCAGATACGTTGAAGATGGCATAAAACCCACCGATAAATGGGCAGCTCGCAAGCTGAGAGCCCAAGCAGCCAGATACATTCTATTAGATGGCAACGTATTCAAGTGGAGCTTGTCTGGTCCGCTATTAATCTGCGTCGAAGGAAAAGAAGCTCGGAAAATCATGGAGGAAGTTCACAGCGGCTTTTGCGGCAATCATTCTGGAGGACGAGCACTGGCACTAAAGATCAAGCACCACAGATACTACTAGCCGACAATGATCAAAGACTGTGTCAAGTTTTCAACCAAGTGTGACAAATGTCAACGCCACGCTCCCAAGATCCACAGCCAACGGAGATGCTCTCTTCAATCACCGCTCCTTATCCATTCATGAGGTGGGGTATGGATATTGTTGGCCCTCTGCACCCCTCAAGACAACGACGATGCCTACTTGTGCTTACAGACTACTTCTCAAAGTGGGTTAAAGCAGAAGCGTTCATCTTTATAAAGGACGCACAAGTGGAGCACTTTGTATGGAAAAACATTATCTGCAGACATGGTGTTCCTTACGAGATCATCACAGACAACAGGTCCCAGTTTATATCAGGACGTTTCGAAGGATTTTGTGAAAAATGGAAGATACGCCTTAACAAGTCTACTCTGCGGCGTCCACAGGGTAATGGCTTGGCAGAATCAACCAACAAAACATTGATTGCCAGTCTCAAGAAGTGGCTCGACGAGAAGAAGGGTCGTTGGGCCGATGAGCTAGATGGTGTCATCTGGTCTTACCGCACTACACCCAAAGAGTTCACCGGTGAAACTCCATTCGCTCTAGTCTATGGAACAGAGTGCGTCATTCCAGTCGAAATTCAATTTCCAGGAGTACGACGAAGGCTACTTTCACAGGAAGAAGAAGTCAACCGTCTCCTCTTACTTGACGAAGTGGACCTCATCAACGAACGCCACGACCAAGCATTGACCCGGATTACCAACTACCAGCATTCAGCAGCAAAATATTATAACTCTAAGGTGCGAATCCACCGTTTTTATGAAGGCGACTTGGTCCTACGAGAAGTCTTCCAGAACAAGGCAGAGCGCAACGCTGGTAAACTCGGCGCCACCTGGGAAGGGCCTTACAGAGTCACTAAGGTGGTTAGACAAGGAGTCTACAAAATTGCCACCATGGAGGGCACTCTAATCTTGAGGTCTTGGAATGCGACTCACCTGAAGAAGTACTATCACTAAGTATTTCGCTTGAACTACGAGGCGGCTTGATCCCTGCAAAGG